>OY728153.1:1536416800-1537016800 GCA_963277665.1 Viscum album | reverse complement strand
GTGACCAGCCCATGGCTTATGGAAGGCGGGCTTGGGGTAGTCACGACACAGGCCCTGGGGACGGGTCATGAAAAATTAGTATCAAAGTAGTTGGTTATAACACAAAACTCAGGACTCTGATAATTTATTCTCTGTGGGGAAATAGTGTTAATAGTATTGAGTGTGGTTTTCAGTCCAGGGAGTCCGATGTTGGTGCGGCGGGCGACGTATCCATACACCAGGACCCTGACTTCTGATTTTCGACTCAGTGCGCGAAAACACTGATTGCGTGTGTGTTTACTTTCAAATGTTTTCTTTGTGATTACATTGTGTCAGCTCACCAGGTATACTGTACTAACCATGGAGCACTTTTTTCTTTTAGGATGGCCCCACGAAGAAAGCCAGCTATGGTTCCTAGTTACGTGTGGGATGGCATCCCACTAAGTGATGAGGATTCGGTGCAGGGGCCCATTACAGTGGAGGAACCAGCGGTACCTCTACCCGCTGAGCCACCGATGCTACCTGCCCCAGCGGCAGAGAGTGCACACCGCCTGAGCGTGTTACACGAGTTTCAAAGACAGAGGCCGCCCAGGTTCTATGGAGAGACGGAATCTCAGGAAGCCAAGGATTGGATGGGGGCTATTGCCAGAGTCTTCAGATTGGTAGGGACACCAGCACATCTTATGGTGATCCTTTCCGTGAGTCTCGTGAATGCAGAAATAGGTAGATGGTGGAGCCTGATGCTCCAGGTTCATGATGAGGTATCTCTACATTGGACGGACTTTGAGAGCCTCTTCCGCTCTGGGTTTGTTCCATCCACCCTTCGTGTGGTGCACATCTAGGAATTACTACATCTGCGGCAGGGCAACATGTCAATAGCTCAGTTCTCGATGAGGTTTACCTACCTCTCGTGCTAATCCACAGACATGGTATGGGACCCATTCTTCCCGACCCGGACCTTTGAGAATGGACTTAGACATGTGATCAGGGCTTTGATGATCTCCCTCAACATTCCGACCCAAGCGGGTGTGTGGGAGAGAGCCCTTCTAGTGGAGAGTTCTCTCGCTGAGCAGTCACCAGTGGCGAGGCCCTCCGCAGGACGACTCGTATCAGAGTCTTCTGCAGCCGGTAGTAGATAGCAGACGCAGGGGTCCAAGCGGACCATGCCGTCATGTGGGAAACCTCAGGATATAGGTTCGACAGTCCGGGGAACACGGTGCAGAGCCAGCCATACAAGGAGAAGACAGTGCTATGCATGCGGTGGGCAGGGTCACATGGCTCGAGACTACCCGACCCGCCCTGTAGATGAGCAACAGGTGGAGGAGGGACCTACCATGAAGAGGTTTGACCATGGTGGTCGTCCGAGAGCAGGCAGACGTAGAAGAGGGGTTGGCCAAGTAGTAGATGGTGGATGACGTTTCGAGGCCCTACCACCACTACCACCAGGAGGACCACCTTGACCGTAAGGAATGGATAGACAGGGGAGAGCTCAGCTTCAGGATACTGAGGCCTATGACAATGGAGCTTCGGAAGCAGGTGGATAAGAGCGAGGGTAGTTTCAGGCAAGGAGGCCTTTGTTATTAGTGCTTCTAGATTCCCTTTGTTTTTGTTGTGGTTGTATGTGTCTTTGTACTATGAGATTCAGTAATAAAATACACCTTTCATTGTGACGTTTACTATCCTGTCCACTTGAATGGTTTATACTAAGAGGTTCTGGTTTAAAACCATTGGCATGATCCTCACTTTCGAGATACCTACTGGAGGAGACCCATTGACCACACACTGCTGCCGACAGTGTAACTCGACCCTTGGAGGAGATAGTAATGGTTGGATATCTTGATAGTAGCGTCGAGTCCATACAATGTCGTCCATGACATGAAATAGTGTCGTTCATGTCAGGATTGACTGTATTAGGCAAAGAATGTGGTTCATCCAGGGGATCATGCCAGATTTCTCTTTTCGGAAGAGGAGAAATCTCAGCAGGTCTTTGGTGGAACGTACACAATGAAGGGTGGAGATGAGTTCTTACAATCGGCTAGTCACACCCATTGATCATTGAGCAAACAGTTTACGGTTCTCTCCAACTCAATAGTCTCAGGTGTATCTTCTCTCAGAAGGACCTAAACCAGTGACAACGATGTTGACTTGTTTTCCTCCAGGACTATGAATTTGAGATATTTTATACTCTTAGAGAGGGGGACGTTGTAGCATATGCTTTCAGTTTTAGTTCGGGCATTCAGCTATTAGGAGTGGCGAGACAGCAGCTGGATGCATTTCAGATATCCTTTGTGGATAGTGATGGAGTCAGCACGTGTAGAACCAGAGATGGTTCAGGCTATGACAGAGAAGGTGAAGATCATCCAGGAGTAGATGAAGACTGCACAGAGAAGACAGAAGTCCTATTCATATTGGAGGCAGAGACCATTGGAGTTCGAGGATGGCGACTAAGTTTCCTTACAGGTCTCACCTCGACATGGATTATGGAGATTTGGTCGGGGTGGAAAGTTATCTTAGTGCTTTATCGGACCATTCCAGGTCGTCGGCACAGTAGGGGAGGTGGCTCACCGCTCAGCCCTTCCACCTCAGTTGCACCAGCTGCAAGATGTATTCCACGTATCTCAGTTGAGGAGATATGTGCATGACCCAACGCATATCATCGACCACGGGGATCTGGACATCGATGAAGGGGTGAATTTGGTAGAGGTCCTGGTGGAGATCAAGGATCGATAGGAGCGGGTCCTACGTGGATGGTCGATTCCTCTGGTGCGCATTCGTTGGCAGCACAGGAACCTCCAGGAGAGCACATGGGATCAGGAGGCTCAGATGCATGCTCAGTACCCTCTTTTGTTTCCATAATTTATGATGTAGCTTTACGAGGACGTAAATCCCTGAGGCGGGAGTAATTTAAATGCCTATAAATTTCAAGGAATTTTTTTTCTTAATTTCTCTGGAATTTCTCGAGTGCGTAGTTTTTGACGAGACCTGATTCTGAGGCCCGGTGTTCCCGAAATCACTTTCCGAAGTTTAGCTCGGATACATTCAGTGAACGAACGAGTGGGTTTTCCTATCTTTTGAACCAGTGCTCGGAATTGAAATCTGAGGACACCGTTGAACTCACAGCGTGGGTTTTCTCTTAAGAAGACATTCATCTTAGTGGCAGGTGATCGGGTATAAAAGTTAGTTTTTTTTGTTTTACATGGGTTAATAAAATAAAATAAGTGTACAATTTACTTTATTTTTTAAAACACATGCCATGTGGATAAAGTGGGTAGATGCTTCACTTGGAGGTCGGATCTTAGTGTAAATCACATGATGCCTCCCATAAATGGGATGGTAATCATAAGTCCTTGATTCTCGTTCCTTTATGAGGGAGAGCCTCTAGGTTTAAATCCCCCTCTTAATTGTGGAGGATGAAACCTCTTTTTTTAATGAAGGGACCACCTGGGCCAATAACCCCCTTTTGGCTTTCTCAACAATTTAATGCACCACCACAGCCGATTAATTGGGTGGATCCCTCTGTCATAAATCCTCCATTTATGACTTCCGTGCCAATGACGATCCCTCCCACTGCTATATAAAGGATGTTAGGGGAAGAGTTATGGATGACTTCTTCAAGCGGAGAAACACTGGCAGCGAAGCACGATGCCCAGCACTTGGAGAGGTTTCCTCTTCCTCCAGTGAAGAACGAAGAACGCCGACGATAGCCTCGGGTCCTCCCTTTCCTATGTTGATGGGAAAATGTCGATCTTCCGTGACATCTGATCACTGAAAAATTCGTCTTCTGCAGTTCGACGATGTGCGACATCTTATCAACGTTGGGGTTTTGTATAAATTTCTTCATGTGATTTTTATACCCTCGACATGGCATTCTTTATTGTTGGTGATGTTTAGAACCACTATCGTGGTGGGTGCAGACTAACGAACAAGTCCAAACCCACCTCTGTTTTTTTCATGATGCATGGAATCCTTGTAATCGACAAAAAAGATCAATTTGGCGATTGGAGGTCGTTGTAGTGATGTACGGGTCCCGAGACGACCGTAGGCGCAGATAAAAGCAAGAACGGACCACCAGAATGACTCCGTTGGCCCAACGAAATCTCTGCTGGCATCGACGGCTGGCACCGGTCGGCTGCCCGGATGGGGCAGCGCCCCAGCGCGCCGCCAGCAGGAGCCCACCACGGCTGAAGATGCGGCGGCGAAAAATTGGATCCTGCAGCCACGTGGGATCCAGGGAGAGCGGTGCTAGGCGCTGCGTCTGCAGACCACAAAGGGGGGGGACCGCGTCCCCCCTGCTCGGCCCGCTGGCCGAGCCAGCGCACCCCACAGACGGGCCGGGGTGGGTCGCGCGGACCAGGCCGCGCCCTACAGGGCCGGACTCGGGTCAAGTCGACCCGGTTCGGATCGACCCGGGGGGGGGGGGGGGGGGGGGGTTGGGCCGGTTCGGGCCGGGCCCAGACCCCCCACTTCGGACCATTTTTTGTCTTATTCACATAACATGAGCTACGGACCTCTGATTGACACACCGTAAGTTTAGTAGGAATCCTTGGATTGAGACTTTCATTTTGGTATATTAAACTTGTGGTTTTGGCAAAGTTTGGGTATGGACGGGTTGGTTCGAACTCGAAACCAATCAGGCCATTGGAGCAGAATCAATTATATCTCGAGGACCAGACATCGGATTGATGTGCCATCAATTTTCGTTGGGATCCTTTTGTTGAGACAGACCTTTTGGATTCCTCTACTTGAGGTTTGGACATAGCTGGAGTACGGTCGGGTTGGTTTTATCTTAAAAACCAACCGGGCCCCTAGAACGGAAAAGAAAATAACTCTCAGATCGGGCGTCTGATTGATGCACCATCTGTCACGTAGGGTTCCTTTTGAAGAGATGGAACTTTGGGATACATCAACTCTGGAGTTTGTGACAGTTGATGTATCAACCCTTGGCTCGAGGAGTGGACCCTCCTGGAATCGAGCATGCTCTGTGCGGGAACACTAGAGCTGGCTGCGACTGCGATGATGATGACTGTACCTAGATCCTCTGTAGGTTCGGTAGCAAGGACGACTGTACCTGGATCCTCCATGGGTTTGGCAGCGAAGACGACTGTACTTGGATCCTCCGTGGGTTCGGCAGTGAGGACGACTGTACTTGGATCCTCCGTGGGTTCGGCAGCGAGTACGACTGTACTTGGATCCTCCGTGGGTTCGGTAGTGAGGACGACTGTACTTGGATCCTCCGTGGTTTTGGCAGTAAGGATGATTGTACTTGGATCCTCCGTGGGTTCGACAACGATGAAGACTATACTGGGATCCTCCGTAGGGTCCGACAGCGATGACTAATGTTCTTGTATCCTACGTGGGTCCGACAGTATGACCTCTGTACTTGTATCCTGAGTGGGTCCGGCAGAGTAGCTGGTCTTGTATCCTTTGTGGGTCCGACAACTTAATTGGTCTTCTAACCTATGTGGGTCCAACAAATTAGATGAATCAGTGGATTCATCTAACAATCTCTATAACCTTACTAAGTGTATACTTGTGTGAAATGAGTATTGTTTTCAATCAATATCCTTCACAGAATTGAATAACTTTCCTATGTGGGATGGGTTGTGCTTTCCTGTGTGGACTGAGTTTTGCTTCCTGTGTGGACTGGGTTGTGCTTTCATGTGTGGAATGGGTTGTAATTGGGCTCGAGAGTTGGAGACATTTTGAAATTGATGACGTAGGTATATGTATGGGCATATACCTAAGTGTTGTCAGTTGATACTTTGTGATTGTATCTTTCCCTTGTGGTTTATCCTTCGTGGATTCTGAGAGACCTTCGGGGGTCTCGGGTCCCTACTCAGTACCGTATACTCACCCCTGTACGGGCTATGCCGACACTATGTTGTGTTGGATGCAGATGAAGGACATCAATGATCGAGGTGGAGGCTTGTGGAGATGGACGGTACCCGGAGGTGGACCACTTGGCGGGATGAAAAAGACGCAGACGACCAGACCCGAGGAGCTGAGGAGGCTATATGTACCCACCCTTCTGGTAAGATTTCTAGAGGATGACTCGGTGTTGCTATTTTACTTTGCTTCTGCTATACTTCCTTTCAGTTGAACTGTACTTTCAGTTGGGTTTGTATACTGGCCCATTTACTTCAAGAACTTACTTTTGTACCCAGTTTTATTTAGTGCTTACTTCACTTGCGTAATCTATTGTGTTTGTTTACCATAGAATGGAAATTTCTTCCCCTTCTTTTGAGATTTACGCCTTTGGTGCTAGTCGCCAGCCCCTGGCCTATGGAAGGCGGGCTTGGGGTAGTCATGGCACAGACCCTGAGGACGGGTCATGACATCGATGGAACCCCAAATATTTTTGACTATATTCACTCCTACTACATTTTCTTCATCAAAGTTCAATTGAAAAATATTGTTGGACATTTCATTAAAAAATCATAAATCTCTTCTCCTTAATTTTGGATAGGTGAGCCTCCTATAACATCATATATAATTGAAAATTTTCATATGGAAAAAACTTTATAAAATATATCTATTAACAACCTAGTTTCAATGTCGTGATGTGGGAATCATCTAATTATGATTTTTAGTATTTCCAAATTACAATATAATGACTCTTTATTCAATTTAAAAAAATCAATTATACTTTCCCACATATCCAAAAACATTGAGTGTGGTAAAAACCATCTCAAATTTTATCACTAGTTCTTCCCATTTGGTAATCGATTACCGGGGAAGTCTTTGGATCCACTACCATGATTTTTATTTGAATTTGATGTTGAACAGACACAAGATTACATCATCGCTGGTGACATTATGAAAATATAATGTTCCTCTCAATTCTATGAAACTTCCAATATGAGAAATAATGTCTTCATGTGGGAACCTAGAAAATTGGATAGGGTGCTTGATCATTTTGATGGATTCCATATTATTCTCAAAATGTTGGGAAGTCAATGGGGAAATGATAATACTTAGATTGAACCCCAAGTCTGAGGGTCCTCTGTAATTGAAAAATACTTTCACACCTTGATTCCTTCTATATTACTATCTAGGTTACTAACACTGATATATTCTATACATGATTTCATTTTCTTATTTCACGTCTTAGTTATGATTTTTCATCATTGTTTAAATCTTAGGATCAAATATAGGATCCCATTATATCTATTTTCCTCTAGTTGAGTAATCATACATTTATGTTTTATTAGAAAGTATAGAACAAGAAGGAAAAGTAGAAAATAAGGAAAAAATTAAATTGAAAATTGAAAATTCCTAAATATTAAAAATATTACTAAACATTGATCCCCAGTAATGATGTTAGTTTTGCGTAACCCTAAAGCATCATTATTATTTTTGGGTTATAAGAGTATAATATTTAAAATCTAATCTATTATTAAAAAAAATGTAGAAAAGTGGTAATTTAGATTGATACATAAAGAATAAGGAAAATTTATTTAGTTTAATTTATGAATTTAATTAAAATTTATTGAATTATTTCTATAAAGATAGAGAAAGGGGGAAGAAAATTTCGATTTAATATCAACAGATAGATCTTTATATATTAAAAAAATGATAGGTTTATGTGATATTTATTTAGTTAAATACTTGTTCATTAATTTTTATTGGATGTTGTAATTAGTTATTTACAGATCCTTCGGTTTGGTACCCCTCCTAACACAATAATTGCACCATCTGGATGGTCAGTTACTAGATTTTATTTTATGACTATAAAACTCAAAACCCAATATAAACATAATAACTCCATATTTCATAATGGCCACATGATAACGATGGAAAGTATTTAATGAAATAAAATAACACTCCTTAAACCACCAATTAATGATCATGAAATGTAATAAGAATGATGTTTAGAACTGATAAACATAGTTGAAAAAACCCAAACATGAATATAAATAGAACAATACCTACATAAAACATACCATACAGTCGAATCACCTGGCATAAAGGAACTATCTATTTGTGATAGTCACAAGGATGTATATAGTCATAGTTACCCAACGATGAAGTGTTGAAGTCATAGCCAGGACTTGGATCTTGTAATATCATTATCTAGCGTTATCTGTAGTCTCTAATATCTGATCGCTGGTATAAATCTTTATAAAATAGTTTCTAGGATTTATATATACAAGACACCAAAAAATAAACCTCCCCTTTGTGCATTCAAGATTCACTATTGAAAGAAAATTCCCTTCCTAAATGGGTTACAATTTTTGAAAAGTATGTATCTGGATTTTTGGAATCATTTTTCTACCATTGAACTCAAAATGTTTTTCTGTTTTAGAGCACGAATCACGTCTATTCTATGATCTAAAGAATCTGTGAACATCCTTTATAACATGTAGTGAAATAATAAAACTCTGCATAGACATTTTATAGGAGACATTAAAATATGGAAATTATTGGGTCTACTATGGAAAATTCATGGTGTAAAATAGGAAGTTTCCATATGAATGTATTTTCCCCTCATTATTTTGTTAGTTTTCTTGGATTGTCATTAAAAAATTTATATGTTTCACATCATAAATTATTTTCACATTCTAAATTGAAAATTTTATATAGGTTGACATATGTTTCACCATGTTTGTTCATATTCAACCCCCTACAAAGGTCCTTGACATTCCATTAATCATATAACATCATATTCATCATTAAATCCCCATTTTTTTTTTCCAAATGTTGGTTACGTCCTTCAAAAAATTACCCAACTAATTGAATGGATTAAATTTTGGAAATAATATAAGTTATATTATAGATATCAAGGTATTAAAAAATCAAAAAACATATTCATGAAATACACATATAACTACATAAGATATAAGGGACTATGAATGTATCAAACATCTTAAAAAGGGTCGCAGACTGATATTTAATGAGATGATGATGTGCCATGTTATAGTGGTGATTATTGGAAGGAATTATGGAGAACCATGTAGGATACAATAGACGATTCAATAGAAGAAGGAAGTCTACTGATGTATAAGGAAGACTGAGTGGCGAGGTATGGGAAAATGGTTCTCAAGTGGGAGACCAAGAGGGTTAGTTGTGAAAATTATTTTTAGACCAAAGTAATTTTCATACATGCTTGAGTAATCATGGGTACCTAATTTTTTATGGTTTGGGCAGTGATGGTGGAGTGGTAATAAAAAATTTCTAGGATTCTAGGATGTTGAGAAACTAGATGTTATAAATACTTGTAGGCCATATGATGGAATCAAACAATACATCTAAATAACAGTATAGTATGATGGTGTAGTAAGACAATAAAATCTAGTGATGTAGCTGGAAGGTGTAGTAGGATATTACTATTTATCACCCATGCTGGAGGCCATCAAGAAAATGTGACCACACATAAATCTTATTCTGTGAGATATTCAAAACCTAAATATTATACCAACTGAAATATTTAAGGAGGAGGGGGTCCTTGTCCAAATAGAGGGTTCATCCATAAAGACTATATCAGATGGACTTCATACTATAATGATTGGGGGGGAAGACTAGTGGAATCACTAGTTTCACTCTATTAATCTGAGTATGGTTGATCACTTATGATCATAATTTATAAAAAATTGTAATAAAATTCCATTTATATTAATGATATAGTTTTAGTGTTCCATCATAGATTAAGTTTCATGTCTAAACTATATAATATTTTATTTTTCATTTACCGTGATATATTTCTTTTATTTTTTTCGATAATTTATTTCTAAGTGCATCTTGAGGTTGAGAATTGTGGTTTAAAGATTTGGGTGAATATTTTTCCATGTTTCAGATGTTGTAGCATTGGATCATTGTTTATAATTTTTTTTCACTCAATATGTTCGAATGGATATTTTTCTGTGGGTTTACTAGATGTCAAATATGATCCTAGTAGGATAATCTCCTTCTAGAACTAACGAAGAGGCTTCTCTATAATGGTCAGAGTGTTAGACCGTATTCAGAACATGGTACCATCAAATGATGTATTGATTTAACATTTTAGAGATACTATAACTTTAATAATTTATCATAAACCTATATGAGTACTCATTGAGGACCACTTTAATACCATTATTTTTAAATTTAAATCCATGTTCGATTTCATATTCGACGTGTGAAATCAAGTCTAAAGGAACCGTAATAAACTATTAAAATATCATTATATATCATAGTTCATGAAAAACCATTGGAATTAAGAGTATTAATAGGATTCAATTAATTTTTTAAGTATACAGTTTACACATATATAAAATAATTTTTAGGTTATCAAATAATTATAAATTAAAATATAGAAAAATTGAAAATAAAGGAAATATTTTTCGAAAAAACAATTCTTAAATGTGTAATGGGATTTTATCTTCATAACTTAAATTAATAACTAATATTAAATTATTTATATTAAATTTATATATTATATATTAAATATTTTTTTTATAATTAATCAAATATGTTTTACAGAATTGAGATAAGAATAAATTCAATTTAATGCTTAAAAACTGTATTACTAGGAAAATATGTTTTGCTACATTTTGCGAGTTTATTTTGAAAATAATTTTTGAAAAATTTATACTTTTTTTGATTAAATGAAATTATTTTTTAAAATCAACATGTCAATATAATCTTACACTATAATTTTTGAGAATTTTCAGAATAGATTTTTTCATTAATACTGAAAAATAATGACTTTTATTGAAGGTGTCATTTATTTAAAAGAATTTAAAATTGTAAATTATATTTTAAAGTGATATTTAAAGTGATGTTAGTAAAATTTTATAATTATAATTCTAATATAAATGTTATGAGAAATTATCTTAGAAATTGTTTTGCTACTTATGCAAACCTCTTTGGAAAATTGCATTTTCAACATATCCACGTGTTGAATTAAAGATTATATTATGAAAATTATATTAGTTTAATTTGATAAAATGGATTCCATATTTTTTTATAATTTATTCTATATAATATATTAATATTAAAATTTCACCCTAATTAATAGTAAAACATTAAAATTTTATTTTTGTGGTTAAGGTTAAAATGAGTTTACATGGTGATTACATTAAATTATAATGGTTTAAAGTTACGTAAAACAAGTAAAATTATTATTATATGTATTTATTTAAACATTATCTCATCCTATGTTCTAGAATGTATGATTTTGGATTCTTTTGTCTTGTGAAAATCCGGGATGTAATTCGTTAATTTAAAAAATTCCATCTGTGTCCTCTGCCCTACTTATAAAAAGCCACCTCCTCTCATCCCTTATTTACACTCCAAAAAACCATTTTAGGACCATAAATAACAAAATAATTTACTTAAGTCCCTCATAACACCCTATATGCCCTTTTTTAATCATAAATCCAATCTATTAATGCTTTTGGAGTAAACCTAAATAAGATGTCTGAAGAAGAGGTATCATTCTTAACCGCACATTTTAATTTATTTATTCTTACACAACAATAAAATATAATTTAATAATGATGATATAATAATATCAGTATATAAAATATAAATATATGTTATCTTTTAATGTAATAACCTATATCCATCTATGCTTAGAGTAAATGTAAAACCAAACAATCGTTAATGTGAATAGTGGACTACAGCCTCGCAAACTTATGTAACTCATTTTCCATCAACGCCACTCAAAACTTCATATAATAATAGATTAAAAGAATATATATGATATATAAAACATAGATATAGTTCAAGAATTATTATATTATATGTATCTTCTTACTTTTAATTATGTAGGGAATAAGATAATTTTCTCGTGTGTACGACGGACTACCGCATCGTGATGAGATGTGATTCATTTTTTACTTCTTCTCTACATAGAAGGTAAAAATGTTTAAATTTTTATTTATAAATAAATTATATTAATTAACTGTTAATTATTATATAAAAATAATGTACCAAATACATTATTTCCTTACCATTTATTATAAAAAAACAATAAAATCGTTCTTTATATGGTGAATTTCGTCCCCACGAAGTTATGTGATTCATTTTTTATTATCATGTCACATTGATGGAATATGTAAGTGAATTTAAATAGATAATATAATATCTATGATATAATTATAAATCAATAAATTTAAAGTAACACTTACCTTCTTTCTATAAATATCATTGGGAAATTAAAATGTTACTTATGCGTGTGTATGACTAACTATCTTCATGATTGTAATGTTGTTAATTTTTGATAAACATATTGTATATTTGGTTTTAAAATTATAAGTAATTTATAAAAATTAAAATTATATCATTATTACCATTTCTTTGATGATTAAATAATGATCTTTCTGAGCATATTCAACTTTCTAATGTGATTTTTTACATATGACCTATTTATCATCAAAATGTATGACATATAATTAATTTGTTTGGTAATAAAAAATGAAATGGTAATATAAAAAAGGAATAATAAAAATGAAAATTATTAATAATATTTTAAATAAGTAACATTATTTTATTATTCAGGAAGATAATTAGCACACATGACTATTCATGATCGATTTAACGGAACTCTCTAACCCACCCTTTCCTCCAGGTTAGGAGCATTATCTCTATAACACACTTTATTTATCTATTTAATGTTATGAAATGATTATAAATTATGTTTTTATATCTATTAAATATATATATATATATATATTATTATACCATCATTTTATATGGTAATACATATCTTATTTTTGTTTCTCAAGTGTCATCAACATGAAATTTCATTTGATTATGAAGCAAAGAAATATTATGAAGCCCATTTTATTTCCATCTAAAATTTAAATATTTACACCTTATGATTTATTTCACATTTTTGACTCATAGAAAAATTAACATGTTATAACGGGTGTGGATAGATAGTGTCTTAATGTATTGGATAAGGCTTTAGTCTCATGAGGCATTGTGAATAGGATTATTGAGTAGACCTAATCTGTTATGATAATTTTTCCATTATGAAATATTTTATTATAATTCAACCTTGAATCATGTTTATATCATCATATATGTTTCATCCACATTGGATATTATTCCATTATCCTATGATACCATTCCATTAATTTCATTTCCTCGTGTTATTTACTTATTTTACATCACTTTTATGATATCATAAAATGAGTTTGACTCACTTGTTATGTTTCTTTATCACGTTACTCCCTTAATGGGATTTTTTGATATCCCTTTTCATTTATGTATTCCCTAGGTTATCCTATTATGATTTAGGATATCAATGTAATTTAGGATCTCACAATAGATAATAAAATAAAGATCTTTTATTTTAGTCTCACATTGATGTGTTACATACCTAGTTTCTTAAATACACTAGGTCATTTCGATCATCACTTTTTATTGAATGAATATTTATTTCGAAAATATTGTATTAATATGTGTAAAAGGTTTGGGTTACTATAGTTGGTAGCATAAGAAATGATTATTTATTTTTTTGGATTATGACTAGAATACTTAGTGATAACCCTATGGAATTTTTCAAGGATAAGACTAATTATAAAATAAAATAACTTAGAATTTTGGTGAAGTATAGAGAGAGTGGTTTATGAGTAATTAAATACATTTATGGATACTAAAAGTTGGTATGTATTTGGAAAAATTTTACCATGGGTTAATAAGTATGAATAGAAGTCACTAGACTTGAATGAATAATTAACTGGTGTGTGACAATAGGCCATTCTTCACACAAGTATTGAAACTCCTGGGGGATATTTTTTGGAAATTAACAAACTCTTTATGAACCATTATGATGGAATTGAAAGAAAATTAAATTAGAAGAATTAATAGAAATAAGTACCTTAGATAATCATTTTTGAATTATAGACTGTTAATTCAAGACAAACTTTTCATTTATGATTTTATCTTTCAAAGTTTATAAGTTTACCTTTTTTATGTTAAAGTATGTACATCATATTATTTATTTTTTTTTTGTTAGATGTAGTAAATAGGATAAACCATGAAAAAAACCAACATGATATGAAATGTGATGATTTTTGAAATGATATTAATTACATTATTGTATTCATAGATGATAAATTCATTGAAGTACTATGCCAACTATTTCATGTTTTCAATAATAACTTGAATCATCCAAACATCCTCCTACTCCCAAAGGATAATAAGTTATAGTTTAGTCTTGTATGTGACAAAAGAACTCTAAATTTAATAGATATTATAATATACTCATCAATAAACAATGGATTAACTATATTGAGGAGATATTATCTGTCCTCCAATTCACAATGTAAGGGAATGTTGTGTTGGCCATTTATTGCATCGAGGTAGAAGAAAATCAGTTGTGGATTCTAATCAAGAACAAAATTTTAAAATAATATATTTATTCCATGGAGTGGACATAATTAAAAAATATATTTATTAATATGTATTTTCCATAAAATATCTATATTAAAATGAATAGGGAGTTCCTTTTACTAAATCAAATTGAAAAAAGAGTCCATAAGGGCATGTGAGAAAAACATCACAAGGGTTATATAATATGAATCTCTAACTTTGTTATCATCACCAAATTTAAGTTGGAAAATTTATTTTCTGTGTTAAAGCCCTATCTATTAAGGGATTTTGAAATTAAAATCTTTTATGGTTTTAAAGAGATTGTACGTTGTGACCTCAAAATTGAGATAGAGATCAGATACTCTCATTGCTTTCATGGGACTAGAGACAAAAAAAATTAAAATGGAATTTTCATCAGGGGTATCATCAGATAAATCCCATGGAGGAATGAAAACCCACCATTCTATTTGTAAAATGTGTTGGAAGAAGCATTCAGGAAACTACATATGGGTAAACCTAAGCTGATTCATGTGTGGAGAAGTGGGGCATTAGGATCATCAGTGCCATAGGGAAATTAAGATTCCCTCTAATGAGGAAAAAGAAAAAGTGGTTCAAATCAACAATCTTCCTTCCTTATAGTATTTCTACTACAAGGAACATGAATATTAGGAAAGATAATTCCCAAAGCCAAGGATTTTTATAAAAAATAAATGATGGTAACGTATAAGGTATAAAATAAGGTCTTATGTTATCATGACTACTGAGGTGGAAGCTGAAAATGATGTGGTGATTGGAACAGTAGACATTCATTCAAGAATAGTGAATATAAATTTTTTATTTTCGTTATATGCATTATTACATATGTTAAGTTTAGTATAAGTATTAAAATGCCTCCTAAAATTGTTAGGTTCGAGCTATTTGTGATAACAATAAATAGAGAAATTATTTTTCCCAAAATATATAACAATTATCTGGTAAATGTTTGCAAACTGGTCATTATTCAAAATAATTTCTTACATTATTTAGTGATGTTGGATGCTACATTAGAAATTTATTGTCTATCCTTATATAAATCCAAAATCAACTATTGGGAGAGTGAGATCAGTCTTCATTTCCAAAGTCACCCTCTAATTTAGTATAAGTGTAAGTAAGAGGATGAATATCCCATGGAATATTTTATTCGAACATATATATTATTTATTTATAATCCAGAGTATATATCCTATATGGTTGAGACAAAGGATATAAAAATAGACCAAAAATTCCCAATATGAGGGATTATACTAAGGTCTTCCCAAAATAATTTCTTTGTTTTTTCCTCTCACAGTTTTTGAGTTCTTTATTAAAATTATACCTAGATCTCTACTCATGTCAAAGAATTTCTACTAATTTTCCATAATTTAATTAGAATAACATAAAAAGAACATACAAGAGAATATAATATTTTTTATATTTCTACGTTCTTCACTATTGGGTGCATTAGTCATACTCATCAGGAAGAAGAATGGGTCAATGCGTCTCTCCATTTATTATTATTAAATCAATTAAATCATAATGAAAAAAATGTATCACCATCCATGAAAAGATTACTTGTTCAATCAGCTATGTGGGGATCAATATTTCTATGAAGTGATCCTTTGAACGAGATATAATCTATTAAAATTGAATAATATAAATATTACCTATACACCCTTTTGAAAAAGATACGGACACCACGTGTTTATAGTGATTCCCTTTAGAATCACAAATATTATAGAAATAATTATGGAAATAATGAATAAAGTCATTAGATATTACCTCAATATTTTTTTTATCCTTTATAGTTGATATTTTATAAAATATAATTTAAAGGAAAATCATGAGGAATATCTGAATAATCTACCAAATTTATTGAGAAAAGATAGCCATTATACGAATTACAGGTAGTTTGAGTTCTGGAAATCATTTTTGGGGAATATTATCATTAAATGATGGATATCAATAGATCATTAAAAGATAGAGGAAATCATGGAATATCATTTAATAAATGTTTTAATGGATATGTGTTGTTTCCTTGGGATAGGTTGGTATTATTTATGATTTTTTAAAAAATATATATGATTTTTAAAATTGCTAATGAATATTAATTTAAAGGGTGTGAAGCTTTTATGGACAGGGGAATGAAAATAGAGTTTTAAAGAGTTGAAAAATAGGCTTATCACTTCACTAGTACTTACACTACCCATAAATGGGGAACAATCTATGGTATAAAATAATTCATATAAGAAAGTATTATACTGTTTACCAATGCAAAATGATAAATTTATATCCAAAAACCCATGTAAATTGAAATTTCATGAGAATAACCACATTATAGAGGATCTGGAGTTGGTTGCAATGATGTTTGTGATTAAAATATAGTGGTTCTATCTCTATGAAGAAAAGTGTGATATATATATATGCTTCATAAAACCATTAAAAATATATTATCATTGAAGGCACACAACATGATCTAGCAATGATGATTAGATATGATCAAGGACTACCAATTCTCGTTCCATTTCCATACTAGAACAATTTAAAAGGATGAATATTATCTAAGTATAAAGCATCTAGTAACATTTATAATGATTAGAATTGGGATTTATCCAATAGTCTTAGCCTTGTAAAATATATAGATGAGAATTTTAATATAAGGGACATCATAATTACTTTATAAGATGACTACACAGGCATTTAATATGGAGAAGATATAGGATGATCAATGAGTTGATGTGTAAGTTCAGTAGAGGGTGGAAGCTATAAAAAAAGGGATATACGTGGATTTAAAAATAGATGGAGTGGTAATATTATTTTTACACCTATGTGTACCATGAATCATTAGATAAATATAGAGATGTATAATTATAAACATAACATTACCTTTTCCACACAATTAGGGAGCATGGAGATTTATAGAGAAATTGATGAACACTATTGGTTGGAAAATATGAAGAAATAGATATTTTATTATATATTAATGATTTTGATATGAGAGAATATTAAGGTTGAAAGTAAAACTTCTAAGGGGATGATTCAATAATTACACATACCCACATAGAAATGAGAACAAATCAAAATGGAATTTTATTATTGGATTTTAAAGATAACAATAAGAAATAATGTTACATGGGATGTGGTGAATCTTATTATGAATATTGATAACTTCATTGAAATTTTAGAGGACTTATAAATTTCTCATATTGTAAGGATATACATCAAATAAGTGATGAGGCAGTGCAAATCATTAATATTAATTATATTGGACTACGATCCAATATTTTACACCATGTTTTGGAAGATACCCAAACATTTAATAAATATATCATTTAAAATAAAAATGGATTTTATACTTTTGATTGATGGACAATATGATTTGAATATATTGATAGTGGAAGATATTTTTAGATAATTCTTGATGTGACTACAACAAGTATGCGATCAATATATTTCACTAGTTGAGTTCTCGTAATAATAGTTTTTAATAAAGCACAAAAAATGGATCTTTATCAAGACCTTTATTGAATGAGATGTAGAACCCCTGAATATTGGGATAAAGGTAATGAAAAGAAGCTATTGGTACTGTAAATTATTGAGGATATGATATAAAAGTTTCATAAAATTCGTCAACAGATCATGAAAAATCAGAGTCGACATGATTACTATGATGATAATCGTTGGTCATACTTGAGTTCATGGTTAGAGATTAAAGGTTTACTCATCTATATACATAGAAGAGATAAATGAGATTTTGGAATATGGGAAATCTAACCCCATTTATATCAACCCCATTAATATTATCAATCACATTTTAGCAATGGATAATCGACTAGTACTCCCACCAACCCTTTCTCAGGGATATGATGTATTCCATGTATCCCACCTGAAGAAGTACATATAGATCCTCTAACAGATACCAAAATTAGGGGAAGTATCATTGTAATGTGATATCTCTTCTAATGATAATCAATTAAACATCTTGGACTATATAGATGAATTTTTATGCAATACTATAACTTATCAATTTGGTGTTCTATAGTATAACAATAAATATGATGAGGCACCCTAGTAATTAGAGGAATCCCTAAATCTGAAGCACCCTAACATTTTTTCACCATATTATGTAATATGAAATTTATAGGGTGAGATTATTTAAGGGAGGAGGAACATAACACCTTGAGATTTAAATTGTAAATCCATGTTCAATAGATTTTGCGACATGCAACACCGAATCAAAATGAACCCCTATATACTATTAAAATATTTTTATATTGGATATTTATCACATAGATGTTGAAATTATGAGTATTAATAGGAATAAATAAAATAAGAAATATATTTTTTATAGATATATAATTGTTTTTAATCAATTAAATTGAGATGAAAATAAATAACTATTCATAAAAATAGAAATATTTTTCTAAAAAACTATTCTTACATGACCAATGTGTGTTTATATTAATAAAATAAATAATTTAATATTTTTAACTGATTTTAACTAAATTTATATATTTTATATTATGTAAAATTAATTATCATTCATCTAATATGTCTTCCATAAATGAAATAAAAATAAATCTTATTTTATGCTTAAAACTATTCCTTTCTAAAAAACAATTTTGTCGCATTTTGGGAACCTAATTTAAAATATATTTTCCATATTTTAGAAAACCTATTTAAGAAAACATATTTGTTTAATCAATTTTTCAAAATAATCTGAAAGTGGTTTTTTATTATTTTCAAAAAAATTTAAATTTTGAATGAATAGTGACAAATATTAATTTTTTTAACAAGTTTCATTAATTTTAAATAATTTTTGAAGTTACATTTTATTTTGATATGATTTTATATTAAAAAAACTCATTTATATTTTTGAAAATCCAATATAAAAATTGAAATATATTTTATAAGAAACTTTTAAATAAAAACGTTTCATACTTATAAAAACTTATTCAGTAGAGAACAACATTTTCATCACATTTGTTAGTTTAATTTTAAACAAAATTCCACCAATTATATGAGTTTAATTTCATAAAATATATTTTATATTTTTAAATATCACAATTAGTATTATCTAATAAGGTTAACTTAATTATTAAATATTATGAATAGTAAAAAAATAGTAAACATGTGTTACCACGGTTTAGGTAAAAACATGTTTTTCATGCTGTTAAACTAAATTTTTATGGGTTAAAAATGATATATAAATTTTCAATTATTATTTCATATCCATATTTCTACCTTATATCATCCAAATTTCTGTAATGTAATATTTTTGAGCATTTTTTCTAGTGAAAAACATTGATGTTATTCATTCTTTTCAGAATTTCAAAGTGTATCCTTTATCCAAATTATAAAATGCCTCATACAATTATCCCATATTCAAACATAAAAAAATATCCTTCCTAAAATAGAAGAAAACTTCACTTACTTACTTCCCTTAGAACATCATAGAGGCCTTGGTTTGATGATAAACCCCTCATTGAAAGACTTTTGGGGGAAACCAAAAGAAGCTATCTGAAGAAGAGGTGTCACTCGTAACTGAGATTTTTGTTTTATTTATTCTGTCACATCCATAAATATTGTTAAATAATGATGATATAAAAAAATATTTACCTACCTTGTACTTATTTTTTAATTTTTTAATAGAATAACCTATATCCATCTCCTTTTCCATCAAAGGGGAAATGAAGCTGTCGAACATGTGTATGGCGAGATACCACCTCATGAACTGGTTTCACTAATTTTCTATCAAATACACCAAAATATTGATATAATGATGGATTAAAATAATATATATGATATTTATAGTATATATATACTTCTGTAATTATAATATCTTATACATCTTCTTACACTTGACTTAGTAAGGATTAAGATAACGTCAGTTTTGTGTACAGAAAACTATCACCTCACGAAGCGATGTGATTCAATTTAACATACTATTTTTATGAATGTTAACAAGGATTAATTAGATTTTAATATAAATATATATATATATACATATATATATATATATATTATATTAATGAAATATTAATCATTATATAAAACTAATAAATCACATACTTTCTTACCTTATCATCCATTAGAAAAAAATGGTAAGTTTGTTCGTGTGTATAATGGACTACCACCTCACAAAGTGATGTGAGTAATTTTTTATCACCATGTCATATTTATGATATATTCATGTTTATTTAAGAAAATAATAAAATATTTATGATAGAATAATAAGATTTTAATATAAAAATAAAACATACCTTATTTCTGTCATGATCATTGAAAAATGGTAAGTTTATTCATGCGTACACACAACTTACCATTTTCATTATTGTATCATAGTTCATTTTTCATAAAAATATTTAATGGTTGGTTTTAAAAGTATAATTTATTATTATAAATTATAATTATGTGATTATTTATATTCTTTATATTATTAGGTAATAATCACATTGACCTTAGACAACATACCCATGTGATTATTTACACATGATCCATTTATCATAAAAAGTTATGGCGTGTAAATAATTAGTTAATTTATAGAATATGACATTTTAAAAATAAAATAAAAGTAATAATAAAGATGAAAAACTTTATCAATTATGTAAATACATAATATAAGTTTATTTTTTAAGAATATGAGGAACACAAGTGATGATTCAGGATCGAGGTAAGGGATCTCCATAAACCACCATTTCTTTGGGTTATGAACAGTATCTCTCTAAATTACATTATCTATCTTTTCAATGTTATTTAATTATTCAAAATTATATATGTATATATCTCAAATATGTAACTAGTTTATTCTCCCTTTATTTTACGAGGTAATACATGTCTTATTTTCATTTCTCAAACACTTTATTTATGAAATTTCTTTTGATTATGATATGAGGGAAGATTATAAAACCCATTTCCTTTCTATATATAATTCTTTTGTTTAGTACATATGACAGATTTCCTTTTTTTGGAACACATAGGTCATGAAAATTTTATGATGGTTCTGTCAAGATAGCGCTATGATGTAATGGGTAACTCTTTAGTCTTATGAGGCATTATTTATTGGATTAAGAAGTAAACCTAATATTTTATGGGAATTTTTACACAAATTGATATTTAATAGGAAGTTATCCTTGAATCTTGTTTATGTCATGTTATATGATAATGCTACATTTTTTATTATTCCATGATCTTATGATGCCATGTTATATCTGTTATACTCCCATGTGATTTGCTGCCATTCCTTCTCTTTTTTGATATAATGATTTGATTATTACTCAGATCTCATGTTTCCTTATCACTTTTTTTCCTCACTAATATATTTATCTCAGCCCTTTCTTTTATGTATTACCTAGTTTATCCTATTTATTTTTAAAATCTAATTGAATTTAGGATATGATTATACCGATTAAAATAAATAAGTTTTTTCTCTCTCACTTTGATGTATTATGTACCGAGTTTCCTAAATACATTAGGAATTTTAAATACTCATTTTATGTCAAATAGATATTTATGTTAAAAATCTTGAAATAATATGTGTAAATGGTTGGGTCTGTATAACCAAATAAACTCATATGGTACACTATAAACATGACTATTATAATTTTTTTTGAACAAATTAGTTCAAGTGAAGGATTTAATGAGAGGAATTAGGTTGGGGTTATACTCTTATAAATCCACACATAAAATGGATTCTTTGAGTGAGTATTGGATGCTAAGAGTTTTCTAGTGGAGTTATACCCTGTCTCTAGGAGTATTATAGAATATCCCTTGATATATATAGAAATAATACCTGCGATCCTTCTATTGTTTACATAGTGAATAAATAGGGTGAATATGTTTTAATTGATGGGATGGCTATGTAGGAGAATTTAGTAATGGATAATATTTCGATCTTCACTCACTAATACCACAGTATGAAAATTATTTTCAAACGTAGGGTGCTGTAATATATTGATTTCAGTTAATAGACATTATGTATGGATATTACTAGATTATATCTGATATAATATGAGGCATGATCATTCCACTAACCCTATAAAACCATGTATTGTTTAATAAAAATGATAATTATTCATCCCAGGTAAATTTTCTTGAGTTATATATTATCATGGAGACCTTGGATAGACTTATGTAGATAGTGAATCACTCTTAATGGGAATCATATTTCACTCCCACCATCTTGGTAAAGTGTGTTTTACTTTAATGGAGGAAGGGATCATTCACATGGTAGAATCAAGAAAATGACAAGACTCAATGGTATTATCCTTAGCATGTATTTATTACCCATGTCTATCATTTTTTGAAGTGGTGTAGTTGAATAAATGGGATGATGTATACCATAGTTGTGGTATCAGTTGAGTGGTCCCATAGGAATATATTTTCTATGTAAGTGGAATTGACTATTTATTATAGAATGTGGGACTGAATTATCCTACATTATCAACTTTATTGTGGTCATTCCCATAATTAGAAACTTCGAAGTACTGATGGACGTATTGAGTGAGGGATTCCCTAATAATGAACACTAATTAAAGTAGATTATTTTAAAGACAATTCCTTCATTCACAGTATATAGTGGTTTGACTACATGATGATGGATGTTTTCAAATAGTTTTTATTTTAGTCACTTGAGTTTAGAATATATTATCCTTGGGTGTAGAGATAAAAGTGACATTTTATCTTAATGGTTATTATCATCTAATTTGGATTGTGTAATTGGTAACCAAAGATCAGTGTCATGTACTCGGATGCTTGATGAGTTTGGAGTCGTTTATAGAAGTTCTTGTCTATGGATTTCAAAAAAGCGATACAAAATACAACCAAGTTGTTTTAATATATAATTTGATCATGTTTGGATATTGAGGTGATAAGGTGAAATTATCAAGGATGCATGAGGTAGGGATTGGTAAACCATTTCAGCCTTTCAATTTAATATAGGTATATTGTTCTGTATGCCTTCATGGAGGAAATGGAAAAATATGATGAAGACCTTGGAGAACATGACACCGTAATGTTGTTTTGGAGTTTTTTCATAAGCATAATTTGTGTGTTTGGTAAAGGAATATAGAAATAATGTGTTTCTTCAAAACAAAATAAATTTGGGATATTTATGAACGTGACTAGTATAACGATCCCATAGGAGGTATCTTTAGAGATGATGCTATCATGGTTGTTGTTGATAGTTCGTGTATTTGTTTCGTTTTTTTATTTAGATAACATTTGGGTGGGGAGAATTTTTTGGGTGTTCAGGTTTATTGAGGCTTATGAGAAAAAATAACATGCCTCTATTTATGTTTTTCTTTAGGAAAAACATGAGTTGATGGCCAGTTTGAAGCATTGGTAGATAATTGAATGAAGTTTGAGTGTATAGTGTGAAAGAGTATTTTCCTTTTGTAGTTAGTTCCCTAGAACCAACTAAATTTATGATGTTTATTATCATAATTTTAGTAAATCTCCTATCATATGAGGAGTGTTCTTCTACTATACATTAATGTTATAATTTCCTTAAAATATATATTACATCAAAAGGTTATAACAATATACCACTGTAATGTGATCCTGGAAAAGAGATGAATATATTATTAAACACATGTCTTATAGTCTAGATGACATCAGTTTGGTTGGACATGATTAATAATTGACTATTAGGTGTTGGGGGATCATAAGAAATTTCTACATCTTCTCAAAAACTCTAAAATTTGTAAAATTCAAGAGATGAGGTTATGTGGAAAGATCCACCAATAGGAATCCCACGTGTTATATGTTTCATTGTATTTTCACATCTATAGATGTGTGTATTGTTTTTTATACTTTAAGTTATTATTAAATTATATCATTAATCATGTAAAGTGATGTGTTGATGAAAACAATGATGGAATATTCTCTCCAAGAGGTAAAGTGCATTGTGTGTTTCATAAATGACATGAAAAAATTAATTAATTCAAGAAATGATTTATCCCATATGAGTTATGATCATATGTCTAGCCGTTTTTATTATAATATAAATTTACAATTAAATCCATTGGTAGTGTTGTTCATTAATTATTTGATTTATGGTATTCAATGAAAGATAAATCTGAAATTTCATTTGATGAGAGAAGTATGTGACCTTTATGATGAGATATTAAAGAAAAAGGATTATATTATATATTAATAATTCATAAGAGGTTTTGACATTGAAAATTTAACATCTTTCTATATTAATGTATTGATGTGTTTCTTGATACCAGTCTCAGACTTTAGCCATTTTTTATTAATTCAAGAAAAAGAGTGGTCTAGTGGGTCAGACACTAAGTGAATCTAGAGTCTTAGTTAAATTCTTTTTTATTGTAATATTTAGAAAAAAATATCATTCCCACCTTGTGTAATAATACTTATTCAAATTAAGATGATAATTTAATTTCAATTACCAATTATTAGAGTTTATTATAAATGGGATTTGAATATTAAATAAGTATAAATTTTTTAGTTATCAAGTATAATATTTTTCAATCTCTTTTTTATTATTCACAAAGTAATCATTAAATATTAATTTATTCAATAGTTTAGTAAATAAATCAATATAAGTATTTATTTATTTATTTAAATATAAAAATGAATATTCATTCACAAATTTGGGGAATATAATATATATTTAGTTATTGAATTAATAATATTATGATAAATACTAATAAAAATATATATTTATAATATAAATTCCAACAAATACTGAATAAGATTGACGATCCAAGTAAAGTTCCTAATAGAAATGATTTAGTCTATTTAATATCATTTAAATAAATATAAATTTATTTATTTAAAATTAATATTTATCTATTTTCGAGTTATTAATGACTGACTGAATGGATTGAAGGCCTTAATTATTTTTATTATTTTGATAATCCACCGTTCAATGGTTGAGGAGGAACCCTTACAAGGCCCAAAGTCTTAGAGAAAATTACATGACCCATAGGTATTAGAGAGAATCAGCCATACAAGACATCTTGGAACATATCCTCCCTAACACATGTCATGCTATAAGCACTCCACCATCATTGGGTTGGACAAATAGTTATCCTGTGTTGAGGTGAACATGACCGGTACTAATGGAAATGATATACCCTCTCGTTCTTCCATTTTCAGTTAGCTCCGCTCTGGTGAATGTTTATAATCCGAATCCTTATTTGGAAGTTGTCCCATGTAGTCTGACTTTTACATCTACAAATTCGTGTGGCCAGACGGCGTTGGGGTGCCCCAAAGGCCTTGAAGTTTCTTGAAGGCCTTGAGAGACAATTGGCCTGATAGCCTTTGTTGTCCCGAAAGCCTTGCAGAACCTAAGGACCAAAATTAGTGTCCCAGAGGCCCAGATGGATGAATTGTTCAAGATGCTATAGTATCAAACAGTAACTACTACAATGCCTACTAAAATGATTCTACATTACTACTACAGTGCCTCTAAAAATATATCTCCACCCGGATTAGATCTTGGGTATCATGGATGCACTTGTAGAGTCCTCGCCAACCGGGCTAAGGCTTACATGAAAAACGTGGGTTTCTAACCCCAACTTCCAGTAGGGCCCCAATGACCAGGACCATGTGCGTGCCCCATTACCTAGTTAAGAAATGGCTTCGATCACCCTATGCATAATAAGCAGAATGTTTGAGTCTAATAGGACTCGAGACTGCGTCTGTTCCCATGGAGAGCAAGGGGTATAACCAGTGGGTTCCACTCGATTAACACCCTATGGGCCCATATAATACAATAATTTTTTTTATTAATATATCTCATATGTTTTAATTGGAATAAAAAATTAGATAAGGTTTTTCTATGCAATTAAAAATTGTCTGACCATAAGTATATATTATCAATTATATCATTTTTATGGTTTTGTGAATTCTTGTGTACAATAGATTCAACCAAAAAAATTCTCTCAATTCCTTAGAGTTTAATTCATAATAACTCCCTCAATTTCGTGAGAATAATTATTCTCTTTATATTAATGGATGAGAGACCGAATGAGAATTATTTCACGGTAAAAATATTTCTTATTATGATCAATTATGAATGACACAAAGCATTTGGTTCCTCCATTCTAGCACTTAGGATGCCAATGGAAACATTCTATGATTTATGCATCATGTGTGGATGCCAATATAGTAATTCTTATTTATGTTATTCACCATAATGAAAACATGACATGAGTGGAATCTAAATTTTTCAAAAAATAAGAAGAATCGCCAAGTTCAGTTAATTAATAGTTTTAAATTAATTATAAAATATATGAGAAATGATTCAAAATATTGTGATTCTAAGGATTTTTGTCAAGTTCATTGAATTTTTTTCATTCAAATTGATGAAAAAAATTATTGGGAACCACTCCTATCACTTCTTCTTTATGCCAAAATATTCAATTTCAATTATATCTATTACATTATAATTTATAATTTTTTTATTTGATTGTTATAATTTTGGGGTTTTTTAATGAAATTTTAGTTATAGTTTTTCATTATTTATTCAAAATTTGAGATTATGAATTATATGAATTAATAGGACAAAGAATAGGTAAATAACATATTGATAATGCTTGAAGATACCATCGGATGGTGCTAAGTATGTTGGATAAAATACCTAGTCAGACAATGTGTAATCAAAATTAAGGTTCATGTACCCTTAGTGAACCACACAAATACAAGCCATATAAATTATGGAACACCATGTGGGGGTTGGTATATGGTATCATTACATATTTTATATTGATCATCACTTGGAATGAAACTAATAAGGTATTACATACTGTGTCATTAGTGTACAAACCATGTAACCTTTGATGAGTTTTTCTATGTAAATTGTGGAAGTCATGTGTTATGTGTACTTGAAAATTAATTATAACACACTATGTGTTGATTTATTTTTGATAGAAATCACATCATGTGATGCTCATGAAATATATCTACACACACACACACTGTGTTTGAAAAGTTAACCCATGAGAGATACATGAAACCTATCTAGAAGTGTAGTACGGGTGGCCAAAAATGGATTACCCAACTTGCAGTAGGCTATACATGCTTTGTTACTCATACAAACTCATAAAAGACACACACCACTATAGAAATGATATATGATTCATATAAAAGAAAAAATAAAGTGATTCTAGACTACGCAATGTGTGAAATGTTTATATTCAGTAGGTATATTCTGAGTTCTTTTCAATGGTTTGTGTAGATTTAAATATTTTAAAAAATAATTTTCACTTAATTTTATAAATATAGGTCATATATGGTCATTAAATATTGTGTCATGATCCCCTCCTTCCAAAGGTACACGTATAGGGTCGTAAAATAATGAACTTTAGATAATGACCCCGAAGCCCACCTCTAATAGGCCATGAGTTGATGACTATAATTAAGGGTATATAAATCAAATACATTAGATTCATTACACTACACATAGATGTAAGGAATAAGAGATAATATGAGAATACACCAACTATAACCATGTATAAATGAATAAAAAATCCCAATATATAATGTAATTACATACGAACAAAAATATTGAATTAAATCACCAAAATTGAAATGCTATGCAGTGACTTTGAATCTTTAACAGCTCATGAACAACACCTCAAGCTAGTAGCGCCCAAATCGATCATGAACTAGATTTTGTGCAATAAAACATAGTTTATATATAATTAGGGTGAGAACAAAATTTATAATCAGTATGTTCCTCCCCAGAGTTTCTTATAAAAAAATGTAAAAGAAGAATATTGAATCACATTGAATAAAACATTAAATAATCTCATCACAATAATAGGTAAAATTATATTCCCACAATTTCCATGGTTTACTCACCATGTAACACAGAAATATAAAACAATCTTTTATCAAAGTCAAATCTATACAAATTAAGTTACCCCACTTCTTCTTCCCCATTGGTTTTTCACTCTCCTGTCCTAATTCCACACTTCCTATTACCATTACTTTTATATTTTGTCCTACACCTCATGTATAAGTATCATATCCATTATGAATCTTGTGTTGTTTGGTATAGTCTCATCATCATCTCCTCATTCATAACCAACTATTGATGAGCTAGTATTTCTTAATGTCACTCCATCCTATGTATATGAATTTACCTTAGCCTATCACAACCCATGCATAGTACCCGTGAGAAGTAATATCCACCATGTTTAGATACAAATATGAGATATGACCTTAATCTATTATAACACACTCATAAATTTATATTAAACATGAGAGACATCATAGGCCAAGTAACAAAACACCCTATACAACAATATATTATATCATGGGATATACCTACACATAACTACAACCAATATAAGAGTGGGGGATAGGTAGATGTCAACAATTCATTCAATATTTATTCTATATATTTGGGAAAATACCACAAAAAAATCTAGGTTCTAGTTTCCCTACCGACTTGGTTGGTGGACTGTATGAAATCATAACTTATAAAATATATTTTACTTAAACACAATATATGAAATCACCCAACTGTAGACTTTTTTTAGATATCATATCCTAAGACACCAGGGAACTACTGATGAGGTCCATATCTTAAATAAACATATAATAAAAAAATCTTAATATTAATTAATGATTCATCCATTAACTAATTATTATCATCATATATTAATTTCCATGATCAACACATTAATATTTTAGGCCACGAGCCTTGGAAACCATAATTTATTCATATTATTCTCTATTATCTCATCATAACCTCTAAAAATCAATACCTATCCCCATTATTTTTATAATTCCATTTAATATTTAATAAATTATTCAGGTACTCTAGGATTCATCCTAAAGTACCCAAAAAAGGATAAACTTGTTGTTTACATAGTCATATTTCTCCTTGTTGTTGGAAACCAAAAATATAATAATCTAGAATTTAGTCATAAATATAGAATGAAAAAATATATATCAATGATAAATCCCCCCTCTAAACACATCTTAACCATGACAACATCACCTTTGACACTATTGAACATATTATAGTCTGTCACACTATCAATAACATCAACCACCATTACATCCCTAAACATCCAACCTATTGATAGTCAAATATTCCCAACAATTTTAGGTGAACAAAAATTACATCAAGTCACATTCTGTCTCTATTATCCCTAATCATGCACACAAGGAAATAATATTTGTAACACATAATTTCTAGAAAACTAAGGCCATAACATCAAGAAAGTATATACTTCCATACACATGAAAGTTATTGATCATTGTAACAACCCAAAAAATAATTAAATGAGTTATAAACTTAAATAATTAAAGTTTCATAAGATATCATTTAATCAAAATGAAAATTTGATGTTCTTATTTGAATTAGTTTTCAAAAAATGACACTTTTTAGTTTAAATTAAATTTATTGTTAAATAGTAATTATTTTATGAGTAATATATTAATATCTTTTTTTTCAAATGAAATGTTTATGCATGTATTTATAATTATTTTTATGTATAATGATTTGTTGCTACATCAAATTATATATATTCTTAACATTATTAATTTTAAAGTTTCAAACATATAAATATTTTGTACAAATTTTGATAATTAATATATTTTTGAATTATTAATTTAATTCATACCATTTTTAATATATAATATAATGTATATATATTTGTTTTATAAATAAAGTTGATAATAATAATTGAGTAAATATATATTCAGATTTTATAAATGTATATGTATATATTCATATATATGATTAGTTTCATTTTTATAAAATTATTAATATTATGTTTTATAAAATAAATGATATGATACATAAATACATAATGCAAATATTTTATAAATAATAATAATAAAAATTTACTCAAATAATTATTTTTTATAAAAAAATTATATTATGATATTACAATATATGTATATAAATTTAATAAAAAAAATATGATAGTATTTGCTTTTAAAAATTAAGGATTATTATAAACAACATTTACTTTTAAAGTATTGTTTTTTATTATAACTTTGACTTATTAATAGGATATAATAATGATTAACATTAAATAATAGATAACATAGGATATTTGATATAATAATGACAATAATAAAATAAGATAATGATATAAAATAAAAAGGAACAGGAATGGGAATGAGTTGGGTTTTCACGGGTGGAATAATTGGGGGAATAGGATTAGGGTTTTGATGAAGGTTTCACGCGGTGCTGCGAAGGGAGAGGGAGCCACCATGGAAGGTCGAGCACAACCGGACGTCACAGCCTTCAGGGGGGATTGAGTAGGGAGAGCTAGAGCATGATAGAAGGTTTCGGTCGGGAGGCGTCGTGTGGCTTCAAGCTTCCATGAGAGCCTTGCGAGTCCAGGGAGTCTGAGCCGAGGTAGTCGCGAGCCAAAGACGAGCCAGAGGAATCTGAGTCCGAGTTCATGTGTGTCTATGGGGGATCATCGAGTTTGTGGTCCGTCCATGGTTAGGGTTTTGTAATGGTCATGTTCCGAGGTTGGTTCTCTGTTAGGGTTGTAGGTTGTGATATTATCCAATCGTTTTTGGATCTGTTTTGAATGTTAAATCAATTAGTTGTCTATTTTTCTGCTCGATGTAGTTCTATAATTCATTTTTCTTGGTCTATTGGGACCTGATTAAATGGTATATTATTGTCTGTTTGGAAATTTTCTATAGCAAGGTCATTATAATATTCCAATTCAATTTTTTCTACTTGTTGACTCATTCCTCTACAATCGTCGTGTTATGGTTGGATTCCATAAACCTAATCTATGTTTCTATCTAGTTGTTTTTTTAATTGTTTCTATCTTTTTTTATACACTATTTTGGCTGGATAAACATGAGATTAAATGAGAAGCTTGTGGGGGTTTGGGGGTAATAAATATTATACTGCTTGTGTTCTACCAACACTTCAATACTGTCTTGCACATGATTGATCACCGATGTCCTCCACTAGTGTTATTACTGTGTCTAAATATTGTCAGCTCACTGGTTCTGGTTATATTTTATTTAAGGGAACATTTTAAATTATCTATATTTTACAAAGCCTTTATTTAAAAATTATGTATCTGCAGTTTTATATACTCAATTAGTTTTCAATCCCTCTTTTAAAAGTTTCAAAAGAGTGTTTTATGTTATGTTTTGTTAAGAAAAACATATTTTATATATACCATAGTATGTACAGATTTATATATATAGATATTTGTATACGTATTTCAATACCAAGATAAATATTAAATTTTAATTGTTAGTTTTGGACACTTTTTCTACAGAATTTATAAAGGGTGAAGACATTATTTTAAATTATGATTTTAGTGTTTTAATTATGTTGCTTTTCATGGTAGTAGATGTCCATATATATATATGGATGATATTGTGATGTTTATGATGTTTTCAATTATCATTATGTTTCTAAAAAAACATATTGCATACCATCATGTTTTATAAATATCATGGGCGTCACATTTGTATAGATATATGTCCATGCTATTATGTTCATCATCGACACTCATTGTATTATAATTAACTCATGAATTTCATATAAGTAATTACCATTATTTTTATAAATGTAATGTCGTGCACATCAGTTTCACTAATCATGTATGGATAATAAATATGCATATTTTATGAACTATATATATAAATATATTTAGGTTGTGTGGTTTGTTATTTTTGTATAAATGACTTTCAAAAATAATTATTCATTAGTGGGATAAATATATACGACAAATCATCCAGAGATATTTCAATGTGTAAATCATAACAAGAAGATGATATCCTATGAAAGTATATATATCTTTATATATATATATATACATGAATATATAAATATAAATTTATACACATGAATACTGTTGTATCAAATTTTGTTTACAAGTTTTAATATATGAAAACCCATTGAAAATGTATATATATTTAATGAAAGCTTAAAAAAAATTTAGAAAATCCAACTCTCAAGTGTGTGGTAGACAAGAAGGGATTGAGTGTGGAACCATCATGTCCTGTAATTAGTCGAGTAGTCTCAGAATTAGTTATTTTGTTTTCAGAAACTTGCCTAATGATTTCAGAAAAACACTGGATTGTATTTGAGTAGTTTTTAACGTAAGTATATTCTAAAAATTGAACTAGTATTTTGATACCGTAATTAATTTCAAATGATATTTTAAAAAATGGTATTTCTAAATGTTTATATATCATTTTTCAATGAATATTTATCTAATATTTTTAAACCCCTTACTGAGCATCTGTTGTGCTCACCCCATGTTTTTGAAATGTTTTTTTATAGGTTTCCAGAGATGGTCATCATTGTTGTAGCGCACGAAAGCGGAGATGAACTTTTAGTTCGTTTTAATTTTTCCATTGTATCTCTAATATTTCTTTTAAATCATGTATCTATTTCTTGAACCTAGAATGGAATAAGGTCCTCTTGTATGTCATGTCTAAGGATGAGTCCTTAAAATCATCCTATAACATTTAAATTTATCAAAAAACCATTTTTAATTCCAATACTGAATATTCATAGGTTATCCTGATTAGGAAAACTATAGACATTAATTATTAATAACTATAAATCCACTCAATAATGTTTTAGTCTTATCATCATACTCAAATTTTTCCAAGAATAACATTAATAAATATGTTCATTCATCTTTCAATATATTGTAAAATATTTGGGAATTTTGGATAGTTATTAGGAACACGAGCCTCTAGGTCTACGATATATGAAATAGGTTTATTGCTACAAAAAAAATAGTTATTTTCTTTTTTAACAATATTTCATTCAGAACAAACATTATCCATTTTAAGAAAATTATCCATGAAAATAACAACAATATAACATTTTTAAGAAGATATAACACTATCTAATAAATAAGCAGGAAGCATTAAGTGTATTTTAAAAACTCATGTGATCAAAAAATAAGAAAAATTTATTTAATATATAATTCTTGAAATATTAATTATCTAAAAAAGTGATAACTTTTATATTTTAATTTAATGAATTATATAATTATAAAAATAATTCTCATTAAAAAACAAATAACTAAACCATTCAAGTCATTTTAATTTCCATTCTCTAAATTTATAACATGTTTTTTCATCTGATTATTATTTTTCTATTTCTTAAATAATCCAATGAATAATATTATTATCCAACATCATGAGTTAATTTTAAAAAAATCCTAAAAATGGATTTCAATATCCTAATCTATTTCAATTCTTGGAATAATAATAACTTTTAGAACAATCTATTATATGACCTTTCATCTTTTTTATCCTTCATTTAATAGTGTATTGATTATTTAATAATTAAACCAAAGGATATTTTTATCGATTATTATCTTTATAACGGATGATTTTTATAGCAACCCTGTATTTTCATACATAAATACTATATATTTTTTATGAATAATAATTATATTACAAAAATTAGATCCTAAGGATCGTAAAGGATTAGAGTATTTTGAAATATGGATACATAAAAACTAGTTCATAAATGAACTACATTATTCCCCAAAAATTTCATCGTAGAAAACTCTATTCTTTGACATAACATACATAATACATTTATTTATAACCTGGGGAAAGGAAACATAAGAAGGGATGATATCTAATGCTTAGTATGGGTAAAAAGGGATATATAAACATATAATGATCATAAGGTTATAAGAATATGATAACAACATTTGAAAACCAAACCCTACATATCATAGATCATAAAATTTTTTCATGGAATAAATTATGGTAGTTTATAAGAAATTAATCATAAAGGGATCATATCACAAAATTAATGGGAGCATAACATTGATATAAATATAGATTTTTAGAATACACAGAACTATATAATATAATCTCCTTATTACAAATGGTTCATTTACATATCTTTTACCATTGATGATCCTAATCTCCAAACCATCATAGTAGTCAAGGTTCACTCACAAGACTATCATAGTAGACACATTCCTTTTCTGAACTTAGTTCAATCCCCATTCCAATCCTAATCACCTCATGATATCTCAATCATTACCCAATGCATTGGAAGAATAAAAATTCCCCAAACATAAAAATATTTAAAATAATAATTATGTGCGACCAAAGATCATAAAACATTCATCATATTGGAATCTTTGAAAATAAATGGGTTTCATAAACTTTTCATCAAATATTATCTTTGCAAAAATAAATGGGTTTCACAAAAATTTTATCACTTTATCATTAAATAACCCATGGAAAATGAATGAGTTTCATAAATATCCCATCATCATAAACATTAACCATTCATAATAATAATAATAACGGTATTATTTAATCATTACCCCAATAAATAATATATAACATCAAATGATGTCAATATAGATGAAAAACATGATTTCCAAATATCACTTTGAACATTTATGAAGGAAAATAGCCTTTCCACTTTAAGATTCACTTTTTAAAAATGAAAATTCACCAAACATTTTAAAAATCATTTTCTGAAAAAATTAACCTTGGAAACATATATTGTATGTTTTAATCATTGATCGTTTAGGATGGTGGGAATTTATGTTCATTCCATATATAATAAAATAAATATACATTTTACATTATCAGTGAAATGATAAAATAAATCATTAGGAAAAAAAGGTTCATTTAAAACAATTTTTTGAAATGTAAAAAAGTGTAAAAATTAACATAAAAAATCATTACATAATAGGGAACTAATTATTTAATGAAGTTTTAGAAAAATTGGACATGAAAGAAAATTGTTTTTCTGGCCAAAGTTAGAAATAAAATCGATTTTTCTTAAAAACAAATGTCAACCAATTGCGTACTTAAGATGTGGAAAATGAAATGAAAATATGTATTTTAAAGAAATAACCATAGGATAATAAATACAAGGATAATTCATGATATATAGATTATAAAATTTCATCGTCAATAACTTAATCATAAACAACCCCAGTAAACAATGGTATTGTAACATAAAACCATTATCAAATTGGTAACATTTGAATAATAATCCCCATAAAAGAAAAAATTAGAATAAATATTTAAATATCATATATATATATATATTAATTATATAACATGTTAAATGGGATGAATAATCACCTCATAAAATAATATAGGTGCATAATATAACTTGGGTCGCAAAAAAATAATTTGGAGATAAAGATCCATTACTGTAATATCAAATTACTTCATACGAGTTCATAACTACCTAAATATAGGATTATTATAAATATATTCAAGAAATGATCTCATATATATCATATCATATATGATTTATTTATAATATTTTATCATCCATTTATAAATAAATATTTTTAAGATCTAGGTTTCAGGTAATAAATTCTTTTTTTTCTAGCATGTTTTAGTTTAGTAGATTTTTTCCTATAATTTTTTCATGTTTACATCATCTCAAAAAATTTCATAATGATAGAAATTTAATATATATTCATTATATATAGATATATAGTCATTCATTAAATTACGTATAGGAAAATGGATTACAGAGCTCATGGATATTCTAGAGAGTATGTACACATGAACGTTGTTTCCATTTCTTTGATGGATGGAATGAAAGATGGGTAAAAAAATATAACATTAAAGAGTTATTATTATATAATATTTATTATATATATTCAATAAATATATCATTATTATCTTCTATGTAAAATATAAATGAAAACACATCACATTGGTTCATGAGGCGTAAGTCCACCATAAACACGAGTGGTGTTATTATTTTCCAACAAGTCAGAAGGTAAGAAGGTAGAAGTGATATTATAACTATAGAAGTGTATTTATTTAATCATTATTATATATATATATATATACTTTAAATACATCAATATATCAATAATTGATAAATTGTGATATAAAATTAATTACATTAGTTTACGAAGCAGTAGTCCACTGTACACACGATCGATAGTTTCATTTCCCATTTTACGGAAGGGGAGTTGAATATATGTCATGAAATTAAAATAATAATATATCATTATATGTTAGATACTTATGTTATCTTTATAACATAATATACTGTTATTTTAAGGTTATGGAATAACAAATTCAATAAAAAACACTCAGTTGAGGATTATATATCTTCTTCAGACAACCTCCTTCAGTTAGCACCAAAAATATTAATAAGATGGTTTAATAATAAAAATAATGATTCTAGGATATGGTAAGTTAATTAATAAATATTATTATGATGTTATTTAATGAATCAATTGGATTTTTATGTGTGAAAACTAGAGGAGAGGGGTGACCTTTTAAATGTGGTTGAGAGGACACACTTGGAATTTTTGAAAAGAATAAATCATTTCTATGTTTTTTCATTGAAAAATGGTTCATAAAAGAATAATTATATTACTATAGAAGGGATAAGTTATATATATGAATATAAAATTGAAATTAGATATTTTTTAGCACATTTATAACCTTATGTTTTAGTTTAAACCCCGATAGACACATTTCTTACCTTTACTATGGTGATTAATTTTTCTACTTTTACTCTTAATAATAATAAAAACTTAATTTTAAATTATTATATCAAATTAATTATTATTATCACAAAAATGTAATCTATTTTTCCAAATTTAATTCTAATAAATATTATAATTTAATTTAAAAATAAAATCGTAGACTAGATGAAAAATGGTTTCCCAAATAAAAAATCATCATAAGTTTAAAATCATTTTATATAGAAATTCAACATGAGATAGATAAAAATTGAATAAATATGATTTTTAATAATATAATTGAAGTAAAATTACTTTTAAAACCATCTTATAGTAATGTTTTCATTTTAAAATTCTTTAAAAAATGAAATACTCAATAAAAAACTATATCTTTCAGTATTCAGGGAAATTATTACCTTTTCAGATAATTCTCAAAAACATAATCTGAGAACATTTGAAAAGTTTTTTTTTCAAAAATGATGTTCCTTTTGAGAATGGTATGAGCTACGTGTCAAGAAATAAGATACCATCCCTACTCGATCAAATATATTAAATGGGAAAATATAACAAGGTGTAAGATTTACTTTCTTTACAAATTTCGTAACCTTCTTCCATGGAGAAATTCATATAAACACATTATCACTGACTTACAATTCTAGATCATGTTGATGGTTAAAATATCAATTTTTCTGTCAACATTGTGTTGTAATTATGTGTTACTGAATAGATCCAACCTTCTCATATATTTTATTATCTTTCTCTAGTACCAAATGATTAATATTTCCCAATTCATTCAAGAACATTAGACCTCTACAATTATTTCCATAAAGGGAATTTATGGGATCTATCTAAATGAAAAATTGAAATCTATTGTTGTAATAAAACTCAATTTTAGGATAGAGTTGATCCCAATAACATTTTAAATATGTTGAACACATCTCAAAATATCCTCTAGGGTTTGATGTATTCTTTTAGACTAAACATATACCTTAGTGTAACATGATATACTTAAACATAACTCTGTATCAAGGGCTTGATGAATATGTCAATAGAAATTAATGGTAAACCTTGTATCTTAATTAGATATAATAAAATGTTGTACTCCATGAAAAGTTACCACTTCTTTAATGTATTTTCTATAATTATAATTAATAGATACGTCTTTTCTAATGAAAATGAAGTGTGATGTCATTTTAATGTGCTCGACTACAATTGATATAAAATCAAGGCCTTTATATTTTTTGCAGAGTCTAAGGACACTATCCATGTTGGTGTTTTCCCATTTTCATTCAGGTAGGGTTAATGGTTTTAACACCCCATTTTATTTTTTTAATCTCAACCTATACTTACTAACATAATAAGAACCAAGATAAAAACTCTACAATATCATTATTCATTCTATACCACCTAAAATACTTATTCAAATATCTAAATGTATTTGTACCACTAAGATGAATAGATAATGGAGAACTATTAGCTTCCACTCATCACTCCTTCAAATCAGGTATGGTATAATCCCATACATGGTTCCTAAACCTTATCATTCCAATGCAATTAAGTTTACACTCAAGAATATTTCTCACCATATTTTATAGTTTAATATCCTTCTTTATTCCTATTTAATACATAAATGTTTAGATGGTTGGATAGTCATTTGATAGAGATATGATTTCTTCCCTTCCTTCAATATCTCTAGACCCATCCTTTTCAAATACATAAATATTCAATATTTTATGATACTAATCATGTATAATCAATAATGATCCTTTCAACTCAAAGAATATGTAACCTTGTTTTCCTTCCTAGGTTTTTTATATATTGCGAATACATAATCTATAATCAATTTTAACCATCTCATCTGGATTATATTAACCTCTTTATGTGTGAATATATAATTTAAAATTATATGGTCTGTATATATATATATATATCACACTGTTCTCAATAAATTTAATGCATCCATATATTTAATGAAAAATTCCATGTAGCTAACTTCAAGTTATGATTTGAGTAATTTATCTCATGGAGCTTCAATTTTTTGTGAGGTATACGCTGTTACCATGTCATTATCTATCAGAATTCATCCTAGTAACTTCATAAATGCATCACTATATATTACAACCCCTTAACTGCAATAGGGTAATGCAAGAAGAGGTGTGATGACTAACCTTCAATTTAGTTCCTTAAAAATTTATTCTTGATAATCATTCTAAAGGAACATGGCTTCCTTTTATAGTTAACGTGGTGAGTGGATTGGATATCCATGATATATTCACCACAATAGGCTGATAATATCTATCAAAATCAAGAAAATATCAGATCTCAGTCAAAGTTGTTGGTTTGGAAAAACATTCAATAGCCTCAGTCATTTATTTATCAATAGATATACCAACTCATTATATTATCTGACCCAAGAAAATGAATCATTTTGTTACAAAAATTCAATATTATTAAAATTTTCATAAATGATTTCCTTCCTTATGATCTTATGTCAAATTCTAAAATGATTTTATTTTTCTTGATTTTTTAAAATATAATAATATCATATATAAAGACTACCAAAAATTAATCAATTCAACATTTAAAGACTGTATTCATTGAATACTTGACAATATCATGGGCATTATTAAGACCAAATTGTACAACTTTAAACTCATAGTGTCTAAACCTTGTGTGGGATTCTATCCTGTGTATATATTATTTCTCAACCATCAATTAATTATATCTATATTGAAGTTAAATTTTATAAAATTAATGAAATCCACGAAGTTTATCAAACAAATAATCAATAAGGGGTAGAGGATATAAGTTCTGTATAATGAACTTGTTATGTTCTCAATAAACAAGAAAGAACCACATTGATCCATATTTCTTCTTAACAGAAAATAGGTGAACCCAAAGATGATCTACCTAGATGAGTCAATCCGTTAACATGGTTCTCCTGTAGTTTCTTATTTAATTCTTTTAACTCAATTGAGGCCATTCTAAAGGGTTTTATTGAAATAGGTGAGGCACTAGGAATGAGTTCTATTGAAAACTCAACTTCAAAATTCACAAAAAGACTAATAAATTCAGAATTAAATGCATACAAAAACTCTTATATAATCATCATACCATCGATTTTGTGATTCTCCCCAACCATGTGAGATAATATCCCTTTTTTAATAGGAATTAAGACGCATTAAATGGATGTTATTTCAATCGAAAGTTCATATTTATCATCTTAGTAATAGATGATCATACATATCTTTGGAATATAAAATCGACATGAATTACATTGAAATTGAAATGGGATTTATATAGAGAGATATAATCTATTCTTAATATAACATAAAATTAAACCATAGGGATAACAACATGAGTTAAATAAATCACATTCCCACAAAATAAAACTAGACAAGAATCATATAATTGATTGGAGATCATCATAACATTAGGGGTTTTCATTAGTAGTTATATGTATAATAATTGGGGTAGAATTTTAATACCCTAAAAAAATTCTTAGTATATAAAATAGTGGGTAGATATAGTTTCAAATAAAACATTTTCCATTCTGGAGTGGAAAATAAGTGTACCTTTCACCACGTCATTATCTTACCCAACATCAAAAATAGTTTTCATATGATATTTCCAATTGATTTTGATATTAATTGGGTTTTTATTTAAATCATCATCATTAAACATTATATTTGGGAGTTTGTTAGAGCAATTACCACACTCATTGCTTTCGAAACACTGGAGTGTGGGCGGTACATTCTCTGGTGCATTCACATTATTAACATTGTTATATAAATTATTCCTATCACTTTAGTATTATATTTCCCAATGAACATCCTTTACACACTTAAAACATATATACTCCCCTTTAATAAAATTTCTTATATATTTCCTTCCACTCTATAATCAAGAATGAATGATTATCTTCTTATCTCTAGCGGTTTTATTGTCTACATTGAATTCAATAATTATTATCCTAAAAAAATTACAATATTTATAGGTAAATATAGTTTTAATTTCATACTTGATAGTATACCAAATGACTTATTCATAGATTCAGAAGTCCCTTCTAGAGAAAACTGTTGAGCCCTCTGGAAGATTGTTGATTTCATATCTATGATTGATGTTTTAATAATCACAAATCATCACATACCATTAATGCTTAATCTGGCTTGATTTCTCATAAACTTAATTAAAATCTGTTAATGAATCTGTTACCACATTTTTGTCTATGCTTATTTATGTACAAAGTATTTTGGAAGTACAGATTCAATATCAACAGACATCGGAAGAACTGATCGCATATCAAAGGACAACGGACTCACCGATCCAATGCAAAATGAGTCACCGATGCAAATGACTCACCGATCCGATGCAAAATGAGTCACCGATGCAAATGACTCACCGATCGAATGACTCACTGATGCAAATGACTCACCGATGAAAATGAGTCACCGATGATGATCAATATGACTCACCGGTGCTGATCAAAAAGACTCACCGATCAATATGACTCACTGATGCAAATGAGTCACCGATGCTGATCAATATGACTCACCGATGCAAATGAGTCACTGATGCTGATCAAAATGACTCACCGATCAATCTGACTCACCGATGAAAATGAGTCACCGATGCTGATCAATATGACTCACTGATGAAAATGAGTCACCGATGCTGCTCAAAATGACTCACCAATCAATCTGAGCCACCGATCAAATGAGCCACCGATCAAATGACTCACCGATCAAACTGACTCACCGATCAGATGATAGACCGATGCTGATCAGTCTGATTCACCGATGCTGATCTATCTGAGTCACCGATCATTACTCACTAATGCTGATGACCTACCGATCACTTGATTCTCCAATAGTCATAAACAACTGTTTGAATTTCTTTATCCTTATCTTTATTTAATCTAACCAACGGTCATATTAGGTATATTTTAATGCTCTGTCAATTTATTAATAAAGGTTGTCGGATGTCAGGAAACTGTACCTCGTACCTGAGGAAAGGAAACTTTTTCTGTCTTCCGAAGCACGTGACATAAATACAATAAGACTCTGATGAAGATAAAAAAGGGGAGTTGATAGAAGAACACAAGATATACAGAAGAAAAAAAAGAGAAGGAAGAACCAATCAGAACAGAACCTCATACTCAATCAAGCCTACTCAAGAAGAGTTCTGTCCATACAAAAGAACATTGAAGAACTTCATCGACTACATCTCACTGCCTTTGATCCTGAAGCATACGACACTCTTCCTGTCAAACAAAAACGAGAAGAGGACTCAGAATAAATTCTGATCAAATACCAAAGAGTCCAGAGCTACACTGAAATCACCAGAGCCATTTCTAAACTCTACATCTCTGCTCTGTGATACATTTGTTTTACATTTTGAGCAGTGTGTGTTATCTGCTGTATTAAACACACACACTGACTCCTGTACTTTCACTGGAGGATCTGTAAATCCTCAGGAAACCTTTTTACACTTCATTTCCCACTGTGGATAGTGGTAGAGGTCGTATGAGACCTGGACAGCTCTAAGCTGTTGTTTGTTTTCCCACACAGAACTGTGGTAGAGGTCTTGTGACCTGGACAGTGTGTTCACTGTTGTTAACCCCGATCCAGGGTGTGGATCATTTTTATATAAACTTTTGAGAGGACTAAGTCTCGGCTTGAGACTGAACCTCTTGGTTAATTCTCTGTGTTTGTAGCTACATAATATATCCATACTACATATTTATTTCATATTCCGCTGCTACTACTTTGAAATATAATTTATTTTCAAAGATACTTTGATAGTTAAACTCGCAAGTGTTTATATTTATTATAGACCAGTAAGTTAGTTTCAAAAGTTAATTTAATCATAAGATTAAGTTAACTGAGAACTAATCAATCTTTGAGAAACTAATTGAACCTTTATAATCTGTATAAATTCACTACAGTTTAATCTGTTTTTTTTGAAATAGGGGGATTTTAATCAACATTGTTTTTAACAGAAGATTTTAATTGGAACTCAATTCACCCCCCTCTTGAGTATCCACTCCGACCAACACTTGGTATCAGAGGGGGTTAATATTTTCTAAACGTACTCTGTTTTCAACTGTGAGTTTAGTTGTATTTTAAAGTTCTTAAAATTTCTGTTATTTCTAAATTTTTATCTCTTTAAAATTCTTTTTGTAATATCATGGATAATAGACTTGAGGGTGCTGCTACTAACCGGCCACCTTTCTTTAATGGAAACAACTATGCTCAGTGGAAGCTAAAAATGAAAATTCACTTAGAAAGTATGGGCTTTGATATTTGGACTGTCATTGAAGCTGAATATAAAATTCCCAGTACTGATAGATCAACTTGGGATGAACCTACAAAGACTGCTTACAATAACAATTGTAAAGCTATGAATTCTCTGTACTGTGCTCTAGGAGATGAAGAATTTAATAGAATTTCTGCGTGTAAAACTGCATATGAAATTTGGGATACCTTTGCTGTTTCTCATGAAGGAACAACTAATGTTAAGGAGATGAGATTGAATACCTATACTATTAAGTATGATAATTTTAAGATGAAGCCTGATGAACCCATTTCTGATATGTATCTCATGTTCAATGAAATTGTCAACACAATGACATCTCTGGGAAAGGATGTTCCAGCATAGGAGCAAATCATGAGAATTTTGAGATGTCTACCTGAAAGATGGAGAGGAACCTCTGTCTCCATTAGAGAATCCTGTGACATTGGAACACTGCCTGTCAAGGAATTAATTGTTAAGATGATGATGTTTGAAAAAGAGCTTAAAGTAAATAAAGAAGAAGATGATGAACCTAAAAGTAAGTCTATTGCCTTCAAGACTACAACCTCAAAGAATAAGGATAAGGAAAGGCCTCATGTTATCAACGAAATTTCAAGCAGTGAGGAAAGTGAGAATGATTCTGACTGTGATGTTGAGATGGCTCAAATAGCCAGGAGATTCAAAAAGTTTTATAGGAAAAAGAAATTCTTTAGGAAACCAAATTACAAGGGAAAGTATGACCAACAAGGCAAATAGAAAAAGGATTGGAAGAAGGCTGACAGAACTGATGAAGTTGTCTGCTATGAATACAAAAGAAAAGGACACATAAAAACAGACTGTCCAAAGCTGAAATACAGAAAGAAGTATGAATACAAGGATAACAAGTACAAGAAATATATGAAGGATACTTGGAGTGCTTCAGAAGACAGCACAAGTGAAGCTAAATCTTCAGACTCTGAAAGGAATCAAGCCAACATGTGTTTTATGACAAATACTTCTGAGGTAACATCAGAAACTCCTGCTTCAAATTAATATTATTCTAGAGATGATTCTGAAGGTGATAACATGTCTAAATCTGAACTGTTTGAATATTGTGATATGCTTGAAGAAACCTGTAATGAGCTTAAAGATAAATATAAAGGTTTAAAGAAACAGTATGCTTTAAGTGTTAAGCAAAAATCTGATCTGGATATAGAAGTAGAAAAGAATTCTCAGTTGCTTAAAGAGAATACTGAACTAAAATTGTCTAATGAAAAACTCAGAAAAGACTTAGAGAAGTTCACAAATGGCAAGAATGCTCTAACACAAATGCTAGGAAAGCAAGTTGCACCTAGATATTCTACTGGTATAGGATACCAACCTGGACAAAGAAAAGTTGCCAAAACTAGATTCATTCCTAAATCTGGACAGAAGATAGTTAATTCTGGAACTTCATATGCCTCAACCAGTTATATTCATAGTTATGGATCTAATAAGGTTTATCTTTCAAAGAATGTTAATTCTACAAATTATATGAGACCCATTAGACATATATGGGTACCTAAAGTATTATTGGCTAACATGTCTGGACCCAAGAAGATCTGGGTACCAAAATCATCTTCCATCTAAATCTGTTTTGTAGGAGACCTACTTGAAGAGCTGTCACAAGAAGCTATGGTACTTAGACAGTGGATGTTCAAGACATATGTCAGGAGACTTTTCATGTTTCAAGAGCTTAGTAAAAGTTGATAGAGGCTTTGTCACTTTTGGTGATAATTCAAAAGGAAAAATCATCGGCTTAGGCCAGATTGGTAACACTGATTCAATCTTGGTTTCTGAAGTTTTATTTGTCGATGGACTTAAATATAACCTGTTAAGCATTTCTCAGTTGTGTGATGATGGTTTTTATGTGAAATTTAAAAATGATTCTTGCAATGTTTTTAACTCTAAAAATGTTTTAGTATTTTCTGTTTTAAGAAATAAAAATGTTTATGCTGTTGATTTAGATTCTTTAGCTAAGCAGAATATTCCTTGCTTAAATGCTTTTCATAAAGAGTCTTGGCTTTAGCCCAGAAGATTAGGACACTGCAATGTACACTCATTTAGAAAGCCTTCTAGGAAGAACTTAGTTAGAGACTTACCCAAACTTGAATTTCCAGCAGACAAAGTTTGTAATCCCTGTCAAAAAGGAAAGCAACATAAAGTTTCTTTTAAATCAAAGAAAAAAGTGTCAACTTCTCAACCTCTCGAGTTGGTTCACATGGATTTATTTAGACCTTCTAGAGTTTCTAGTTTAAATGGGAAGCACTATGCCTATGTTCTTATAGATGACTTTTCTAGATATACTTGGGTATATTTTCTAGCTCACAAAAGTGAAGCTTGTTCTTACTTTGTTAAATACTCCAAGTCTGTAGAAAATCTTAGTGGACTCAAGATTAAGACCCTGAGAAGTTATCATGGTCGTGAGTTTGAAAATCATGAGTTTGATTCTTACTGCTCACACAATGGCTATAGTCACAATTTCTCTGCCCCTAGGACACCCCAACAAAATGGTGTAGTAGAGAGAAGGAATAGAACTCTGCAAGAAATAGCTAGAACCATGCTCAATGAATATGAACTGCCTATTTACTTTTGGGCTGAAGCTGTAAATATAGCTTGTTATGTTATCAATAGAGTCTTGATCAGACCTGTTCTTAAGAGGACCCCTTATGAGTTGTGGAACCATAGGAAACCTAATGTTAACTACTTCAAAGTTTTTGGCTGCAAAGTCTTCATTCTCAATACTAAATAAAATCTTGACAAATTTGCATCCAAGAGTGATGAATGAATTTTCCTAGGTTACTTTATCTCTAGTAAAGCCTATAGAGTTTTCAATAAAAGAACCAAATGTGTGGAAAAATCTGTTCACATCAAATTTGATGAAACTAATCTACACGAACCTAAAATCTCTCTTGAAGATGATCTCTCTAGTTTGAATCTCAATGATAAATACAATGGACCTATAGTAAAAACACCCAGCTCTGGAAATTCTCCAGAACCTGCTTCCACTACGGGAAAAATGAGCAATTGCGACGGGTTATTTGCGACGGGATTTATTCCCGTCGCAAATAGTCATGTTAAAAACTTATTTGCGATGGGGGTATTTCCCCGTCGCAAATAAGGAGGCTTTTGCGACGGGATTGCTTTCCCCGTCGCAAATAGTTTTCCCGCGATGCGCGCCAAATCGCGGGAAACTTATTTGCGACGGGGGAATATTCCCGTCGCAAATAACCAGCAGCGGTAAAAAGTATTTGCGACGGGAATATTCCCACGTCGCAAATACTATGTCGGCAGGGGTTATTTGCGACGGGACCCGTCGCAAATAACTATTTACCGGTTGACCGTAATAAATGTTGGCTAAGGTATTTGCGACGGGTACCGTCGCAAATAATACTATTTGCGACGGGAATCCCGTCGCAAATGGGCCCGTCGCAAATAATCTAACCTATAAATACCCCCATCCGTTTTTTTCATTTCATTCTCATTCCTTATCTTCTCCTTCTCTCAAAATTATATTTCTAGAGTTGAGTTTTTCTCCAGTTTAATTTTTTTCTCCGGAGCTGATATTAAAGTTTTGAAGAACGATCAGAACAGATCAATTTTCAAGGTATTTATCTTCATTTTAATTTTTTATTTATTTTTAATTTTTTATTAGTTTCAATTATTATTAATTAGTTGTAATTTAATTATGTTTACATTGTTTTATTACTTAATAAATTTAAATTATTGGTATTGTTTATAGTTAATGGTAATTAGGAATAATTAGTAATAATTTTTAATAATTAAGAATAAATATTAATAATTAGTAATAAATACCAATAATTAGGAATAAGAACATTATTACATTATTAGTTTATTTTATTATTAATATTAAAATAATATAATTTTTTATATATATACAATTCTTTTTTCATCTGTGTGTTTGCTGTCTTCACATGTATTATTTGTATGTGGAGATAGAAAACGCACAGATGAAAGAAGAATTGTATATAAATTAGAAAATTATATTATTTTAATATTAATAATAAAATATATTAATAATGTTATTATTTGTAATTATTGGTAATTATTTCTAATTATTGATAATTATTCATTTAATTACTAATAATTAGGAACAATTGTCAATAATTATCAATAACTAAGAATAATTAGTAATAATTAGTAATAATTACCAATAGTTAGTATTAATTACCTATAATTAGTATTAATTACCAATAATTAGTATTAATTACCAATAATTAGTAATAATTAGGAATAATTAACAATAATTAGTAATAATTACCAATAATTAACAATAATTAGTAATAATTACCTATAATTAGTATTAATTACCAATAATTAGTATTAATTACCAATAATTAGTAATAATTAGGAATAATTAATAATAATTAGTAATAATTAGTAATAATTAGGAATAATTAGTATTAATTAGGAATAATTAGTAATAATTACCAATAATTAGTATTAATTACCAATAATTAGTATTAATTACCAATAATTAGTATTAATTACCAATAATTAGTATTAATTACCAATAATTAGTTAGTATTAATTACCAATAATTAGTATTAATTACCAATAATTAGTATTAATTACCAATAATTAGTATTAATTATTAATAATTACCAATAATTATCAATATTTAGTAATAATTAACAATAATTGCCAATAATTACCAATAATTAGTAATAATTACCAATAATTATCAATAATTAATAATAATTATCAATAATTAATAATAATTAGCAATAATTACTAATAATTAGTAATAATTACTAATAATTAGCAATAATTAGTAACAATTAGCAATAATTAGTAATAATTAGCAATAATTAGTAATAATTAGAAATAATTAGTAATAATTAGTAATAATTAGTAATAATTAGTAATAATTAACAATAATTAGTCATAATTAGGAATAATTAGGAATAATTAGGATTAATTAGGAATAATTAGTATTAATTAGGAATAATTAGTAATAATTACCAATAATTAGTAATAATGATTATTAATTACCAATAATTAGTATTAATTACCAATAATTAGTATTAATTACCAATAATTAGTATTAATTACCAATAATTAGTATTAATTACCAATAATTAGTATTAATTACCAATAATTAGTATTAATTACCAATAATTAGTATTAATTAACAATAATTGCCAATAATTAACAATAATTAACAATAATTAGTAATAATTACCAATAATTAGTAATAATTACCAATAATTATCAATAATTACTAATAATTATCAATAATTACTAATAATTAACAATAATTAGTAATAATTAGCAATAATTACTAATAATTAGCAATAATTACTAATAATTAGAAATAATTAGTAATAATTAGAAATAATTAGTAATAATTAGAAATAATTTGTAATAATTAGTAATAATTAGTAATAATTAGCAATAATTAGTATTAATTAACAATAATTAGTATTAATTAACAATAATTATTAATAATTAGGAATAATTAGGAATAATTAGTATTAATGAGGAATAATTAGTAATAATTACCAATAATTTGTAATAATGATTATTAATTACCAATAATTAGTATTAATTACCAATAATTAGTATTAATTACAAATAATTAGTATTAATTACCAATAATTTGTATTAATTATCAATAATTAGTATTAATTAGCAATAATTAGTATTAATTACCAATATTTAGTAATAATTACCAATATTTAGTAATAATTAACAATAATTGGCAATAATTAACAATAATTAGTAATAATTACCAATAATTATCAATAATTACTAATAATTATCAATAATTACTGATATTTATCAATAATTAATAATAATTAGCAATAATTAGTAATAATTAGCAATAATTACTAATAATTAGCAATAATTAGTAATAATTAGAAATAATTAGTAATAATTAGAAATAATTAGTAATAATTAGTAATAATTAACAATAATTAGTAATAATTAACAATAATTAGTAATAATTAACAATAATTAGTAATAATTAGGAATAATTAGGAATAATTAGTATTAATTAGGAATAATTAGTAATAATTACCAATAATTAGTAATAATGATTATTAATTACCAATAATTAGTATTAATTACCAACAATTAGTATTAATTACCAATAATTAGTATTAATTACCAATAATCACCAATAATTACCAATAATCACCAATAATTACCAATAATCACCAATAATTACCAATAATCACCAATAATTACCAATAATCACCAATAATTACCAATAATGACCAATATTTTCCAATATTTTCCAATAATTACCAATAATTACCAATATTTTCCAATAATTACCAATATTTACCAAAAATTACCAATATTTACCAATAATTAGGAATAACTACCAAAAATTAAGAATAACTACCAATAATTTGGAATAATTACCAATAATTTGGAATAATTACCAATAATTTGGAATAATTACCAATAATTTGGAATAATTACCAATAAATTGAAATACTTACCAATAATTTTGAATAATTACCTTATTAAATTATTTTTATATTTTATTATTAATATTAAAATAATATAATTTTATATATTATATACAATTCTCTTTTCTTCTGTGTTTTTTCTGTCTCCACGTGTAATATTGGCATTCTTTTTCAAAATTATCAACCTACTCGCCAATGGAGAGGTGAAAGTGAATGCCAATATTACATGTGGAGACAGAATGTGAAACACACAGATGAAAGGAGAATTGTATATAATATAGAAAATTATATTATTTTAATATTAATAATAAAATATACTAATAATGTAATGATGTTATTATTATATAATTAATATTTATGAAAAAATTATATTAGTATTATTAAAAAAATAAAAAATAAATATAATATTAAAATTATCAATATTTGTAACAGGTTTTGCTTTATTCTCAATATATTCAATCCTTGCTTGTGTTTTTTCTAACAAATTATTCAAAACCAGTAATGCTTTTCTATTTTATAGAAAAATATGGAACAACGAGGTCGTCAACAGTCATTATTAGATGACCGCATATGGATAAATCAACGTAGAAATCCAAATGTTTCTGGTTTAAATCCAGTATATATAGAGGGTGTGGAGAGTTTTTTATCATTTGCGGCATCAAATCCAGAATTTGTTTCAGAAGGAAAGATAAAATGCCATTGTAGAAAATGTGCATTGAGAACGTTTGACACGTTTGATAAAGTGGGGGAACATCTCTTGCGTTTTGGTTTTCAAGCAGATTATGTTTTTTGGTATCAACACGGTGAACGCAGTTCCAGAGCAGGTGATACCAACTTGATTCTGGATCCATCCCAGTTTCAAGATTTAGTACATGATGTTGCAGGTTCATCTATTCAACATACAGAAACTCCGGCTGATATAGCTTCAAATCCTGAGTTGGGACCGTCTGAATTTTATGAGTTGTTGAAGTCTGCTGAGGATGCATTATATCCTGGCTGCAAGATGAGCAAATTAGAAGCAGTTGCAAAATTTATGGCTATCAAATCAGATAACGGAATGTAAAACACCTGTTTTGACCAGATATTTTCTTTACTGAAAACACTATTACCCGAAGGAAATGTTTTACCTGCAAATTACTATGAAAGTAAGAGGTTGGTTCGAAATTTGGGACTTACTTGTCAGAAGATTCATGCATGTTCAAATGACTACATTTTATATTCAGGGGAAAATGAGTCGTTGGATAGTTGTCCCACATGTGGGAAACTGAGATATAAAGAAGGACAACACGGGAAGTCTGGTTTGATTCCTGTAAAACAGTTGAGATATTTTCCGCTTACATCCAGACATCAGCATTTATTCATGTCTAAGAATACAGCGACAATGATGTCATGGCATAAAGAGAATAGTTCAACCGATAAAAGCTTGAATCATCCAGCCGATGGTGATTCATGGAAACATTTTGATAGAGTGCATCCATCATTTTCTTTAGAAGCTAGAAATGTTCGACTGGGCCTTTCCACTGATGGTTTCTGTCCGTTTGGATCTTATGGTGGTCAATATTCATGTTGGCCTGTTTTTTTAACTCCGTATAATTTACCTCCATGGATGTTGATGAAGGAGGCATATATCTTTTTGACTTTACTAATTCCAGGACATCCGAAGAAAAATATTTATGTTTATTTGAAGCCATTGATTGATGAATTAAATTTATTGTGGAGTACTGGTGTCAGTACATATGATGTTGCAACGAAACAGAATTTCATACTGAGAGCAGCATTGATGTGGACAATAAGTGACTTCCCGGCTTGTGGGATGTTATCTGGATGGAGTACACATGGTCAAAAATCATGTCCTTACTGTATGGGAGAGAACAAAGCATTTATGCTCATTCATGGAAAGAAACCTTATTATTTTGACTGTCATCGCAGATTTCTTCCAGCTGATCATCCTTTTCGCAGAAACAGATCTCATTTCAGAAAAGGAACAGCTGAAAGGGATGGACCTCCAAAAATGCTATCAGGTTCGGAGTTAAAATCGGTTGTATTTTCATTACCTCCCATCACTTTTGGTCCCACAATAAACCAACAGAAAATTTCTGGTTTTGGGAAAGAACACAATTGGATTAAACGTAGCATATTTTGGGATTTTCCATATTGGTCTGATTTGTTGGTCTGACACATGTTAGATGTCATGCATATTGAGAAGAACTGTTTTGATAATTTGTTTCATACAGTTTTGGATACGCCAGGAAGGAGCAAAGACAATGTAAATGCACGTTTAGATCTTTCCCAAATTTGAAGGCGTCCAGAATTGGAACTATTTGAGAATGTCAGAACAGAAAGGTTACTGAAACCAAAAGAAGCTTATACATTGTCTAAAGAAAACCGTTTATTATTTTGTCAGTGGATTGCAGATTTGAGACTTCTAGATGGTTGTGCTTCCAATTTGGGTAGATGTGTAAAGAATGGTCATATTACTGGATTAAAAAGTCATGATTGTCATGTTATAATGGAGAGACTTCTACCCATTGGATTAAGAGGTCTGTTGAATTCTGTGATTTGGGATTCCATAACAGACATGTCTCATTTTTTTCGGGAAATTTGTGCGGCTACGGCAGATTATGATGCTCTAGGAAAACCTGAAAAAGATGTTGTTGTAATTATATGTAAACTGGAAAAAATATTTCCGCCGTCTTTCTTCGACTCAATGGAACATTTGATGTTACATTTTCCATATGAAGCCAAATGTGGAGGTCCGGTACAGTTTCGATGGATGTACCCATTTGAAAGATGCATGCAAAAATTGAAAAGAAAAGTACGCAACAAAGCATCTGTTGAAGGATCTATTGCAGAAGCTTATTTGCAAGAGGAAATATCTTTTTTCTGCTCCCATTATTTTGAATCTGAGTATCCTTCAAAACACAACCGAATGGGACGGAATGAGAGGAATATTGATGAAATCGACAATCAATTATCTGTTTTCAACTAGTCAGATCTTGGTTTTGGTGGAGTTTCTGAACGCTGGCTTTCAGATGATGAACATCATAGAGCTCATACGTATGTTCTTCTCAACTGTGAAGAGATGACATCAGTTGTACTGTAAGTGTTTATATCACTTATTCTATCATTTATGTTACAGTAAATAACTTTGGTTTTTATAGGTTGTATGAAAATCATATCAAGAAACAAATTCCACAAATTACAGCAGCTGCTCTCGAAGAACGTCGACTGAAAAATTTCTCTCAGTGGTTTCAAAAGCTGGTAACATAAATTCTTTATCATTTAGCAACTCATTCAATGTATAGTTTACTATATTGATAATTATTTCACAAATCTTCAGGTGTCTCGACATGCTGATAAAATTGACAAACGGCTGTGTGTATTGAGTAACCCACCTTCCAAACTTGTTAAAACTTATAATGCATATGTGGTGAATGGATTTCGATTCCACACACATGCATATGGGGAATCAAAAAAAACAATGAACAGTGGAGTTATCTTGAGAGGATCTCATCATCGAGAAAATGAAGTTGACTTTTATGGCATACTTGATGAAATCATTGAACTCTGTTATCTTGGACAACATTACATAACCATGTTCAAATTTCGGTGGTTGGATATAGAGAGAGGCATGCGTGTTCATCCGACTCATGGAATCATCGATATTAAATGTAAAAGTGTTCTCGCAGTAAATGAACCATTATTATTGGCTCAACAGGCATATCAAGTTTATTATGCAACATACTGTGCAACATCAAGAGACTTGACTGATTGGTGGAGTGTAATAAAAAACAAAATTCGAGACAATCAGTTTAGTCAATGTGAATGTGCTTTCACTGATGTGCAAAGAATTGAAGTTTTTCAAGAGAGTACTCAAAATCAATCTTTTTTACAAAGGGATATGAGTATCGATGACGACACCCCACATTTAAGAGTCGGTGATGACGATGATGTTAATGATGTCACACATGAATTTGAAATGGTAAGAGATGAAGCAACTGCAACTCGAATGGATATCGATGATGTTGAGGAGGAATATGAAGATGACATTGACATATATGAAGATGATGATGAAGATGAACACTTATAGAATTCCATGGTATTTATATACAATCATAATATGTATATATGTATATATAATAGTAATTATCAATTATTTGATAACATTAACATTTTCTATTTCAGATGGACGAGGCCACATTTCGTGCGTTGGCGGATGCTGACCTGCCTTTCGATGCGGATGAGTTGCTGGCAGATGACCCTCAGCCTGCAGGCGCTCCAGGGAGTACGCGGAGGGGGCGCAGTCTTGCACGATTGATGATTCCTGACCCCGTCCCCGAGCGACGTCCACGTCTTGGGTTTGATCCGCGCACCCGGAGGTGTGATAACCTGTGTAATGACCTGTGAATTTGACTAAGATTTCATTAATCCATTCACATAATAAATGTTTATTATTTTTTCAGTTTTTCGCATATAGCAGTCGGACAGGGCAGTGCTATTTTGCGCAACTATTTCTCTCAGCCGTGGACCACATGGGAGCAGATTCCCATTGATGTGCAGCAGGCCATGTTCGGCCATTGGTTGGTACGTACGTAAATAAATAATTTTTATTTTGAAAATTATCTCATTTCTAACTTGATATTTTGATTTATTTGTAGGGTTTATGGTATCCGATCGAGGATACCATGCGTGATGCCATCCACGAGGCATTGGAGGTGGCCATGCGTGATCGCCTTCGTCAGTTTTTGCACAATTTAAGAAAAGCTGCGATGAAGAAAACAGGAGTGTCTGAGTTTGATGAGTCATGTAGAGCACACCGACTAGAGTATATTTCATCCCATGTATGGGATGGATTATGTGTGAACTGGTTGAGTGGTGCCTTTCAGAGGAGATCATCGGTGGGGAGGCAGAATCAGGGGAGGCAGGAGGTGACTCATCGAGCTAGGAGTCATTCTTTCAGTACTCATAGACAGCATCTGGTACGTACATTATTTATAAATATTTTATATAACTATAAATATTAACAGTTTATTTTTTATTCTTATAGGCTGTCGAGCACCCCGATATTACAGAGTACGACGTATATCGGAGGATGTATAGTGATCCTGCTACTGGGGAGCTCAGAGGTGATCGTCAGCATCACATCGTGGTCAGTATTATTTGTTTTCAAGTTTAAAAATTAACTGCATATAATATATTCACAATTTTAATTTTAAATTGCAACTATAGGAGTCATATGAGGCCGCAGCGGCACAGGCCCGGCCTGAGAGTCAGGCCGAGTCATCAGATCAGACCACTGCCCGTCAGTTTGATGAGGCGGCATGGATGCAGGCCACCCAGTATGACTTCGAGAAGGGCCAGGTAGTTGGTATCGACTCTCGACTGACTCCCGGAGATTATTATGGCAGTGCTGCGATGTCGGCGTCCAGCTCGAGAGGAGCTCGTGCATCTTCTTCTACACAGTATGAGGATCAGTTGCGATATCAGACTGCACAGATAGAGAGTCTCCGACAGGAGAAGGAGCAGATGCGTCAGCAGCATGAGGAGGAGCGTCGACGCCAGCAGCAGCTGTACGAGGAGCAGACGAGTCGGTGGCAGCAGCAGCATCAGGAGCAGATGGAGTACATGCGCCGACTCACTCATGCTTTAGGGATGGAGTTTCCTCCACCACCATCTGCAGATCCCCCACCTCCCCCCTCCCCCCCCCCCTCCTACAGATTAGAGTTTGTATTTCTGTTATAAAATTTGTGAAATCAAAATATTTTTTTTTCTATTCGTAGTTTCTGTCTCATTATAAAATATTAATAATATTATATTTTTAAATAACAATATTAATATGAATAATAATATTATTTATATTTAATAATATTAAATTTTATATATATATTAAAATTTTATTTATATATTAAAATTTTATATATATATTAAAATTTTATAATATTATAATTTAATTATTTTTTTTGTAATACTTGAATTATTTTAATATTTGAATGTAAAATAATTCTATTATTTTAATATTAATTAAAATAACTTATTAATATTTTTTTTATTTATGAATTATAATTGTAATATTATTATATTAATTAAATTATTTATTAATATTCTATTATTTTTATTTTTGAATTATAATTCTACTATTATTATAGTAATTAAAATAATTTATTATTTTCATTTGTAAATTATAATTATATTATTATATTAATTAAAATAATTTATTAATAATTTATTTTTTTTATTTTTTTTATAGTATTTGCGACGGGATACTATGCCCGTCGCAAATACTAGTATTTTTAATAGTTTTTTATTTTTTTTAAAAGGTATTTGCGACGGGTCCCGACTCCCGTCGCAAATACTAGTATTATTAATTTTTTTCATTTTTTTAAAAAATAGTTTTTGCGACGGAACCGTCGCAAAAGCTATTTGCGATGGGTCCCGTCGCAAAAACTGTTTCAAAAGTTTTTTACAAAAATACGGAATACTATTTGCGACGGGGAGAATGCCCGTTGCAAAAAAAGGCTTTAGCGACGGGCCCGTCGCAAATAAGTGTAGTTGCGACGACGTTTTCAGCAACGGGCTATTTGCGACGGGATCCCGTCACAAATAGCCCGTCGCAAATACCTGCTTTTCTAGTAGTGTTCTGTTGAACCTCAATCTGTAGATGAATCTGAAATCTCTAGCCCTATCTTTTCAAGACCATCTAGGACTCTAAAGAACCATCCTTTAGATGCTGTTGTAGGAAATCTAGATAGAGGAACACATACTAGAGCTTCTCTAAGAAATCAGGTTGAACATCAAGCTTTTCATTCATAGTCAGAACCTAAAAATATCAATGATGCTATCAATGATGAGTTTTGGGTAATGGCTATGCAAGAAGAACTAAATCAATTTGAAAGAAACAAAGTCTGGAAATTAGTAGAAAGATCTAAGGACTTTTTGACCATAGGCACAAGATGGGTATTTAGAAACAAAGATGATGAATCTGGAAACATCATTAGAAATAAAGCTAGGATAGTTGCACAAGGTTACAATCAAGAAGAAGGAATTGAATATGAGGAAACCTTTTCACCTGTAGCTAGATTAGAGGCTATTTGGATCTTACTTGCCTATGCATCACATCTGAATTTCAAGATATATCAAATAGATGTCAAAAGTGCTTTTCTAAATGGTTTTATTGTTGAAGATGTTTTTGTAGAACAACCACCTGGTTTTTTAAACCCTCATTTTCCAAATCATGTTTTTAAACTTTCTAAATCTTTATATGGTTTAATACAAGCTCCAAGAGCTTGGTATGAAAGGCTTTCAAACTTTCTTATCTCAAAAGGATTTACAAAAGGAGTAGCTGATCCCACTCTTTTTATAAAAAGGATTTCAGAAGATGTATTAATAGTACAAATCTATGTTGATGATATTATTTTTGGATCTTCTAAAAATTCCTTATGTACTGATTTTTCAAAGGTTATGCAAAATGAATTTGAAATGAGCTTAATGGGAGAGCTTAAGTATTTTCTTGGTTTTCAAATTCTTCAAACTAAAGATGGAATTATTTTAAATCAAAGTCAATATACAAAAGATCTTTTAAAACGTTTTGGATTGGATAGTATTAAGGAAAGTGATACACCTATGAGTACTACCTGTAAATTGGATACAGATGAAGCTGGGAAACCAGTGGATCAAACCAATTACAGAGGTATGATTGGGAGCTTACTTTATCATACTGCTAGTCGACCAGAAATTATGTTCAGTGTATGTATGTGTGCCAGATTTCAAGCTAATCCTAAAGAATCACACTTACTGGCTGTTAAAAGGATTTTTAAGTATCTTAAGTATACTATAAATTTAGGTTTGTTTTATCCAAAAGGACAATCATTTAACCTAACTAGCTATTCAGATGCTGACTTTAATGGATGTAAGTTAGATAGGAAGAGCACATCTGGAACATGTCATTTGCTTGGAAAATCCCTAGTATCATGGTGTAGTAAGAAACCGAACTCAGTTGCATTGTCTACTGCCGAAGCAGAATACATAGCTGCTGGTAGTTGTTGTGCACAAATTCTGTGGATGAAACACACCCTATTGGATTATGGATTTGATCTTAAACATGTTTCAATTAACTATGACAATACCAGTGCAATAAATCTATCTAAGAACCCTGTGTCTCACTCTAGAACTAAGCACATTGATGTCAGACATCACTTTCTAAGAGATCATTATCAAAAAGGTGATATTTCTTTGAAATTTATTAGTTCTGAACATCAATTAGCTGATATCTTCACAAATCCTTTATGCTCTGAAAGAATGAAATTTATTAAACAAGAGTTGTGTATGATTGATTTGTGAAACCGATCTGTGAAACTGATCTGTGAAACCGATCTGTGAAACTGATCTGTGAAACTGATCTGTGAAACTGATCTGTGAAACTGATCTGTGAAACTGATCTGTGAAACTGATCTGTGAAACCGATCTGTGAAACTGATCTGTGCAACCGATCTGTCATACCGATATTATTTTTTTTATTATATTGTAATTAATTAGTAAATTTCTTTTATACTTTTTATGGGAACCCTAAATGATAAAATAAATGATACGCGACTATTTATCCTCCCTAAACCTTTGACCTTTCATTTCCCGTCGAACCATTCAACTTCTCTTCCCCTCTACTTCAAACCTTCGAACTCCTGCCTTCCCAAAATCCTCGAATGGCTAAGCAAAAGAGACCGAGCAAAGGACCAGATAGCTCAGTACCTTCAAAGCGTGCTCTAGGCGAGTCGAGTAGTACCTCTCACTGTTGCTGCAAGTTCTTGAATCGCAAGGATGGATAGACTGGTTTTCTGACAACTCTCGAATAGACTACCCGAAGCTGGTACATGAGTTCTATATGAATCTGGAAATCACTTTAGATGGTGTTGAGGCCGCCAGGATGTCGTCTGTGGTAAAAGGAAAGAAAATATCCTTCTCATCTAAGCAGTGGGCTGAGTGCTTGAACGTACCTCATGAAGGTCGGTATGAGGATTATGCTGGGAATATTCTTCCAACATCTGATTACTTCTCTTATGAATTAGCTCTGGAGCTTCTGACAGGAAACAGAGAGTCACGGAGAAATACAGCTTCAGAATTAGATGGTGAATGCAGACTTCTTTTCAAGTTTATTCAGCACCAACTTTTCCCTAGGAGAGGAGATTATGCTGCTGTAAAGTACCAGGATGTTTTCCTGTTGTTTCTTCTGAAAACACATGAGAATATCAATTTGTGTAGATATGTGATGGTACACATAGCTGGAATGATAAAACCGTCCAAGAAATCCACTTCCTTGTTTTATTCAAAGATGATATCTACCATGCTCAAGAATCTAGATTGTATTGATGAAGATGATGAAGTTAATGAAACAGATCATACCTTCTATCTCAACAAAGAGATCTGCAAGAGGATGAAAATAAATTGGAATCCATGGAAGAAGTGATGGGTTTCAGATGAAGAAAAATTTCATGAAGCCTACAATCCCATAGATCATGGCAAGAGGCCAAAGGATTTGAGAGACCCTGGCTTGAAACCAAACGAGGAACCAATTTATTCTGATGATGATGAGCAAGAAGAAAGAAAGGATGAGGAAACTGAAACCCAAGAACAAGAAGAAGCTGCGACTGAGGAAGGGAGTTTGTCATCTCTTGATGATAGGAGTGATCCTGACACTGCCAGTCCCAAAAGAAGAATAGAATTTGGACCTGCTAGTCCACCCTTAGCCCTACCAGAATCAGAACCTATTCTTGGTGATGAAGAAGATTCTGACACTGAAGAATATCACAGTGAAGCTTCTGAGAAGAGTGATGATGGACGTGCTGATGATGCTGAGGCTGTTTTTGATGGTGATAACAGACCAGAGGATGGTCTTTCTGAAGATCAAATAGAATCACCTCAATCAGTACAAGAAATACATATCAGTGGCAAGGTTGATTCACCAAAAATCAGTGGAACTGCAAGCTATGAAAAACCAAAATACACCCTGTGTGCTGCTGTTTGGGATGACTACCCTGGTTATGCTGTGTTGGGCTTAGAATATTTTGAAGACGAAGAAGCAATGCCAGAATCTACTGCAGCAGTGAAGAGGAACCTCCCACGAGAAGCAAGGTCTGTTCCTACTGTTGATCCTACCAATGTTAATTTACCTGGTTCTGGAATCTCTCAAGCTGATCTTGATAAGTTTAAGTTTGAATTGATAACTGCTGTGAGAAACATAGTTAGAGAAGAAGTATCTAATGCTCTTACTCAAGTGTCTCTACAAGTTTCTGAAAATTCATTGGAAGCCTTCTCACAAAGAGTATCTAATGCTGTGAAGCCAGACCTGGCCAATACTGGTGAACTTATTGGCAGGCAAATAGCCTTTTTGAATCAGACTATGAAGGATCTTCACACCGGCCTGGTATCTCTATCAAGCGAATTCCGATCAACCATCTCTGGTATGATGGAATTTTTGAGAAATTTGATTGAACATCTCAACAAGTCTGACCTGAGGAAGTTGAAAGCTGAGTTAACTCACATAGTTGGTCAAGCCAGTACAGGCAAGGTAACCAAGACCACTACCCGTGAGATAGAATCTCTAAGAGAAGTTGTGCATGAAGAGTTAGCTGCTGTAAGAAAAATTCTTGATTTAGAATCTTTGAGGAAGATGAAAGAGCTCTGTGATAACAGTCATAAGATGGCATTGGTGTATTCAGCAGATGCTTAGAAAGATCTGCAAGAGATCAAAGAGAAAGTTGATAATTACTTTTCTAAGATTTATACAAAACATGAGATGACTGCAAGCTTCACGGTGTTGGAAGAGAATCTGAAATTACCTCCAGTCACTCAGGCCTTCAAAACTCAAGTTCATCAGTTGCAAGATTTTGTCCCTTCCTTGGCATAGTTCATGGAGAATAAAGATGATTTTGAAAAATCTATGAAGTATGGAGCAGAAGTCATTCAGGACTTTATTCATCTTTTGAAGCCCTATTTGCATGCACATGCCACTGCAATAGTACTTCCTACTTCTGAACCTCTCAGTGACTCTGATATAGCTCCAAATTAGCTATCTGTTGCTCAAGCTCTCTCTCTGTTAAGACCAGTTCCTCAGCAAGCTTCTCAACCAGCTCCTATTTCTCAACAACAACCCTCTGTGGCACCTGCTCCTACACCTGCCTGAGTTGTCCTACCACCACTTCAGATTCGCCAAAACCAGCCTGCCTCCAAGCCTTCAAATTTACCCACTATTGAACCCAAAGACAAAGGAAAAGCCCCTTTATATCCCAACAAATAGTTGTGTATTGTTTTTGATGGGGTGAACAATGTGCTACTTGTAATAGTCTGTACTTTCTCAAATATTTTTCTATCTATACTCTCTACAGACTGCTTTTACTTTCACTTTCTCTTATCTGTTTTCCCTCCTTTTTGATTATCCCAAAGGGGGAGAAGAACAAGAATACATTATGTGGGAGAATAAAATTTATTGGAGAAGAAAAAGAATACTTTATGGGAGAAGAAAAAGAATACTTTATGGGAGAAAATATGTATATATCTCAGGGGGAGAAATCTGTAAAATATATATGGGTAATCTAAATTAAGGTGGAGATTTATATATCTCTTTATATTTATTCTTCTTATGGTTTAATTCTCATTATGTTTTTATTAATGATATATCATATTATTTATATTTAATGTTAAAGATTTGTGATTATCAAAAAGGGGGAGATTTTTGAGCCCTCTGGAAGATTGTTGATTTCATATCTATGATTGATGTTTTAATAATCACAAATCATCACATACCATTAATGCTTAATCTGGCTTGATTTCTCATAAACTTAATTACAATCTGTTAATGAATCTGTTACCACATTTTTGTCTATGCTTATTGACGTACAAAGTATTTTGGAAGTACCGATTCAATATCAACAGACATCGGAAGCACTGATCGCATATCAAATGACAACGGACTCACCGATCCAATGCAAAATGAGTCACCGATGCAAATGACTCACCGATCCGATGAAAAATGAGTCACCGATGCAAATGACTCACCGATCGAATGACTCACCGATGCAAATGACTCACCGATGCAAATGAGTCACCGATGCTGATCAATATGACTCACCGATGCTGATCAAAATGACTCACCGATCAATCTGACTCACCGATGCAAATGAGTCACCGATGCTGATCAATATGACTCACCGATGCAAATGAGTCACCAATGCTGATCAAAATGACTCACCGATCAATCTGACTCACCGATGCAAATGAGTCACCGATGCTGATCAATATGACTCACCGATGCAAATGAGTCACCGATGCTGCTCAAAATGACTCACCGATCAATCTGAGCCACCGATCAAATGATCCACCGATCAAACTGACTCACCGATTAGATGACAGACCGATGCTGATCAGTCTGATTCACCGATGCTGATCTATCTGAGTCATCGATCATTACTCACTAATGCTGATGACCTACCGATCACTTGATTCTTCAATAGTCATAAACAACTGTTTGAATTTCTTTATCCTTATCTTTATTTAATATAACCAACGGTCATATTAGGTATATTTTAATGCTCTATCAATTTATTAATAAAGGTTGTCAGATGTCAGGAAACCGTACCTCGTACCTGCGGAAAGGAAACTTTTTCTGTCTTCCGAAGCACGTGACATAAATACAAGAAGACTCTGATGAAGATAAAAAAGGGGAGTTGATAGAAGAACACAAGATATACCGAAGAAAAAAAAGAGAAGGAAGAACCAATCAGAACAGAACCTCATACTCAATCAAGCCTACTCAAGAAGAGTTCTGTGCATACAAAAGAACATTAAAGAACTTCATCGACTACATCTCACTGCCTTTGAGCCTGAAGCATACGACACTCTTCCTGTCAAACAAAAATGAGAAGAGGACTCAGAATAATTTTAGATCAAATACAAAAGAGTACAGAGCTACACTGAAATCACCAGAGCCATTTCTAAACTCTACATCTCTGCTTTGTGATACATTTGTTTTACATTTTGAGCAGTGTGTGTTATCTTCTGTATTAAACACACACACTGACTCCTGTACTTTCACTGGAGGATCTTTAAATCCTCATCAAACCTTTTTACACTTCATTTCCCACTGTGGATAGTGGTAGAGGTCGTATGACACCTGGACAGCTCTAAGCTGTTGTTTGTTTTCCCACGCAGAACTGTGGTAGAGGTCTTGTGACCTAGACAGTGTGTTCACTGTTGTTAACCCCGATCCAGGGTGTGGATCATTTTTATATAAACTTTTGAGAGGACTAAGTCTCGGCTTGAGACTGAACCTCTTGGTTAATTCTCTGTGTTTGTAGCTACATACTATATCCATACTACATATTTATTTCATATTCAGCTACTACTACTTTGAAATATAATTTATTTTCAAAGCTACTTTGATAGTTAAACTCGCAAGTGTTTATATTTATTATAGACCAGTAAGTTAGTTTCAAAAGTTAATTTAATCATAAGATTATGTTAACTGAGAACTAATCAATCTTTGAGAAACTAATTGAACCTTTATAATCTGTATAAATTCACTACAGTTTAATCTGTTTTTTTTTTAAATAGGGGGATTTTAATGAACATTGCTTTTAACAGAAGATTTTAATTGGAACTCAATTCACCCCCCTCTTGAGTATCCACTCCAACCAACAAAAACCATTTGGAGAATTGTAATTAAACTAATGAAGAAATGATCGACTATAATTTTAAGTTATGTGAAGATACTATAATTGTACCTCACATGTCTTGTAAAATTTTCCTCATAGGAACCAATAGATTCATTATCATTTTTCTTTTGTTCAATGACATACCTATCTATTTTTTACGAAGAATACCAGGAATTTACTTATTGAAAAATAATCAATTAAATTCAACCCACCCCATGTTGTCAATTTTATCCTATTGCATCATTTTCCTTATGAGAGTACTCCATTTATGTGCCTTAACATATAAATGATATAAATGCAAAATAAAATTTTCATTCCCTAAACACTAGAGGATGGATAATTTCATTCCTATGGTACTCACGAATTTTTTTCAACTAGTTGATAAAAATAACCACTAATATCTAGTTTAAGTTTCCTCATGAAGAAGACAATGGAATGTTCTTCCCTCATCTTCTAATTAGGATTCTTTACATGAATCATATGTTGAGAAAGTTGTGTAATCATAACCATTGGATTTTTAACTTTATATCCCATAACATTTTTTTCCTCGTGAGAAAAATCATTGCATGGTCCCTTTTATTAAGCATTAACACGAATCCTCAAGATTTCATGCATCAATTAAATGCAAAAAACGTAGTCTAAGCCACAAAAATAAAAGTGGGAAAACATAATGTCCTGAAAAATAATTTATAGAACATTTAAATAAATAAATATTATTTAAAATGTATGACACTTGAGTTTTAACCTAGTTCATACATGATTACCAAATATTCAAACCATTCATGATGGTTCATAATGAAAATTTGAATTAACACAATAATATCCCTAGGGGGAGTCAAACCAGGTGCATATTAAGAGTACACTCACCATACACCAGAATGATGAACGAGATATACTTAAACTACTCTTTTCGAGGTTATAGCCCCAAGATGCATATGGGCTAAAACCAAGTGCACTGTTACTATAAAAAAGGATGTATTTCTATGAAACCCACATAATCTATTCCATATAGAAACATTATAATGTTATCTTATAAGTAGTATTATCCCAAGGGTTATCACTAATGTTTTGTTATCCTAGTTTTCAAATGTCAATAAAATACTATCTTATAATACTTACTATATAAACCCAAGAATTTAATTTATTGATATTTCAGTTTTTAGGTAAGTACTCAATACATTACAAAACTATATTCCCAAGGGTCATAATGTGTTTGTGTATTTGGAATCATAGATACATGACAAATGATTTATAAGAGAACTACATCATCTCCCACAAATTTATTCATAAATATGATCCTTCATAGATATATCATATATTATAACATTCCTCATAACCCAATGAATGGAATCATAAGAAAGGGTGAGATTAGAATCTCACTAAGTGAAAATTGGGTGGATGTCGACATAATATGAGCAATGGGTTTTGGGAACAAGAGAATAAAATTTTAAACACATACCTTACATATTATAGATCATAAAAATGATTCATGAAATAAATATTGATAGTTTAGAAGACATGAATCATAATAGAATCAAAGAGTATAATCTTTGAGACTATAACATTGGAATAAACATAGATTTGTGATATAAATATAAGTATATAAAATAATTTCCTTAGTATTCAATAATCATTTACAAGGATATCATAGTGTAATGATTTCACTCCCACAACTATCATAGTAGTCAAGTTTCACTTCCAATACTATCATAATGGACAAGTACCCTTACTGAACTAGGTTTATTCATCATTACTATCTTTCTTATCTCATGAGATATCAATCATTACTAGATGTATTAGAGGTAGATATAGGTCTAAATCATCATATAATGAAAATTATACATATGTGTTACAAAATATCACAAAAACATTAATCATAGAAAAACATTTAAAAAGAAATCTGTTTCAATAAAATTTCACCACTACATAACCTATTAAAATGAAATAAGATTTATAAAAAATTCATAATTTCACCATAGCATAACCTGTGGAAAAGGAAAACGTTTCCTAAAAAAATTTTAATCATAAATATTAACCATTAATAGAAATGATAAAAATTATATCCTTGGATCATATCCCTAAAAAATTATGAGTTATATTTTGTAAGAACCCGACATTTTCTGAAGTCATCTCAGGCACATTTTCAGGCACTTTTTGATGATATCAAGTACCTTTGATTTGGTGTAGTGTCTTTGGGTGTGTTTTGATGAATATTTACGGAAAAATAATGGACAGTGTTCTGGGCATGGTTTGCGCATGATTTGAAAACACATGCGACCAAACCATGCCAAGAGTACAAAAATAGACATAGAGGTCTGACGGTTTGTGCACAGTTTGAAAAACCGTGCACTAAAACCCTACCAATTGTGAAAACCTTGAAAGAGAGGTATGCATGGTTGGCGCATGGTTTTCCTCACCGTGCACCTCTAACCATGAAACCATGTGCCATGATTTTAGTATTTTAAAATCCTTTTTAAAACCACACCATCCCCCTGGGACTCCAATATTTAGATCTTGGATAGGGCATGGAAAATTCTAGGTGTTCTCAAACCCTTCTAGAAGGATTCCAAGGCAATCTGAACACAGTTCTAGGCATTCGAAATCCCGGATTAAAGATCCGCTTTTATTCTGGTAAGTGGATTTCATCACGTTGCTTCTCCCTAAATTTAATCGATCTTACCTTGATCCTTTCATGGAGTATCTTCACCATTTCCCTGGATCTAAACCTATTAGTTGATATCTAGATCTAGGATTTTGGATCTATGTCATGTTTTTCAAGATCTTGATGCCATTGATTTTAATTTCAGTTTAGGGATTTAGATTTGGAGCTTGATCGACAACATTGGGCCAGTCGGATTTTGGGGATTTCATTTGGGCTTACTTCTGTGAATAAAACGACATTGGTGGTATAAATCAAACTTATATAGTAATGATTTATGATATGTGAATGTGATTTTATGATTTCTAGATTCACATGATGATTTATTTCCTAAATCGGAGTAATTAGAAATGTGGAATTGAATTTAGTTGCCTTTGGGATTTCATTCTTAATTGAATCACAAAACTAACGATTAGGTGTTGCACAAATAGACCTTTTGAATATTTGATATTGTAATTGTGATATTGAATTTATTTTTGATAATATAGTTAATTAGGATATATTTATTATGAAATAGTTTTTGTCTTTTTAAGATAATTGACTGTGATAATTAATTATGTCCTATGGAATTCACTAAAGACAATTAACAGGGAGAATTAATTATGATTCATGATGTTGATCAAATATAATTAATTGTGAGAATTAATTATGGAATGTTGGGATTTGAAATAGATAATTAACTGTGAATAATAAATTATGGAATGGGAATGGTATTGATTGATTAATTTATTGATGATTTAATTAATTGGTTATGTTCTTGTTAATTTTTTAATTAACTAATGGCCTTTGAAATGATTAACTAATATTAGTATTAGTAAATGAATAATGTGGAAAATTCATGAGAATTATAGAATGATTAAATGAATGAGATTTTTATGGTTTTATACATGATGTTTTAGAAATCATAGAATTCGAAAATTGGAAATGGAATGCCTCCCCAATAGTTATCCAAGATTGATATTATGTGTTTCTTGGAATGAAGACCTACACTGAAAAATATTTGGTGTGTTATGCATGACAACCTCCACTCAACGAGGTTTGTGGTGCTGGGTATGATGACCTACACCAAATGATTAATGATAATAATGAATGATGATTCAACTAAGAATTTGGGTGCTAGGAATGACAACCTATAGAAGATATTTAATGATAATTAATAATGATTCAAATGGGAAACATGAATTGAAATTGTCCTAATGTGTTGATTACAGAATAAATGGCAATGTGATAACTGTTTAAATATTGCATTATATTTATTGATTCATAAAACTACATGCACTATATTTTGACTGGAATCGATTTAGACACTATTGGTGGTGTCCTAATGAGTTGTATTCACACCCTATATGGGCCTATTAATCGTCACTTGATCGCATTGTCAAGCGTATCAAATTAGATGTTTATTTTTAACTAGAATTTCTACATTATAGCAGCCACCCTACGTCGTCTCTCGACAGAGCCTCAGATCATTAATTTTAAAAAAGGGGTTTTATTATAATTGTAGAAGGGGAATGAGGTTTTTTAAAAATTGGGGTTTTAACGATTGAAGATGAAAATAAGAAATGAAAGAGATAAAACAAAATATAAATTAACTGAATTATTTAACCGTGTTCAAACCGGGGTATTCTCATGATGTTCCCCCTTCATTTATTCATGATATAGGGTTATGATCTTTTAATAACTGGTTTGAAAAACCTATAACAAGAATGTTATTTAGTTTATACTATGATAACTCCTATGGTTCAGTCGAAAACACATAATGATTCACTGAACACCACCGATGATTGGGGGATCAGTGTTTGACTTCATAATGGAAACTCACCAAGGAAACACACGAAGAACTAGATGTGAAATAAAGGTTTGTATGTTATTTATTTTTTATACCATGAAATAAATGTAAATGTCTTTGATAGTGATTATTTGAGTTAAATTTACCAATATAAACCACACAAACACTACAGTTGAATGAGGGAAGAAAAAGGGATGAACGGTGTGTGAAACATCACATGAAAGGGTACCCCCAAACATGATCATTTGAGTTTGAGTATAACATACTAGTATATAACTCAAGTAAATTAAAATATATGAAGAATAAAAAAAATACAAACTAGAATAAAAAGGATCATGCAAAATAATAAGAACAAGAATCTCAGGATTACATCTCGTTCTTCTCTATGTGGTCACAAGGGGTTTAGAAACCCATGGGAGAGGAGGATGAGAAAGATGTTGATGTAGAACTTCCCGTATCCACCAGAACATCAAATATTTGTGTGAGGAATCTTTTCGGACTCCAAAATGGCAATACCTTTCCTCTGGTTCGAACTCCCAAATGGGGTGCCGAAGGTTCCAATTTATAGTGAAAGTGGGAAGTTGTTTTGGGCACCCTGATTTCACAAATCCTTTTGGTCAATGGTTTTGGATGGTCAAAAAGTCTAAAATAACTTCGGAAAAAACTAAATAGTTGTTATAAGACACCTCATCTACCTCGATGTCAGCTTTGGCGTTCAGATATGGAATATATTAAGAGATATTTCCAAACTATAGAGGTAATATTTTGACCATGTGAAGATCCACTTTATTAGACATATCAGTTTGTATGGGCCACTTAATAAATGATTTTTTTATATTAATTCATATAAAATATAGATACTTATATTTAGGATCATCCCACAAAGTTTCAGCCCATTGCTACGCAGTATGTAGTCTAATAATATGTTTTAGTCCACTGGTGTGCTTGGATCATGTGCAGATTGACCCATTTTGTGGACATCATCATAGGTCCTCCAAATCACCTCCACGTACTATATAATATCAAAACAACTAACATTTATCTTTTTAAAAAATTTGAATCAAAATATAATTGAATCAAACATGGAGTGAATTTGTTTATTATAATTTCAATTTTCAATACAAAACTTGTTTAATACATTGGTATAAGGGTGAAATAAAACAATGCTTCATGGTACGATCACACCCCACACCTAAACATTTTCACTCTTGGGATCTGTATAATATCCTAATCATGTATCATTCATAAAGAAAATGTGTGAAAACATCCAATATTCTTTTGAAATAAAATTCATCATGGCTCTTTTATGGATTCAATTTTCTTATCATTTTTCTCCTAACATTTAAATTTGTTGAACTTCATTTGTTCACCCATGAAACAAGTCACAACCTACATCACTTAAAAATTTTCCCTCTTCACTGAAGGAAAATAATAAAGTGGATTTATTCTCTTTTCTCAAAGTTATTGTGATCTTACCATATGCTCTCCAAGATTCTCATTTCTCTACTGACAGAAACTAGTGTGCTACTCAAGAGGGTTTCCAACAGGTTGTTCTAAGGTTCAAGGGTTGGAAGGATTTAATATATAAAAATCAAAGGCTAAAGGGGAGTGTTTAATATCGTATGTAAAAAACATGTAAAATAAAGCAAGTCTTCACAATGAATGTACACACTAAATCCCTCACAAAGTGAATCACCTCCAACTCACTCTCCCCACTGTCTATTTTTGTGGGTCGCAACCAAGAAGTGAATAATAAGGAGTAAACATCATCTTTTCCCAATTTTTATTATTTTTTTATATTTTTTTCAATGTATAGAACTGATTTTTTGTATAGTTTTTTTTGATATAAAAATGGAAACGTGTGTAAAACAATTATTTAATATGTATTGTGAAACCATTTCTCACGGAAAATGTAGGCACCCATTATATCAACCCATAACAATAATTCTTCCCTTATTAATCCCATGGAAACACCCTGTCACCTACACTTTCTGAAAATAAATAGGAATATACAAAAGATATGGGTAGTTAGGGATACATTATCCGGTAATGTGGATACCTAACAAGCATTTCAAGGTCTCTAAGGCTTAATAAGGATAAAATGTAAATGTGGAAAAAATAGGGGATAATAGTAAAAAGGGATTTTCAATGAATGATTTCCTCTATCATGAATGTAGAATACTTGAATCTTATGAATTAAAATAGAATCAAGGAAAGTTCTAGTTTCTATAAATGTTCCCAGACTCTCAAGAAAGTGATTAAAACGAATAATATGTAACAAAAGTCTAAGAATGTCTCTCGGGTAAGGGATTAAAATATTTTTCAGTGTTAATGGGGAATGTGACTCAAAAATACATTAAACAACTATTAATAATTTGAAAATAAAAATTATTGAGAAATATTCCATATCAACATTCATTTGAAAAACATTTTTCAAAAAACAATGGAATTTTCCACAAAATGGACTCAAACATGAAAAATGATTTTTGGTATTCCTTTTAAGATCAATTTTTATCTAAAAACACCAAATAAGAAAAAATAAATAAAAATTGAAAACAATTTTTTTTTAAATCCGAAATATGACATGTCACCATCCCCCACACCTAAAAGTTACATTGTCCTAAATGAATTTATTTTAAATAAATCAATAAGTAAATAAAGTTAGGTAGACGGTACAACTTGCTAAGTGGTGTCATATGTGGAATCTATAAGTTTGATTTCCAGCATGAGATTATTTAGAAAATCCTTATATATGTTTTTGTGCCTCTTCCCATTGATATTAATCCTCTGGACACTCTTCTCATGAATAACATGTATGGAACCAGAAGGGTAAACATCAGTAATGATATAAGGACTGAGACATAGGGAACGAAGCTTACCTAGGAGGAGCTTTAGCCTCGAATTGTACATGAGAACCTTCCAACCTATGTGAAACATCCACTGATGAATCATGATATCATGGATAACCTCTGTCTTCTCTTTATAGATACTAGAGTTATCATATGCATCACTTGGAATTTCTTCCAACTCTTGAATCTGCAGATTTCTATGCTCACCTGCATCTTAAAGATTTATATTAAATTGGTTAACAACCAAATATGCACGGTGTTCTACCTCCACTCAGAGGTGATAGGCCTTTCCAAACACAATTCTATTTGGGGATATTCTGACTGGGGTTTTAAAAGATGTACGGTATGCCCAAAGTTAATCATCCAACCGTAAACTCCAATCTTTCCTATTGGTTTGTACCATTTTTTTCGAAGATTATCTTAACTTATTGATTTGAGATTTCTGCCTTTCCATTAGTTTGGGGGGGTGATATGTAGTGGATAATTTAGGATCAACCCCATACTTATAAAGAAATTTTTTTATGTTGTGATTGAAAAAATGTGAACCCTGATCACTAATGATGAATCTCGGTAAAAAAATCATACTAGAAATTTGGGACCTCAGAAATTCAACAACCACTCGATAGTCATCAGTCCTAGTGGCCTTGGATTCCACCAATTTAGATATATAGTAAACAACCAATAATATGTACAAAAAGAAAATTGAATTTGGAAAATGCCCCATGAAGTCAATGCCCCATGGATCAAAAATTTCACAAAATAACATGGGATGTTGTGGCATTTCATTACTCTTAGAGATATTCCCTGTTAATTGAAAATGACTACATGACTTTCAAAACTTATGGGAATCTATATACAAGGTTGTCCAATAATTTACTAAGTCAAGGACCATTCGAGCTATGCGTTGAAAGAAAAAGTGGGCCCCACAGGCCAAAGTGTGGCAGAATGTCAAAATAGAGGAGAACTCATGGTCAGGGACACATCGAAGAACTACTTGGTCACCAAATATTTTCCACAAATATGGGTCATCCAATATGTACCACATAGAATCGTGCTTATGTATTTGGGAATGTGAAGTGCGAAAATCAGTGGGGACCCGAGATGTTTCTAGAAAATTCAAAATGACTGCATACCAGGGGGTAAGGTCCACAACATCACAAAGGTTCATATGTGGGAAGAATTCCCTAATGGGGAGGGGTGAGTCAACATGATGGTCCAATGGTGGGGAAAGCCTACTAATGTGGCTGGCTACCACCTTTTCCACTCCTCTCTAGTCAAGATTCTCAAGGTCAAACTCTTAGAGGGGGAGCATCAACCGAATGAGGCGGGGCTTAACTTCAGTTTTCTTTAGGAGGAAACGAAGCATAGCATGATCGGAGAAAACAATGATTTTTTACCTGATATGATATGAATAAAAGTTTTCCAAGGAAAACCTAATAGAATGAAATTCTTTTATAGTGGTTTTGTAGTTCTCCTAGGCCGGGTGAAGGGTACATGAGGCATATGCAATGACATGAGGTGCCTTCTCAAACCTTTGTGATAAAACTGCTCCAACTGAAATGTTAAGGAATCACCCATAAGTTCATAAGGGAGATACCACCTTGTTTTTTGGATGATTGGAGATGATGTGAGACTACTTTTTAGTGAATTTAATGTATCCACCCATTTTTATTATCAAAAACAAATTCAGAATTCTTTTTCTATAACTGGGATAAGGGAAGTGTGATCTTCCAGAAGTCTTTAATGAATCAGCAGTAAAAACCAGCGTGAACCAAGTAAGATCGTGCCTCACAAACAAATTTTGGGTATGGAAGGGTTAAAATTAATTCAATTTTGGATTTATCCACTTGAATTCCATATTTTGATATAAAATTCCCGATAACTATCCCTCATTCAACCATGAAATGGAATTTCTCATCATTTAAAACAAGATATTTTTCTATGCAATGACGGAGGATAGAACCTCAGTGAGCCAAAAAAAATCATCGATGGATGTTCCATAAACTGTGAAATCATCCGTAAAATCATCTATGCAATTCCTTAGGTACTCGAAAAAATTCACAACATACATTGCTGAAAAGTACCAGGAGTATTACAAAGACAAAAAGGCATCCTTCTGTATGAAAATGTGCCAAATGGATAGATAAATGTTGAATTTTCTTGATCATTTGGGGCTATATTAATTTGAAAATAACCCAAAAAGCTATCAAGGAAATAATAATGGGACTTACTAGCCAATCGTTCTAAAATTTGGTCAATAAAAGGTAGATGAATGTGGTCCTTCCGAGTGGCTTGATTCAGTCGACAGTAGTCAATAAAGACTCACCAACTATTTTTCACATGTGTTGGAACCAATTAATTCATTTCATTTGAAACAAATGTTATTCCTTTTTTTATGCACAATTTGCACTGGGATAACCCATTTACTATCATATATAGGATAAATGATCCCCGCTGTATGTAAAATATTGACATCTAATTTTACCACTTCAATGAGAGTGGGATTCAACCGGCATTGATATTGTCTCACAATATTAGCCTCATCATCCAAAAGAATATGGTTCATACAAATAGATGCGAAAATCCTGGGAATATCATCCAATGTCCATCATATTTCCTTTTTACACTCTTTCAAACGGTTGAGCTATTTTGACTCTAGTTGTGGATATAGGTTATTGTAAATAATTATGGGAAGTTGGTCAATGCCCTCAAGATAGGCATATTTCAAATTAGATGAAAGTGGTTTTAATTCCAACACTAGGGGTTTTTGGATTGAGGGAGTGGATTTAGGGGGAGTGAGGTCCAATAAACTGTCTATATGCTCATGTTTATTCTCTAAGGATAAAGAATCTATTGAAATGAGATTTTCATAATCATTGACGGTCATTTGTACCTCATAATGAACACACTCATCAATTAAATTTAAATATTTACACTTTTCTGAACCCACACAACTCTTAAAACATGAATCAAAACTCAAATCATCCAAGGTTGAAGAAGGGAAAAATGAATCTGAGTATGGGTTGCGGAGAGAATTGTGTGTGTGCATCGTTTTAGAGAACTTCCATCGAATAGACGTGAAGTGTAACACCCCAAGATTTTATAGTGTGTTATTTCTTCAAAATAATTCAATAACTTTCATTACACGCAACACCGATTTGAATTACACCATGACTTACCAAACAAGCCATTAAAAAGAGGTTATGAATAGTATTAGATAAATTTTAAAGTTTATGTATTCCTTATAATTTTAGAATCCATATTATGAGTTTCTTAGATATAATGCAAGAACAATTTCATTTTCAGTATTGCACTTTTATCAACTTTTAATAGTGAACCATTTTTAAATACTATATTTTAAACTTTTTTACTAAATGGGGACATCAAAAATTTAAAATGAAACATCCCAAGCTTCTACGGTACGCTTCTCTTTGAATAATGTGATAGCGTGTGTTGTAGGCAACACCGAGTTCTAACAACCAATTAAACTAGCTGTTATGAATAGTAATAACTACTTTTTTAAATTATATATATTTTATATTTTAAAATGGACTTCATTTTTGGATTCGGAATATCGAATTTATCCTAAGGTGAAATTTTGGTACTTTTCGGATAACTTTCATATTTTGATGAATAGTGAAAATTAATAAATTTTAATTAAAAACAACTTTTTTAATCAAAATAATTAATAGTGATAAATTATGAATTTGAGTGGTTTTAAAGTATATTTAGAATATACTTTTACCGTTTAATATAATGTTGGTCATTGGACATAATTTTACAATTAAATCGAACATAAACAAGTGTCAATCTTTTGATAGTTATTATCTCTTAAAAACACGCTTTTTGTTTTAACAGCGGGAATTAATTTTAAATTAATTTCTGCCACTTCTGTGTTTTGAATTTAGAAAAATGGATTCCATATTTGGAATCATTATGTCCAAATTGTGTAAATAGGTAACTTTTATTTTTAGACATTTTGAATAATTACTGTGGTAAATATTTTATTTACCATGGTTAAGGGTAAATCCGGTAAATAAGGGTTAAAAAAATAATATTATAATAATACAAAATTACCCTAAAACGTGTCATAACCTTATTGGTGGACACATACCCGACCATGGGCATCCTTGGGTCGATTTGGGGACCCCTTTGAGCAACTTGTAAGTGGTAGGGACACATTATATTAATAAAGTTAAAATAAAAATAAAAATGGCATAAGCTTACATCTTTTAGAAGAACAATTTTTACATAGGGTTATACTTGTTGGATTTTCGATTATAAATATTCATTAGAAATATAAAATTATTTCCTACATAATGATATTTTATTTATAATTTTTAGACATAAATAATTTAAATTATTAATGACACAATAATGATGCAATGTTTACCTCATTAATAAATCATTTAAATAAATAAGATTATAATGATTAAAATATTATCTAAAACCTGTCCAATTCTTATTGGTTGATGTTATTTAGAAAATGAGTCATCTTATCTTCGACCTCAATGATTTTTGGACCATTATAAACCGAATATAATTATATTATAAAGTAATACATTCACTCTTTCCTAAAGAGCCCCTCCTCTCCCTTATAAAAGGAGACCACTTCTACTCATTCCTCACACCTCTCAAGCCACTTGGCTCGTCCAAACCCTGCCCAAATAAGCTCCCCACATCCCTCTCCCCCTCCTTGAAGCTTCCCCTTAGGCAGAAAACATTTCAAGAAGTCCTTTGGTTCCAACCAAAGTGAGTTACCTAAATTAAAGGTAAATATTTCTCTTAAATTATTTTCATTTATTTTGCTTCTCCAACCACCAAACTCTTTTTATTTCCTTTATTTTGTAACAACACCAGTATCCAAAATATACTAGGATGTTGTTATAAGAAGGATTCAAACTACACATACACACAACTCCATCTAATGGATGATGAACATAATGTTTATGTGGATGGAAAACTAACGCCTCACGAAACGATGATTGTTCAAATACATCTTACCGCCTCACGTGGTGGCCATTATGATGGAACTGTAATTAAATATTATATTAATGATATATATTTTATATATAATCTTCTGTAATTCCATTTTTTTTCATACCATTATTCGTTCCATTTTGTATATACATACGATAATTTCATTTGAGGAAGTGCGGACTACCGCCCCCTTAAAATGATATGACTCGTTCATACCACACATGGAACGTATAAAGGATGGTGTTAATGAACTTAAGTAACATATATAAAATATTATATTATACTGGAATATTAATATACCTATTTATCATTTGGATTCGATTCCTTTAAAAATAAAAATTAAATGGAAGTAGCGTTCATGCGTACGTACGGACTACCGTCTCCACGAACGCGATGAGATTCATTCTCCATCGTATCCATTCAAGTCTTATTCTCATTTTAGGGTTAAAAATAATGTTAATATCATTATTATTATGAATAAGATATAATCTATCCATTACAAACATGTCTTACGTAGCCAAACATTTAAGAAGAACGAATCGATTATCACCCGAAACGATGATAATACTAAGATATTATTAATAAAGCAATGTTAAAAGATCATATATGATATCATATTAATGTATATGATTCTTGTATAATTTAATAACAATTATTTCACCATTATACAGGAGTTTAACCTACCCCAACAAAGGAAAAGTACAAGGTAAGGGTTTATTTCGCAATCTCTTCATTATCCGAGGTTGTTTATACATAATTATCTACTGGGACCTCGTTATCATCCACGTCCATGATTCTTCAAAATGTATTTCAAAACATTTTTAATATTTAAAATAATATGTGTTAAAGTCATTTATACCCTTTTTTACGTTTTATAAGAGGAATCTTTCCGTCGTTTTCCAAACAAGGTGCTTTTTAACCTTTTCGACAGAATTAAGATAAGAATGTTTTTTTAACTTATACGGCGGGTGCGGTTATTTTCCGCCGTTATAAAATCGTCAAAGCTTCCCTTACAAGATTATAAGAATATTTTCAAATAAAATGTTTTATTTTATAAATATATGTCTCTTAAATGATTTCAAAATATAAAGAGATATTTCTTTAAAAATAGTTTTGATTTCATCTATGTCAACATCCTTTGATGGATTTTACGCTTATTTGAAGTTGATTTATTGTGATACAAAACTTCTATATTGTATTGAAGGTTTTGTGATATGTTTGACTGTGGATGTGCTATTTTTATACCATTCATATTTTATGGTGAAATTATTGACATTTCGTATGCTAGTTTTAATACGAATGTTTATGTTATGTTTAAACCTTTTCATATGGGAATGCATTGGACTTAATATGTGACGGGTGGAGCCCGCTATAGCTCCTCGATGCATCGGTAGGTCTCATGAGACAAACTAGTGTCTTGGCACAAGGCCTTGGCAAAAATCGTATTTGTAGTCTTGGCACGAGGCCTTGGCTATGTGGTTATGATAGTCTGGCATTATGCATTCCAACATTATGAAAGTGGTTATTGATATTGCATGTGATTATTCGATTAGTAGAATATCCATGTGAACAAGTAAATGGCATTATTTCATTTTACTTTTTCCATACTATGTTCAAGTTCATGTTTAAAAGGCTTTTGTTTTATTAATTCATTACCTTAAATGTTTATGCTTATTTTTGAATGTTCCGCTACATTGTTATCCTTACTGGGCATTTGAGCTCACCCCTTTTCTATGTTTTATTTTTCCAAGGATGTGAAGATGTAAGTTATGAATGACCTGCAGGGATATTATGAGGGGATTATAGTGTGGACTGTGGAAACATTATGTTGTTGTATTAGTTTTTCTTTTTATGATGTAATGTAAAACTTATGAATATATCTAGTGTTTCCAAGGATACTAAACCAATCGGTCTTTCGAGATTTGATCTTTCTTGTGATCATGCCAATGTTATGTAATAATGCACCGACTCTGGGTAACTGGGGTCGGCGCGTTACAGTTGGTATCAGAGGAAGTTTAGTACAAACCTTGGAATCTAGATTTAGATAAACTCTGATTAGAGCACATAGACCTAAGATGAACTTTGAGGATTAGTGTAGAAGAACTTCCTAGAATTTTGGTATGTAGAGATTTTGTGAGTTTTCCGAGCAATACATCCCTGTCTGGATACGAGCAGGTAGAGGCGGCTCTGGCACAGATGTACCTAGGGGTAAAACCCGAAAACACCGCTTTGAGCTAGACTTGAACGAGAACTGGTGCACGACAACGGTCCTTGATGCACTCTTGGTTACGACACTCCCGGGGGATATGCTTAGGATAATTCTCATTTTCTTTACAAACCATTATGAAGGGTTTATGAGTATATACATCCCCAAAAGGAGACATTTTTATGATTATGGATTATATCCATAAATAGTTCAATTTATGTTAAGTGTTTTATAAGTATGGGATTATTTATTTTGATTCATAAACTGATCAAGTGTATGCCATTGTTTAGAAATGACGCCCAGTAGAAGGAATGAGAACTCCAGAAATGCACATGATCCAAAGAGAAGGAAGGATCATATCTTTCATGGTCTTAAGCTAGAATTTATAAGAGAAATAGTCTCCCATGTATTATCATCATATGAAGAAATAATATCATGTTTTGATAAGATAAGTAAAGAGTTTAATGAGTCCTATGGCTTTGAAGGGAAGCAAGAGAAGAAAAGGATGGAAGAGAGAAAGATGGATAAAGGGAAGAAGGAAAATAAGAATTTTCCCATATGTGGTAACTGTGGAAAGAAACACCCTGGAACTTGCCTGAAAGGAATGAGAGTTTGTTATAAGTGTGGAGGAAAAGGGCACAAAGTACGTGACTGCAAGGGTAAGAGAATGGTTTTAAATGTACAATGCTTCATTTGCAAGGAGTTTGGACACTACGCAAACCTATGTCCCAGTCATCAGACTATGCCACAAATGATGTTATTGGATAATAATCAAGTTATGATACTACCGAAGATGAAGAGGAATGATTAGAGTTCTTATGTTGATTATGTCAATTGAGTGTTGTATCAACAATGTACTTGTTATAATAATTATGGAGTATATAAGGATTGTACTGCAGTACTATTTCATTAAGGACATGAGATTGTGTGGAACAAAGAAAAGTGATTCAAAAGCAGGATAAATTTTTGGAAAATATATGGTTTAGAGAATGATAAATCATAATATAGTTCTAATATTGAGGTAGTGATTTTGTAATAATATGTGATTGTTTTGGATAAATTATATTGGATATTCTTGACTACCTTGGAACTGATTAATGATTTGTATATTCCATCATTGTTGGGGTTTAAAGCATTTTTGGATTAATGAAGTATATCCAGCATTCTATATGGAATAAGGGAGCATGAATGTAATCAATAAGGAATATGGTAATACATGATGAAGGTATTCATATGCTATTACAGGGTAAAAAGGATCTATATTATGTTTACCTTCCTTATAAATGTTGGACTGTGAGTTTGGACATAAGTATTTTGGATTGTTCTAGTTTGGATTATTTTGGATTGCCATAAAAGGACAACCCGGAAGTCGGGCGGCAACCCGTCGCGTCCGGCAAGGCTGTGAGACTTGAACCTGCAACTGAAGGGCGACAAGGGTGTATCACCTACCACTGGCCCACGAGATGTCCTGGATTAAATAATTTAGTTTTTATTAAAAGATCTTGTAGATGAATTATAAATTCGTTTATTTTGGAACCCTATAGGAATAGTGTAAATAGAATTTTTTTTACATTCTATTATCTTTTAGAGTGAAAGATGAGTTTGTGGTAGAAATTTATTAATGGATAAAACTCTAATTATAAAGTAAGTATATCTCCTTATGATCTTATCCAATCTCATAAATAAATTCCACAACATTAAGAAAAGGAACTTAGAACAAAAATGTTGTCCTAGATGGTACCTTAAATCATCACTAATTTATGGCTTTGGGATTGTTGGCCTTTTCATAGCCATGTTCTCTACCACTCTCCATCAGATAATTGATGGTTAGATTTCTCCTCCATATCCATATTTTCCTACATGGAACCCTAGTATGTGTTATTTTCGGTAATCTTCATACTTTCCACTCTTTATTTTAAATAGAGGCCTCATTAATTCATTTTTCGATGTGGGATTTCAACTAAGATATTTTGAAACGTCAAAAATGTGTTATCCCAATACCCTATATTTTGTTGAACCGATGGTACTTCAAATCATCATAGTCTGATGAGTTTAAGGACCTCAATTTTATACTTGTTTGTGATTGATGACCTCAATCACTACCTATAAATATTTACATTTTTCCTCCAATTATATGTCTCTAATTGCCACCAATGTTCTCCTAATCGAGATCATAATTTGGTGGTGACCCTTTCATTTCTCTTTTCCTCATATTAAGACTAAATTTTAGTAACCCAATTTCCGATGTGGGTTTTCCCACAAAGATATTTTCTATTTTCAACCTTTTATTTTCGAAGAACAATTTCATATTGCGAGGACGCAATTTATTGAAGGAGGGGATAATGTAACACCCCAAGATTTTATAGTGTGTTATTTCTTCAAAATAATTCAATAACTTTCATTACACGCAACAATGATTTCAATTACACCATGACTTACCAAACAAGCCATTCAAAAGAGGTTATGAATAGTATTAGATAAATTTTAATGTTTATGAAATCCTTATAATTTTAGAATCCATATTATGAGTTTCTTAGATATAATGCAAGAACAAATTCATTTTCAGTATTGCACTTTTATCAACTTTTAATAGTGAACCATTTTTAAATACTATATTTTAAACTTTTTGACTAAATGGGGACATCAAAAATTTAAAATGAAACATCCCAAGCTTCTACGGTACGCTTCTCTTTTAATAATGTGATAGCGTGTGTTGTACGCAACACCTAGTTCTAACAACCAATTAAACTAGCCTTTATGAATAGTAATAACTAATTTTTGAAATTATATATATTTTATATTTTAAAATGGACTTCATTTTTGGATTCGGAATATCAAATTTATCCTAAGGTGAAATTTTGGTACTTTTCGGATAACTTTCATATTTTGATGAATAGTGAAAATTACTAAATTTTAATTAAAAACAACTTTTTTAATCAAAATAATTAATAGTGATAAATTATGAATTTGAGTGGTTTTAAAGTATATTTATAATATATTTCTACTGTTTAATATAATGTTGGTCATTGGACATAATTTTACAATTAAACCGAACATAAACAAGTGTCAATCTTTTGATAGTTATTATCTCTTAAAAACACGCTTTTTTGTTTTAACAGCGGGAATTAATTTTAAATTAATTTCTGCCACTTCTGTGTTTTGAATTTAGAAAAATGGATTCCGTATTTGGAATCAGTATGTCCAAATTGTGTAAATAGGTAACTTTTATAATTAGACATTTTGAACAATTACTGTGGTAAATATTTTATTTACCATGGTTAAGGGTAAATCCGGTAAATAAGGGTTAAAAAATAATATTATAATAATACAAAATTACCATAAAACGTGTCCTAACCTTATTGGTGGACACATACCCGACCATGGGCATCCTTGGGTCGATTTGGGGACCCCTTTGAGCCACTTGTATGTGGTAGGGACACATTATATTAATAAAGTTAAAATAAAAATAAAAATGGCATAAGCTTACATCTTTTAGAAGAACAATTTTTACATAGGGTTATACATGTTGGATTTTCGATTATAAATATTAATTATGAATCTAAAACGATTTCCTACATAATTATATTTTATTTATAATTTTTGGACATAAATAATTTAAATTATTAATGACACAATAATGATGCAATGTTTACCTCATTAATAAATCATTTAAATAAATAAGATTATAATGATTAAAATATTATCTAAAACCTGTCCAGTTCTTATTGGTTGATGTTATTTAGAAAATGAGTCATCTTATCTTCGACCTCAATGATTTTTGGACCATTATAAACCGAATATAATTATATTATAAAGTAATACTTTCACTCTTTCCTAAAGAGCCCCTCCTCTCCCTTATAAACGGAGACCACTTCTACTCATTCCTCACACCTATCAAGCCACTTGGCTCGTCCAAACCCTGCCCAAATAAGCTCCCCACATCCCTCTCCTCCTCCTTGAAGCTTCCCCTTAGGCAGAAAACATTTCAAGAAGTCCTTTGGTTCCAACCAAAGTGAGTTACCTAAATTAAAGGTAACGATTTCTCTTAAATTATTTTCATTTATTTTGCTTCTTCAACCCCCAAACTCTTTTTATTTCCTTTCTTTTGTAACAAAAACAGTATCCACAATATACTAGGATGTTGTTATAAGAAGCATTAAAACTACACATACACACAACTCCATCTAATGGATGATGAACATAATGTTTCTGTGGATGGCAAACTAACGCCTCACGAAACGATGATTGTTCAAATACATCTTACCGCCTCTCATGGTGGCCATTATGATGGCACTGTAATTAAATATGATATTAATGATATATATTTTATATATAAGCTTCTGTAATTCCATTTTATTTCATACCATTATTCGTTTCATGTTGTATATACATACGATAATTTCATTTGAGGAAGTGCGGACTACCGCCCCCTTAAAATGATATGACTCGTTCATACCACACATGGAACGTATAAAGGATGGTGTTAATGAACTTAAGTAACATATATAAAATATTATATTATACTGGAATAGTAATATACCTATGTATCATTTGGATTCGATTCTTTTAAAAATAAAAATTAAATGAAAGTAGTGTTCGTGCGTACGTACGGACTACCGTCTCCACGAACGCGATGAGATTCATTCTCCATCGTATCCATTCAAGTCTTATTCTCATTTTAGGGTTAAAAATAATGTTAATATCATTATGATTATGAATAAGATATAATCTATCCATTACAAACATGTCTTACGTAACCAAACATTAAAGAAGAACGAATCGATTATCACCCGAAACGACGATAATACTAAGATATTATTAATAAAGCAATGTTAAAAGATCATATATGATATCATATTAATGTATATGATTCTTGTATAATTTAATAACAATTATTTCACCATTATACAGGAGGTTAACCTACCCCAACAAAGGAAAAGTACAAGGTAAGGGTTTATTTCGCAATCTCTTCATTATCCGAGGTTGTTTATACATAATTATCTACTGGGACCTCGTTATCATCCACGTCCATGTTTCTTCAAAATGTATTTCAAAACATTTTTAATATTTAAAATAATACGGGTTAAAGTCATTTATACCCTTTTTGACTTTTTATAAGAGGAATCTTTCCGTCATTTTCCAAACAAGGTTCTTTTTAACCTTTTCGATAGAATTAAGATAAGAATGTTTTTTTTAACTTATACAGCGGGTGCGGTTATTTTCCGCCGTTATAAAATCGTCAAAGCTTCCCTTACAAGCATATAAGAATATTTTCAAAGAAAATGTTTTATTTTATAAATATATGTCTCTTATATGATTTCAAAATAGAAAGAGATATTTCTTTAAAAAGAGTTTTGATTTCATCTATGTCAACATCCTTTGATGGATTTTACGCTTATTTGAAGTTGATTTATTATGATACAAAACTTCTATATTGTATTGAAGGTTTTGTGATATGTTTGACTGTGGATGTGCTATTTTTATACCATTCATAGTTTATGGTGAAATTATTGACATTTCTTATGCTAGTTTTAATAAGAATGTTTATGTTATGTTTAAACCTTTTCATATGGGAATGCATTGGACTTAATATGTGACGGGTGGAGCCCGCTATAGCTCCTCGATGCATCGGTAGGTCTCATGAGACAAACTAGTGTCTTGGCACAAGGCTTTGGAAAAAATCTTATTTGTAGTCTTGGCACGAGGCCTTGGCTATGTGGTTATGATAGTCCGGTATTATGCATTCCAACATTATGAAAGTGGTTATTGATATTGCATGTGATTATTCGATTAGTAGAATACCCATGTGAACAAGTAAATGGCATTATTTCATTTTACTTTTGCCATACTATGTTGAAGTTCAAGTTTAAAAGGCTTTTGTTTTAGTAATTCATTGCCTTAAATGTTTATGCTTATTTTTGAATGTTCCGCTATATTGTTATCCTTACTGGGCATTTGAGCTCACCCCTTTTCTATGTTTTATTTTTCCCAGGATGTGAAGATGTAAGTTATGAATGACCTGCTGGGATATTTTGAGGGGATTATAGTGTGGACTGTGGAAACATTATGTTGTTGTAGTAGTTTTTCTTTTTATGATGTAATGTAAAACTTATGAATATATCTAGTGTTTCCAAGGCTACTAAACCAATCGGTCTTTTGAGATTTGGTCTTTCTTGTGATCATTCCAATGTTATGTAATAATGCACCGACTCTGGGTAACTGGGGTCAGGGAATTACATGAAGAGTGGAGTTCTCTTCAATGAGGTGTTTCATATCCTCAAGGAAGTTTAATGTTACTTTTATCCTCCAAACTGCATAGGCAGCATACTGTTGTGAACATTGATAATCATCTTTGCTGTTTTTATGAATGGACTCCCATGTATAAGAGGAGCATGTCCTTGGGATTAGGTATCTTATATCTCATGAATGTATAAATCCACATGGAAGATGAGATTATTCAATCGTACAAGGATATCCTCAATTACTTCTATTGGATGCGTACTACATTGGTTGGAAAGTTGTACCACAATTCACATTGGTGGTATATTTCCAACCTGCAGAGAAATGTACACGGAGTGAAGCCTTAAATTAATTCAAGCACCTAAATCTAGCATAACATCAGAAAAGAAGGTCTCTGTTATGGTACAAGGTATCGTGAATGTGCTCAGATCCTTTCACTTAGTTGGAATTGCTGGTTGAATCAAGGATGAAAAATTTCTTCATAGGTTGACTCTTTCATTCCCCTTCAGCCTTCATCTATGGGTGAAGAGTTCTTTAAGAAATTTGGCATAACGAGGAATTTTCTTAACTACATCCAAAAATGGAATATTAACTTGAATTTTGTTAAATGCTTCCATTATTTCATTATCAATATAATTATGAATGTTTTCATAGATTTAGTGAGTCATTGAGGGAAAGGTAGTGGAATGGATTGTTCATGGGAATCCTTAATAATAATTTTATTTCTCCTTATTTCTTGTTATTTCTTTTCTTGAAACATTTGAGAGTTGGAGAAGATATTTTTCCAGAGGGGGACATTCCTATTGCACAGAATAAGTAGAAGGAGAGACTTATTTAACACTACAAAGTGTAACTCCACTTACATTACATTTTTCCATCAGATTGGCAATGGGTTGGGATGGTAGTTTTCCAGAACCTTGCAACTTAAGCTCACCGATGTTGTTTTCCAACTTCCCCACTTGAGTTCGTAGGTCTTGAATTGTAGATTAGGTGTTCTGTTGGAACTTGAGGTTCTCAATTTCCATTTTATTCACCATTTCCCCGAGGCTTGGTTCATATTTTTAAGGATAAAAAGGTTTCATACCTTGTCCTTGATGATACCAATTCTTCAAGGGGTATCTTTTGTTTCCTCCTTGTCGGTACTAGGGTTATGCTTGCCACCTGTGATTTAGATTTGGCATGAATTATTCTTTCTTTAAGGGAGGTGCTTGTTGGAATGGACGCCCTGGAAACAAGGCTGCACAAGACTTGGGTGAATCTTGATGTTGTCGGCACTATTCAGAAAAATGAGTATTTTCAGAAAAAACACCACAATGTAATTGATCAGGAGGATATTGTGAGTTACCTTGTGCTTGAAATAATTTCCTTAGAAGGGTATGCATCTCATAAATTTTGTTATCTACCTTTTTTCTAGAGATGAATGACTTACCTCATAAACTCCTCGAGTTGTTGCAATAGATCAAGTACCAAATTGATGTGCATTTTATCCATGTTGGATATTAAGTCACGAGCAGCAGAAAGAGTTTTATCAACTAAGGAACCACCAGCTGATGCAGAAATCATTCCACAATCCATGGGGATAAGTCCCTTGTAGAATAATTGGATTAATTTTGGTTCACTAATCTGGCGGTGGGGGAAGCTTTAGCAGAGTCGTTTGAATCTCTCCCAATATTCATGAATGGTCTCTCCTTATGATATCCCAATGCCACAAATTTCATTCTTAATTGATGTTTTTTGGGAGGCAGGGAGGATCATATCTAAAAATATTCTTTTTAGGTCATTCCATACCCCAATTGTGGTGTTCAAATAGTATATCCAATCTTTGGCTACACCATCATTGGAGAAAGGGAAGGCCCAAAACTTAATTAGGTCCTCAGACACATTTTGGGGTTTCATAGTGGGGAAAAAATATGAAAATCCTTAAGGTTTTTATGAGGGTCTTCACTAGGAAGACCATGGAATTTAGGAAAAAGGTGGATGTGTCGTGATTTCAACTCAATGTTGGCTGGTTATTCAGGATATTTGATGTATTCATGTTGATACTCCCCATCTAGGGTGGTCAGTTCTTTTAAGGTTTGATTATTTGTAGCCTTGTTTTATTGGATTTGATTGAGGTTCAATTTTTGATTGGTTTATAAACACTTGAGTTTTCACAAGGGGTTCCTTAGTGTTACTTTATAGACCTTCTCTTGATGCCTTGATTTTTGTGTGATGTGACTTTTCAATTTTAGGGTCAAATTCTAGTAGTTTTTCTTTTTCTGATCGGGTCTGAAAATAATTTGTGAAGTTTGTTTGTTTGTTTTGTTATTTAATATTGATAAATTCACTAAAGAATGGTGAAAATAGAATATAATGTTATAATACAGAATTATGGAGAGATATATGGAGAAGAAAAATAAGAATAGAGAGAGAGAGAGAGGAAGAAGACACAAAAACAACCAAAAATAAAGATAAAAATCCAAAACAAAAACAATAAAATGGGGGTGGGGTATTGAAAGGAGTACTAAATAAGAAGTAAAATAAATAAATAAATGGAAATAAAAAAATAAATGATCTTGGCTCCCTGTAAATGGAACCCAAATTTTCTTGTGTTATCGAGAACGTCAAATTAGATGTTTATTTTTAACTAGAATTTCGGCATTATAGAAGCAACCCTTGGTCATATCTCAATGGAACATTAGATCATTAATTTACAAAAAAGTACTTTGATTATGAATTTTGAAGGGGAATGAGTTTTTTTTTAAACTTGGGGGTTTTGATGATTGAAGATGAAAATAGGAAATGAAAGCGATAAAACAAAATAGAAATTAAAAGAATTAATTAAGCATGATCGTCCCGGGGTACTCTCATGATTTTCATCCTTCATCGCTTCATGATCTGGGGACATGATATTTTAATCCCTGGTTTTTAAGACCAAGATCTAGAATGTTACTAAGTTTATACTAATATACCTCCTAGGGTTCAGTCGAAATCACACAATGATTCACCGGACACCACTGATGATTGGGTGATTAGTGTTATACTTCACAATTGAATCTCTACAAGGCAACACAAGAAGAACTCAATGTTCTCTCAAGGTTTGAATGTTATTTCATTTTGATACAATGAAATAAATGTACCTGGCCTTTACAGTTCTTATGTGAGTTCAATTGACCAATATGAACCAAACAAACACCACAATTGAATGAGGGAAGAAAAACGGATGAACGGTGTGTGAAACATCATGTGAAAGGGTACCCCTAAACATGATCATTTGAGTTTGAGTATAACATACCAGTATATGAATCATTTAAATTAAAATATAGGATTAAGAAAAACAAAATAAAACCTAGAATTAAAAATTTCATTCAAAATAATACAAACATGAATCTAGGGATTACATCATGTTCCTCCTTGGGTGATCACAAGGGGTTTAGAAAGCCATGGGAGAGAAGGAAGAGAAATATGTTGTGGTAGAAAATTCCATAGCCTCAAGAACATTAAATATTGGTGGGAGGACTCCTTTGGGACTCCAAAATGGCAGCACCTTTCTTCTGGTTTGAACTCCTAAATGGGGTTCCCAAGCTGCAAATTTATAGGCAAAGTGGGATGTGGTTTTTTGAACCCTGATTTCATGAATTCACTTGGTTGATGGATTTGGATGGTCAGAAATTCTTCAATAAATTTGTAAAAAACTATAGAGTTGTTTTCTTTCACATTTTTTACCTCCATGTAAAATGTTGATGCCAGATATGGAATATAATAATAGATATTTCCAAAATACAAAGGAAAATTTTGGACCCCATGCCGATCCACATTATTGGACAATTCAGTTTTTATGGGCCTCTTAATGAATGAATTAGTCCTCAGTTCTTTCATATGAAATGGAGATCGTTATATTTAGGATCCCCTTACAACATTTCACCCCATTTGAATGCACATTTTATTATAAGCATGAGTTTTAGTACATTGGTGTGCTTGGATCATATGCAGATTGACCATTTTCATGGACTTCATCATAGGTCCTCCGAATCACCTCCACCTACAATATAATTATCAAAATAAGTAAAATTTACCTTATTAACAGTGTTAAACATAAAATAATTGAATAAAAAATGTAGTGAAATTTTTAATTAGAGTTCTAAATTTCAATACAAAACCAGTTTAATACTTTGGTAGAAGGGGGAAATAAAACAGTGAATCGTGGTATGATCAACAACTGAGAAGACATCGTTATTGCAGGATGGGATAAGGGAAATGCCATGAGATATGTTGTAGATTAGTATTGGAGAATACGAGATGGAACTGGATGTTGTTTGGGACCTTCATTGGAATCATTGTGTCATTAAGGTTTGTTTCATTGTAGACACTTGACTTTTTTATTATCACAACATGATTTACCTTTCAGTTAAGTATTTTATTTTTTGTTTTGGTTATTATATAATATGGATTTTTCTAGAAATTTATATATGATTCAGCACTTGGTTATTATTATTTTCTTTTATTGCTACATTATTTTGAAAAAAGAGGTTATAGTCTCCCCAGGACTGACTTACCAGACCCTCGCTGCTAGTCGACACCCTTTTCCATACGGGGAGGTGCGCTAGGGGGCATGTGGACATTCGGCTCGGGGCACTGTTCAGTGGATCCCTGGTCGAGACGTCAAAAAGTGGTATCAAAGGTGTTTTCTTTCCATTCTTCTTGTTTTGTCTTATTGTTTTTGGAAAAAGGTAGACAGAAGACTAGTAATATTCAAGGCTTGGTAATTAGCTCATGAATGGGAGTTGTAAACCCATGTATGGGGGAAAATCTCTTTACTCGGGGTGGGATTGTTGTGATTTCTATTTTTTAAAATTGTATATTATTTCACCTTGTGTGAAACACTTGTGGTGGGATGTGATATTTTATTTTATAAATTTTGTATTTTTGATTTATGACCTAAATAGGAACGATAGTAGAGTCTACATGCATCATTATAGGAACTCATAGGAAATGTGGTTATGGGTAAGTTGTTGACCATGAACTATTTTTCCTTGATTTGAGATTAAAACAATGATGAAGAATGATAATAAACCGATGTCTAATGAGAAACTAAATTAATGAAATGAGTATGCGATATTAATTAATTGCTGAATTAACAAATTTGAAATAATGTGTTTAACTAATGGATGGATTAATTAATGATAATTAATATACCCTTGTAAACCATGACATATGAGTTGGATGGTTAAGGGTAGTGTAAAGGCCTCGTTGTTGACCGTGTGATGAGAAAAAGGGGGAAAGGACTATGTTGAAACTTGTTGTGTTAGCTTATTCTCTTACATAAATGTTATATGGTTGCATTATTAGACCTATGACGTGTGTTTGGATTTGTAGATATAGGACTCCATGATTCTTGTTGATGGAGAGACAGAGGGGTATGACACGGAATGTACTTCCAAACAGGAAGCTTGAGGCACCATTGGTGCAAGATAAGAGGATAGAGAACAGTTTCAAGAGATAATTTCTTGTTTCACGAAGTTTATGGAGAGAGACCAAGGGTAGGTTCATAAAATCATGTCTTATTTGACAAGGTAGTTTCAGGTACATCACCCTCATACTTTTACTGGAGAGGATAGACCTAAGGGAGATTAATTCTGGATTGAATCCATAGAGATGATACTTGACCATTTGGAGAATTCGGTTGAGAGGAGGGTCAAGTTGTATTCTTATATCATAGAGGGTGCAGCGAAATTTTGGTCAGACATTCAGGTATGATCTAGAGTGACTGATGATTTGTTATGGATGTAAATTTTTTAGAATTTCTTAGAACACTTATATCCAAACATTATAAGGCATGAAAAGTCTTCTGAGTTTGTGATTATGAAATAAGGAACCATGTTCATAATAGTGTACGATGAACATTTCACATATTTATAGCGTTTTTATCTAGCTTTGTTGGCAGATGAGGCATCTTTGGTAAAACAAAATTAGGACGGACTCAAGTGTGAAATTAATTCCTAGGTGAATATCCTTAGGAAGAAAAAATTTTCAAAAGTGGTTAATTTGGCTCTCATTTTAGAGGGGAACTGGATGAAGTCTTTCAGTACTGGGCTGGTAGCTAGAAGATTAGTGAGTGGGCCTTTCGATAGAAGGTATCACTGTCATGAGAACCTTAGTATGTATAGTGGTAGGCAAGTTGGATTGTCAGGAGGAATAGTTACACTGAATATTTCTCAGGTACTATTCCACTAGTTCGGTAGGTAGGGGTACGAATGTACACATTGTCCTCGACCACCAAAGGAGTTTCATTTTTGTGGTAAGATGGGACATCGAAAAATGTTTTGTAGGAAGTAGTGGCAGGATGGTGCTGAGGGAGCAGCTACACAATGTCAGAGTGTGGGAAGAGGTTCTTCTACACAGTTTAGGTATGGCAGCTGGAGTTCTCCCGGTAATGGCGGTAGAGGAAGTGAGCATGGTTCTTCAAGGAATAACCACCCATACCAGCAAAGGGGTGCTTCTCATGGGAGTTAGATGTCACTAAAGGGATGAGGGTTAGGATAGATACATGCAGTGAAAACTACACTTGTGGAGAGTGAGGCTGGTTCATCGACAGTGAGAGGTACTATTCCATTGGCTTCTATTTTAGCTACTACCTTGATTGATACTGGTGGATCTCATCACTTTATTTCTAAAAACATTATTAATGGATTCATCATGGAGGTGGAGTCTGTAAGAGGGATGATGAATATCGATAGACCATTGGTAACATAGTTGGTACATCGATATTGTGGCTGAATCCATTAATAATGTTTTTAGATATAAAGTGATGAGAAGAAAATATCAGACTCAGTTGGTACATGAGTCGAGTGTAGAGTGGATGACGATGAATTTGTTGGCAGAAATGCATGTGGTAGGTCATGAGAGTCAGGAGGGTATGACTCTGGTTTCTATAGTAGTGGAGTATACACTCTTGAGATAGATCAGGGATATGTATTATGAGGATCTAAAGTGCTTATCCATGAGGGAAAGCCTTGAAGGTGGTGAGAAACCTTCAGAATGGAAAATAGATAAGGATGAGATCATCTTTGTGAAAAATTGGGTTGTTGTGCCTATGAGTATGCGAGAGGAACACTTGAGAGAATTTCATGCTTCAAGTTGGGCGGTATATCTTGGAGTGAAAAAAATGTACTATGACCTTCAATGAAAATTTGGTTTCCAGACATGAAAAATGATATTGAAGGGTTCATAATAAGATGTTTCACCTGTTAGTAGGTGAAAGAAGAGCATCAAAGGCTTGGAGGCCTACTGCAGCCACTACTTATTCGAGAATAGAAGTGGGATGGTGTGACTATGGATTTTGTGGTAGGAAATCCAATGACTCTTAGGAAGGATTATGTTATTTGGGTCATTGTGGATCGACTAACAAAGGTATCACACTTCTTTCCTGTTAAAGAAACCATTATAGTAGAGAAGTTGGGAGAACTGTATGTGAAAGAGATAGTTCATTTGCAAGGGGTTCCATGGTCTATAGTCTCAGATTGCGATTCATGCTTTACAGCATGATTCTGATAGGTCTTACAGAAGGTTATTAGTACATAGGTTCCATTAAGTATTACCTTCCACAAACAGACAGATGGGAAGTCGTAGCATACCATAAAGTTGTTGTAGGATATGTTGCGAGCATGTGTGATTGACTTTGGTGGATCTTTTGTGAATCACTTGGAATTAATGGAGTTTGATTATAACTATAGTTATTAGGAAACTATATATATGTAACCATATGGGGTACTTTATGGTAGACCATTTATATCACCACTACGTTGGTTAGAGGTAGGTGAGTCAGAGTTGTTGGGAACGAGTCTTATTCAGGAGACATCAAAGTGGGTGCAGTTGATTCAGAGATGTATCTCTATGGTTCTGAGTAGACATAATTTGTATGATGATAGACAAAGAAGACCCCTATAGTTTAAAGAGGGTGATTGTTTATTCATTTGGGTGTCATCTAGATTGGGTCTCCACAGGATACAGAGGCAGGGAAAGTTGGTGCCCAGGTTTGTAGGACTGTTTGAGGTGATGGAGAGAATCATGTTAGTGGCGTACCGATTAACAATTCCATATAAGTTTAGAACAATTCATGATTTTTTCCATGTTGAAAAATTATGGTGATATCACCTTGACAATTCTCATGTGATTAATGTGGACGAGGTTGATGTTGAGATAGATGCGTCCAAGGAGGATCATCTAATACATGTGCTGGGTCGCAATGAGAAAGCGTTATGGGTAAAGACCATGTCGTCAATTAATGTGTTATGGAAAAATGGAAATTTTCAAGAGGAAACATGGGAATGGGAAACATATGTGAGGGCATGAACGTCCAATCTATTTAGCGTGGAATCATAGAGAAGTTCGGGAGTGCAGCTCGAGGACGAGCTGTTATAAGGTGGGGTGACTGTAAGATCTCAGCCTTTCGTGGAGTCATGTCGGGCACATTTTAAGGTATTGTTTCATTTTTTTAAGTACCTTTGAATTGGGGTAGTGTATTGGGGTTAATTTGGTTGAATGTTTAAGGAAAAATAATGGACAGTGGGTTGTGGATAGTTTTTGAATGGTTTGACAAACCGTACAACCAAACCGTGTCAAGCGTGAAAATTTGGAAAGAGAGGTATGCACAGTTTGCACGCGGTTTGAAAAACCATACAGAAAAACCTTGAAAACAATGCATACTTGAACATATATGTCATCACTATTGGCATACAGTTTTCCTAACCATTCACCTTTTCCCAGGAAACCATGTATGCAAATTTTAATATCCAAAAATCCATTTTAATACCACCTGAACCCCAAGAGACTCCCATATTTCAATATTGGATCAGGCTTGAAAAACTATAGGTGTCCCCAAAGACTCTCGATGGGATTCTATGTTGATACGAACACCATTTTTTGATATTTAATGACCGGATTGAAGATCCGCTATCCTCTCGGTAAGTGGATTTCATCCCATTTCTTCTTTCGTTCTTTCCTCTATCTTTCCATTATCATTTCATGGAGGTTTTTCACCGTTTACATGGATCTAAACCTATGAGTTGTGATCTAGATCTAGGATTGTGGATCTAGATCAAGTTTTGCAAGATCTTTATTCCTTTGATCTTAATTTTAGTTTAAGGATTATGATCCGGAGCTTGATCGATGACGATGTGCCGCTCAGATTTTGGGGATTTCTGTTGGGAAACTTTCTTTCAATAAAACTACGTAAATTGTCTAAATTGAAAGCCCTTAGTCATGATTTATGATATATCAATGTGGGTTTTTGATTATTAGATTCACATGATGATTGATTTCCCAAAAAATATAATTTTTTGATGAATATCCCCTACGTTAAGTCTAAAATTCCATCGTACATGTTAAAAAATCATTTACATAAAATATAGGTGGTTTATACAACTATTGAATAACAATAATTGTATATATCATTCCATATATTATTTAATTATATCCTTTTATCACATGTTTATAACAATTCCTGGTTAAAATCGTTATTTCAAGTAATAAGTGCTTTGTTTTTCAGGCATGTTTGGTTTGGTAGTTTTAGTACTTGAACATTATTCAAGGTTCCATAAGCTACATAATTTTAATTATTGTATAAAAGGCATATATAATAATTATATACATATGTATTTTCATTTGTAAATGTATGAATAGAAAAATAGATTACACTGTTCATGGAGATGGTATACCATATGTACGCATGAAAATTGTTCTGTTTTTTTCTATAAATAGAATGAAAGAATGATCAATAATAAATAATCCTTAAATAATAATTTTTATATAAAATATATTCATATATATTCTATAAATATATCCTTATTACCGTCTAATTAAAACAAAAATGTAAAACACATCACATTGTTTAGCGAGGTAGTAGTCTTCCAAATACATGACTGATGTTTTAGTTGTCCAATGGTTTAGAAGGTAATAAGATAGATATGATATTATAATTAAAAAATATATTAATTTCATAAATATCACAAACATACTTTATATTTATCATTATTTCAATTCGTGAGAAGCGGTGATGTGAAATTAACTACATCTATCCATGTGGCTGTAGTCTGTCGACTACCACAAAACTGTGCTTCAGCAGCGCCACCAATTAACAGTGCTAAAAAAAGTGATGATAAAGGGGGTTCCATTATCAGTGCAAAAAAAGTGTTGATAAATGGAACTTTTAACATCACTAAAAAATAAGCTATTAAAAGTGACCCTTTATTAGCTCTTTTTTAGTGCTGTTTAAAGGGGCCCCCTTTATTAGTGCTTTTTTAGTAGTGCTGATAAAGGGATGGCTTTATCATCACTTTTTTCCTAGAACAAATAAAGTTTATATTTAAAAAATAAATTATATTTCATAATAAATTATATATTTATATATAAATATATAAGTATATTTATGTTGCTATAAATATAATATATATATTTTAAATATTTTTTAGATAAGAATAAGTTAACATTTTATGTTAATATATATGATATATAGTAAAAATGAATTATAAAATATATTAATTTTTTTATTAATAATTTAATAATTATCATCGATTGAAAATCATTTAATAACAATTTGAATATTAGTAGAATAAAAAAATTTAATAAAATCTCTAAAATAAGTTGAAAACGTAACTCAAACATTAAACGACCATAAATTTTGATCTAGGTGTCCGTTTTAGCTCTACAACATATCAAATTGAATCCTGCAATGATAGATACGTGCTAGTGACCTTAGGGTACCTTATTTCACAGTTTTTGAGGCAAAAAGGACCCATGAGTCCTCCAAAATTGATTTTTTATTTCGGATACCCCAATTTTATTACATTCGATGGAATTTCATCCTTATTTTAGGAGGCCTTTTTGAACTTTTTCACTAGGTACTAAATTTATTATGAGGGGTAAAATTTTTATTGATAATATGGGTCTGAAATTTAATCTTTTTTCACAATTTAATGTTATTTATATTCAATTATATAACAATATATTCATATTTTTAATATATTCACCCATAAAAATTTAATTTTATAAATAAATAATTAAACATATTTACATCTAAAGTATATTTCATAATATACAAGGCTTATCTAAATAAAAAACTAATATACATTTTATTTAAAATAAAAATATGTTATTATTTTTATTCCAATATGATTTGTGCTTGTGTATATAGATATATATGTGTGTCTGTATTGAAAAACTGATATATATTATCTTTATATTCTAAACACATGTATATAAGTATTAATATATAATATTTTTAAATATATATAAATATTTTTTATTATACTTACAAATAAATATATAATATGTGTGTGTGGGTTGTATATATTTATTTATTTATTTATGAACACACACAAAAAACATATTTTATAAATTTATTTAAAACATATCTTATAAATATATATTAATAAATGAATTAATATATTTATATATAAATATAACTATATATATTAATATAAATAAATAAATATATTATAATATAACTAAATATATATATGAATATAAATAAATATATATAGAAAAATAACTATATATATATATATATTAATATAACTACATATATAAAACCTAATACAAATATATATATGTTAATATAAATATATATTAATATATGAGTAAATATAACTATATATATATATATATATAAAAAGATATATTAATAAATGAAGAGAAAAGAAATATGGTGGAGTGGTAAAGGATTAGGTGCAGAGGCAATAATTCCCAAGTTCAAATCCAGGGGGAGGCAGGTCACGCACGCGGGTGGGAATAAGTGCTAGTACTGTTAAAGGGTGGGGGCAGTGTTAAAGGATGGGGTGGGGTGGATGGGGCATGCGGGCTGGGGTGGGGGTGCTATTGAAGGGTGCTTCAAGTGTTGTTGAAGCCCCACCCCAAATTGCAAAAATATTTTTTATTTTTTTAATGTTTTTTAACTTTTATCAGTGCTTTTTAAATGAGTTAATAAAGGACCCATTTATCAGCCTCTTTTTAGAACTAATATAAGGGACCCCCCTTTATCTTCGCTGAGATTAAAAATGACTTTTTAGAACTATAAATGGACTTTTCTAGAGGTGATAAAGGCCATATTTTCAGTAGTCATGCACAATATTGATGATTTTATTTCCCATTTGATGGAAGTGGAGGTGAATAACGGTTATTACATTAATAAAATAAAATAAAAATATAATGGTGATACTTATTTTATCATATAATAATAATTTTATAATATGTTAACGTTTTATAAGAAGATATAAATTCAAAACACTTGGTTAGGAACAACAACTGTTATTCGAACAACCTCCTCATGTTTTAAAAAAAACTAAATTTATTTAGATGTGTGAAAATTGGAGGACAAGGGGTAACCTATCGAAAGTGGGGGAGAGGGCAAAATTGGAATTTAAAAAAGAATAAATTGTAACCATATTTTTCAAATCCAAAAGGTTAAAAAATGGATCATTATTTAAAATTAGAATATATAAGGTTGATATATGAACTAAAATAGAAACTAAACAATTTTAATGCCATATTTAATCATTTTCTTTAATGATTAACCCTCGGTAAACACATTTTCACCTTAACCACGACAATGTGTTTTTACTATTAATAATGACAAAAAATTAATTTGATAAAAAAAATATAAAATTAATTATTCTTATAAAAAATATGTAAAAATATTTTATAAATTAAATTTAGAAAAGTGGAAGAATTTAATTTAAAATGAAACCCACAAACATGACTAAAAAATATTTTCCAAAGATAATACCTCATAATATTAAGAAGTTATTATATCAAAATTCAACATAAGATTGATTATAATTGAATAAATTACATTAATAATAATATAATTTAAATAATTTAACTTTTTAAACAATCTCAAAACAATTTGGATTATTTAAATGCTTTAAACAAAATGATTTTTTAAATATAAACCAGTATATTTTACTATAAATCGAAAAAGGTAACTTCCTTTAAAATTATAAGAAATTTACTATATGTTTATTTTTTAAAGGTTTATTTCAAAAATGTAGTTCATTTTTTTCAAATACATTCTATAAAATTTCAGACAAATTATTTTATTATTTTTTCACAATAAAAGTAATTTTTGAGGAAAAACGTTTCTTTGAATCTTGTATAGACTTTCCTAAAGAGTTAAGTTATTATTTAACTATATATTTAAATTATATAAAACCATTATACTAAATTTATATAATGTGGTTATTCTTATTAACTTTAAAAATTTCTACAGATAGTTTTTATTTTCATTTGTAAGTAATATTATTAATAGAATAGTGTAGTTCTATAACAACCCTGCTTTTTATTTCATATTTAAACAGGATTTCTTACGTATATTTTCACTTAATAACTCAGATGATCAAGAGTTTTAGTGTATTTGGGTCTTAGTAACTTTAAATAAAAACATAAAACATGAAATACATATCTTTATTGATAATTTCTTTTACATTACCACCACATACATTCATATTGATCATTTCATGCGATTACCTAAGGAAATACATAAGAAAAGGGTGAGCTATAAAGACTAGTAAGGGAGGAAAAATGGACTAAAATGTATAATACAATAAATTTTAGTAAATATTTATATAAATAGAGCATAAGATAAACATTAAAATAAAGTCCTGATATAGCAGGATTATCCTAACATGGAAATGTGGAAAAAATAGAAAACATTGCATCATCAAAAGAAATGAATCAGGTAAACCATTATCCCAAAATGGTTAACGAAATTCCTATAATGGAATTAGGTAATACCCTATCCCAAAATGACATATCATGATAATAAACAATACCCAATGCATTGGAGGGCAATCAAGGGTGCACCCTTCATAGTTATTTCAATCACATGCTTAAGTGTTCCACATGGGTAATATAACAAGAATTCATTCAACATAATAATTTATTCCATGATCAAGGAATGTTTAATTAATACATTTAATTCAACATTAAATATGTATTTGTTCATAAAGTATAATACCATTGATTGAGAAATGTGTATGGTATTCACGACACGATGATTTTTTCTTGAAAAATCCCATTGCAATTTTGGCAGCAAAACGACGTCATATGGAATTTCATAAATTAGGTTTATGAGAGAAAAATGGGTCCCTCATCATTTATACATGGTATGGATAGTAATGGTACCATGTAAAATAATAACCCAACATGTGAAATCAAATTTAGATGCCTTGTATAGAAGAAATGATTGATTGGAAATGAGAAGAGAGAAATCCCTTAAAGCATTTCAGCATAGTAATGGGTGGGTTTAAAGGATCATAGGGGGGATTAATGGGAGTGGAGATAAGATTTCATCATGTATAAATCAAATTTAAAATAACTATTCACGGAATAACATATCCAAAATCAAGAAAATTTAAATTAAAAGGCGTGACATAAAATAGGTGCTTGATGAAAAAGGAGAGAGGGAGATCTGCTACTTGGTTATGTTACTCTAAAGGATTTAGGGATGCTTCTTGGGATATTTAGGGTTCCTTTTTGAGAACTGTAGGAATTAGTGGGAAGAGGTTTTACAATCTTTAATGATCTTTTGTTTAGAGAAATGGGTTCTTGTGGGGGTTTATATAGGGGAGGAGTCGGAATTCATTATTATTTCTGTTTTGGACACTACACACTAAAATACTCAAAGCCAAAAACCTTATGATGGTTTTTGAAGATGATTTCTATAAAATGAGATTGTTAAAAATTAATTTATAAGGATATGGGCCTAATATATTAAAATATTCCACTTTCTTATGTTTAGGGGAGTCACACTTTTAAGGAAATGATTTTAAAATTTTAAAATATTTTATATGTCTTGGATGATTCACAAAGGTGTTATGAAATCAATAAAACAAATGTGAAATTAAATTATTTTAAATGAGAAAATATATTTGTCTAATATTCCTCTTAAATTATTTTATTACAAAAAAATTTGGTCATTACGATGTCAAAAAAAACATTATATATTTATATGGTACTTAATTTTACCCAAATATTTGATTGTCTCAAAAAATTATGAAAAATCCACTATTGGATAATTTCATTGTCCTGATTCCAAAAATAATATTAATTTTACAGGAATAATATCCTAAATATTTTAATTTTACATTTTAAATAAAAACCTACATTTATTGAAAATTGACTGTTTTTGCAAAAAAATAGTTTTTCAACCTTAAGAAAAGTTACTTTTGATGTCTTAAAAATTATATGCTCATTAATATTTAATAAATTAAATTTAGTAATAATATTTTACTAAAATATATTTTATTTCAACAATACATTAATTCATCAAAATATATTTCATTCTTCAATTTTAATATTAAAAAAATAAAAATTGTGCTTTTAAAATCATTTAAAAAGTAACAATAATTGAATGAAAGAATATTTATTGTTCTATTAAAACAATAATGCATATAATAATAATTCTAGGGACTTTTTACATATCAATTTATTACCCCATCATACATTCTAAGATTAAGGTGCACGATGGTGGGGCATTCATGGGGCTGCTCAGTGAACATGGTTTGGGTCGCAATCTCGATGAGATGGAACTTCTCCCATAAATGGTTTCTCTCATGATTGAGTTATTGGATCACAAGATGGGATTGGTCTAGGGAAAATCCTATAAATTCTTTCTCCCTCAGAAGATCTGATAAATGGGCTTCATAGGGTACGATCCCACTATTTGAGGCCATCACTTCAATTGTCTGTGTGAAAAGAATTTTCTAAAACATTTTTATTTACACTAATCATGTGATAAATTTTAAACAGATATATTATTAATGGTAAGGATACATAATGGTCATTTAAATAAAATTGGATATAATATAACAAAATTATTACTTGTTGTTTTGATATCCATAAGGCGTTTAGTTAAAAGAAAGATGATTTTATTCATAAATGTTTCGGTTGTTACAACCTTCCCCCGTTAAGAAATTTCACCCTTGAAATTTACTTTTCCCAAAATAAAATAGATGAGGGTTACTCTACCTCATCACTTCCTCTAGTTCCTACATTGCTTCTTCAAACTTTTGGTTTCTCTAAAATACATTGTTGAGGGGAATTGTCTTCTTTAATAGAACTTTTTCTCTATAATATAAGATCTTCACTAGGTTCTCCCCATAGGAGAGGTTATTATATAATGGTACCACAACTGGATTGAGTACATGTGATAGGTTCGGTACATTATTCCTTAAGAGACATACATGGAATACATCGTGTACTTGAGACAAGTTCAGTGGGATTGCTTATCGATTGGCCACTGCTACGATGTGATCAAGGATATAAAATGGGATAATGAAACTTGGAATAAGATTTAACATCTTCCGAAATATCATAAATATAATACATTGAGATATTTAGAGGAATACCATGTCACCAACATCAAACTATAGTTTTGGTTGGTGATTGTTATCATAGCTCTTTTATTGCCTATGTGTAGCTTTTATGAGTGGTAGGATGGTCTTAACATTCTCTACCATTTCTTCAACGATTTTTGGACCATGATGTTTTCGATACCCAACTTCATCACAACATGCCAGTGTTCTGCACCTACTCCAATAAAGTGATTAATATGGATCCATTTGGATTATTTGAGTTGATTTTTTTTGGAAGAGTACTCCAACAAAGGAATATGTAGGTCCCATCTACCTTTGAAGTCCATTGTGAAAGCTATCAATATATCCTGAAGTGTCTGGATAGTTTACATAGATTGGACATCAATTTGAGGGTGATAGGACTTTATGAAGTTCAATTCAGTGTTCATATCTTCTTGTAGGGTCATCCAAAATAGTGGTAAATATTTTTTCTCAATCAGACACAATCAATAGTGGTACTTCGTGCAGCCTTACCATGTCATTGATGTATATCCGTGAGAGTTGATCTATTGATAAATACTCTCGAATTTCAATGAAGTGTGAATTCCTTGTAAAATGATCCACATCAACCTAGATATCATTATTTCCTTTAGAAGTATTTGGACATTCGGTGACAAAGTCCATGATAATGTTTTCCCATTTCCTTGTTGGTTTGGGAAATGGTTTCATCATCCCCTTATACTTCATCCTCTAAGCATTAACTTGATGACATGCAAGGAACATTGAATTATTTTGAGTGATATCCTTTGTGATGTTATCCCACCATTAATGCTCTTGGAGGTATTGATACATCTCTATGTTTCCTCAGTGAACATAGAAATTTGAACTATGTCTATTGTCCAAAATTCATTTTTTTATCTTGGAATTTGATTGAACACATAGTCTTAATTCAAAACTCAAAATTCCTTCTTTATTAACATTGAAATCTGAGGATTTACATTTTTTTATAGTTTTCACTTTCTTCTAAATTCCCCCATCATCTTTTTTAGCATCCTTTAACCTTTTAAAAAGAGACGATTGAGAAATAATTTGTGAAAGGATTCATGATGCTACCTTATTTATGGTTCCCGTACCCATCTTCATCAAATCTAAGAAGATTGGATCCTTTTTAGTTGAAAAAAATGATAGAATTGATCGGTCCTTTCAACTTAGATCATCCTCCACCTTGTTTTCTTTTCCAGGGTGGTAATGAAATGAGCAATCATACTCCATGATGAGTTCTAACCATATTCAACTAAAATATTCGTTTCTTTTTGTGTGAATATGTAACACCCTGACCCTACCTCATTGGCTTGAGGAGGTGGTGAGGGTTACTTCGCCTTAAGCGATGTTCCCAAGGTGCCAAAGGCTGGAAATAAATACCGAGGGTTTCGAGAAAAAATTGGGGAACGATTTTCTCTTAATACAAAAACAACAAAACCATCCACTATCAATCACTATATGATGCATTTCAACCAAAATATTCAAACATGTATTCCCAAATTACAACCATGTTGTTCCAAATTCCACCCAAAACCAAAACAAACAACATAATATCACAGTACTATGCAGAAGAATAAACAACAAGGCACCATGTTCCATGATACCACCACCACTCTACACCAAGATCCATGCTCCATGCTCTACCAAAACATCAAAATTCACCACTAAAGGAGGGTGATGACTTACCTTTTTCCACATAATGGTACACAACATCTTCAAAGACACCAACGTGCCAAATCAAGGGGTGAGTACTAAAACACAGTAGGATATCCCCAAATTACTTCCCTACACATGCCACTAGGATAAAACCATTATCACATTTATATAAAATATTTTATATAAAAAAATAACAAGTGAAACCATTTCCATAAGCCATCATACCCTTACCAATCCATATAACCCAAACCAAGCAACCAAGGGAAATCGAACCCAACATACCACAAGCTATTTCCTCATTTACAAACTAGCACAACAATCTCCAACTTTCAAAGTAATACACAAAAAACAACCAAAACGGTGGGACTTCTGCCCAACCCGTTAACACATTCACACCAAAACAATCAAAATGGTGGGACTTCCGCCCAACCCATTCATCTATTCACATCTAGTGGCACTTCTCGTCCACTTATCCTTTGATGGTGGACCTTCCATCCACTATCCATCCCCTTTTTATAGTGGTACTTCTCGCCACTTCCACAAAACATTCCAATAAAGCCAAACCAAGCACATAACCCAACAAGGTCACAACAACATGCAAAAAACCAATTTCATTGCATATCAATCCACTTCAATAAATCACACATTTTTTTAAAAATCATTTTTCATGCCAAAACTCAGTCTAATAAACAACCTGTTTATTAGGAAAACTTTTCCATCAATCATTTTCACAAATAAAACATATCATCCCATTTTAAAATATCTATTTTAAAATCCACAACAAAATCATTTCACCATAAAACCCTCTTTTTCCCAAAAATCCCCAAAACATCACCCAAGGGATTACCAACCAATTTCGCACAAAAAATCACAATTTATTTTGTAGAAAAAAAAAATAATTATAAACAAAGAACCCCTAGTTCTAACAAAGTGGAGTTGAGAGAGTAGCCACCTACCTTTAAGGTTCCTAATAAATCAACCCACGAGTGACCGCACCTCCAATCTGGCAAATGCACCACCAAAACCTCTCTAGATCCACTTCCCTAACATTCACAATCCATAAAAACAACATCCAAAGAAACCAATACCCTAGATATTCACATAACAAGTGTACATATAGAAAACCAGGAAAGAGGGATATGTGGATCTAGAGGAAACGACTAGAAAACCAAGATGAGACACTTACCTGGGAGAAACCACCTTTAATCCACCTTGAAACCCCTTCGAACTGCTTCCAAACTGAGTGGGAGAACCCTTCCAACCCTTGAGAACCAAAAAACCCGAGTGAGGCTCGAGTGGGGGAAGGTTTGTAGAGAAATGAGGAAATCCTGAGTGATCCCTGGTTTTAGAACCCTATTTTTAAGTGGTCACATAGTTAGTTCGCACGGTTTGGAAAACTATGCGCTAACCGTGCACACGCTACTGACTCGAGAGCAAGGGTCTGCACAGTTTCCTTGCATGGTTTGGAAAACTGTGCATAGCCCGTGCGAAGCCTACTCTCTCCCCAGACACGGTTTCTTGGAGAATCCTCATGTTTTCCACTAACTGTTCTCAAACCGTGCTCCCTATGCAAAGCCTCGAGACTCATTCAAAACCATTCCAATGTCTCCCAACCTCTTCCCAAATCTTCCCATGCCCTTTAAACACATAAAAATGCATAAACAAAGGAAACATACTTCAAACCGGGGGGGGGGGGGGTATTACATTCTCCCCACCATTGGTCTTTCCATCCTTCAAAAGTAGTGAACCCATCCTTGGCCGAAAAAGCTCAGGCCATTGCTCGACCATCTCTTTCTCCCATTCTCAAGTATCCTATTGAATCTTACCATGCTGCCACAAAACACGAAATAAACCGATGCTTTTACCATGCATGAATTTATCGTTCCTATCCACAACCCGCACTAGCACGTGCACCAACGAAGCTTCTAGTTCTAGATCAATATGATCCCATCGAATCACATGGTCATGATCCGGCTGATACTTTTTCAACAGCAACACATGAAACACAATGTGCACCGTAATGAACCTAGGTGGAAAATCCAAATGATAATCCACCTCACCAACCCACTCCAGAATCTCAAATGGTCAAATATAACTCAAAGATAACTTTCCCTGCTTCCCAAACAAACGATGTCCCAAACTAAGAGAGATCCTCAAGAAAACATGATCACTCACCTCGAATGACAACGGTCGTCGACGATGATCCGAATATGATTTTTGATGACTCTGAGCCATCTCCATTATCTTCCAGATCAACTTGATCTTCTCCATACTCTCCTAGATAGGGCTTGGTCCAACTATCGAGTACTCACCTGTTTCCACCCAAAATAGTGGAGAACGACATGACCGCCCATACCATGCTTCAAACGGATCCATATGTATGGATGCTTGATAACTATTATTGTACGAAAACTCAACCAATGACAAGTTATCCTCCCACAAGCCACCAAAATCCATGACACAAGCCCACAACATATCCTCCAAAGTTTGTATCGTCCTCTCAGATTGACCATCTGTTTGAGGGTGATACGTCGTTCTCATAGTCAATTGTGTCCCAAGGGCTTGCTGCAAGGATTTCCAAAAATGAGATATAAACCTCAGATCTCTATCGGATACAATCGAAACTAGAACACCAAGCCTTTTTACCACCTCCCGGATATAGATTTTGGACAGATTCTCCATCGTATGAGATTCCTGAATTGGGATGAAATGGGCCGACTTCGTTAACTGATCCACTATCACCGAAATGGAATCGTGCTTTTGGACCATTCTTGGGAGACCTGTGACAAAATCCATCTTTATTTTCTCCCACTTCCAAACACAGATTGGTAAAGAATGCAACATTCTTGCGGGCTTCTGATGCTCTGCCTTGACCTACTAACAAGTTAAGCATATCTAAACAAAGTCAGCCACACTTCTTTTCATACCAGCCCACCAGAACTGCGCTTTCAACGATTTATACATTTTTTGAATTCCAAGATGAACAACCCACTTGTAATGATGATACACTTTTAGAAGATCCTCCTGAAAAGCAACTGGTACAACCATCTGATTCCGAAAACACAAAACTAAATCTCAATTCAGTTTCCAAACCTCTATGGTCTCCCCACCATTGAGTTTCAAAATCATGGGATAACACTCATAATCATATATTTGTGCCTCTTTAATCAGGCCAACCAAGTCAGGAATCAAAAAAATTGAAAGAAGACCACTCTATCGCCCTGGTCCCCATATTCCAACCGCATGTCAGTTATAACTGACATCAACTGTCACTGGTCTGATACCTGTTTCACCACCTGATCATATGAATTTCTTATCAAAGCTATCATCGGTGAAGACAAATGTGAAAAATCACAAACAAAACGCCGATAATACCCAACTACACCAAGGAAACTACGTATCCCAAACACATTCTTTGGCGGTTTCCATGAGATAATAGCCTCTATCTTTTCTGGATCCACTAAAACACCCCTTTTAGAAATCACATGGCCAAGAAAACTGAATTTCTATATTCAAAAGTCACATTTTGACAATTTGGCATATAATCGATAATCCCTCAAGATCCCTAGAACTGTCACCAAGTGCTGGTCATGCTCCACCCTTGTCATTGAATAGACCAGAATATCATCTACAAACACCACCACAAATGAATCCTGATATCATTGAAATATACGATTAGTTAATTCCATGAATACTTCCAGAGCATTCGTTATACCAAAGGTCATAACAACATATTTATAATGGCCATATCTACTTCTGAAAGCTGATTTAGGAATATTCCCTTCCTCACCCGCAATTGATGATATCCTGACTTCATGTCGATCTTGGAGAACCACTGGGCTCCCCTCAACTGGTCGAACAAATCATCAATTCGTGGAAGTGGATATCTGTTCTTTATCATAACTTGGTAAAGTCTACGATAATCAACACAGACCCTCGAAGTTCCATCCTCCCATTTTCACAAACAACCATGGCGCTGCCCACGGGGACGTGCAAGGCTGGATAAACGCTTTGATTTCTAACTCTTCCAATTGGACTTTCAATTCCCTCAATTCAGTAGGTGACATCCGGTAAGATGGAAGTGAAATAATACTGGTCCCCTAAAGGAGATCAATCGTAAACTCCACATCTCGTATGGGAAGTAACCCAGATAATTATTCCGGAAAAACATCCATGAACCAATCCACCACTAACTGAAGAACACTCTGCTCAACCCCCAGTACTGATTATAATAACAACACCTCCAACTAATACCATGACATTCCCACTTCTAGTGCTAACAAACCCATTGCACTCTGCCTTTTATCCCTCTCTCCTCTATAGAGATTTCTAACACCATCATGTGTCATAAAAGCCACTGTTCGTGCATCACAGTCAATGTGAGCCTTAAACACCACCAACCAATCCATTCCCAGGATTACATCATACCCATCCATCTCTAGAATTGAGAAATTCCAGGTTATTCCAGACTTTCCCACACCAATAATACATGCTCTACACAAGATGGATCAACACTCTATTTGACCCAGAGGATTTTGATGTTTTGAAAACCGAAGGCATCATTTCTTCCCTTTAACCCAGTAACTCAACCATACATGTAGCAATAAAAGAGTGTGAAGAACCTATATCAAACAACACTTGCATCAAGGTAGAATTTAAAAAGAATAATACCTCTCACTGTGGATGGTCTCGAAAGATCATCCACCACAACCTAATCAACTCCAAACAATGCCTTTTTATCCAGACTCTGCACTTTATTTCTTTAGTGATGCATCGTGGTATTCTGAGAATCACCATGACCCACATTACACTGCTGATGAGGGGTGTGCTGCTGTCCCCATACCGTCGAAGCATACGATGTCAGCGATCCCTGAGGAGTCTCACAGACACCCTTCCTCAAAACATTTCAACAATAACTCTATAGATTCCCCATATCATTACAATTATGACTTGCTCGAGGTTGTGTCGTACAATCCCGCTTGATGTGACTTGTAGAACCACACTGAAAACATATCGTCTTTCTCTAGGGATTCAAAAGAAGATTCACCGATCCTGCCATCAGATTATGTGTCATACCCCAACCCTGGGAATAAGTTTCCCTCCTTCGCTTGAACCCAGTGTTAGAGTTCCCACTATTATACATGGGCACCACCCTGCTTCCTCCACCCGAAGCTCCGAACAAATCCCATTGAGCCACCTAGGATCTATTCACCATCTTCGTATAATCATCTATACACAGCACTACTATCTTTGAATAGATTTTTTTCGCTTAACCCCACTTCAAATATCCTTGCCTTCAACAACGTGCTACCTGACACCTCGGGTGCAAACCTCACTATGTTTTTAAACATAGCTGTGTACTCTGTCAAAAACACAATCTCTTGCTTCAAACTGAAGAAATCAGTCGTATGCTAAATTCTGAATGTATGTGGGTAGAACTGTTTATTAAACAATTCTGCAAAGCCTTCCCATGTCACACCCAGGTCCGTCCCCGCTTGGACTACCAACTCCCACAATTGATGGGAATGATCTTCCAACATGTACTTGGCCAACTTCACTTTCAACTCTACTGGTGTTCCCAAGAACTCAAAGATCTTGTTCTTTATATTCAACCATGCTTCTTCCCTCTCTGGATCTGAATCATCCCTGAAGATGGGTGGATTCTATTTTTGAAACTAAACCACATGATCCACATTCCTTGGTTCATCCACTTTGTTTCCACTTTCCACAGCTTAGAAATCTTTCACTATACTCTGCACTAACTACTGGTTCACCTGAGGTTTAGGTGCAACCATGTTCTCATCGGCCACTTCCGGTTGGTCTCTACGTTTCCTACCCAGTTCCATTTCTATAAATAGAAAACAAACAACCATGAGTCTCACTTCTGTAGACATCAATAATTCCCATTTCTAATCACATTACTCAACACTATCTCACAAGGATTTCCATAAGTTCACATTTTCCAAGTTTCACCATTTTTAAAACCAACCTGTTTTCAAAATACCAATTTATTCACATCTCAATTTCACACATTTTCAAAAACCATTTCTCAATTTATCCCATAAATCATTATGCCCAATAAAATATGCATTCTAGTGGGAAGTAATTTCTTCCATGCATGCCATGCTCATCTCATCAGCTACACCCATGAAAATGAGGTATCCAATTCTTATAAGTGTCTCTAAAACACTTATGTACCCAACTACCTAGAAACATGAATCATAGTATTATAGGGTTAGATACGTCCTTTTATGTTATACATTCCACATTCCAAAATTCCTACACCTTGCTACCACCCCGACTCAAGGAATATACAACAAATAATGTCAACACCAAAACCAATGATCAACACCAGTGATCAAACAACTACTTTCACATGAAAGATAAGGACCGAACAAACTAATACCACTTGTAACACCCCGCCCCTAACTCATTGTCTTGAGGAGGATGTGAGGGTTACTTGGCCTTAAATGACAATCCCAAGGCACCAAAAGCTGGAAATAAACTTTGAGGTCTTCGAGAACAAATTGGGGAATGATTTTCCCTTATGAAAAAACCAAATAAACCATCCACTATAAATCACTATATGCTGCATGTCAACCAAAACATTCAAACATGTATTCCTAAAGGACAACCAAGTTGTTCCACAATACCACCCAAAACCAAAATAAACAACACAATATTAGAGTGCTACGTGGAAAAATAAACACCAAGGCACTACATGCCATGATACCACCACCGCTCTACACAAAGCTCCAAGCTCCATGCTCCACCAAGACATCCCAATTCACCACTAAAGGAGGGTGATGCCTTACCTTTACCCATGTCAGAGTACACAACATCTTCAAAGACATGAACGTGCCAAAGCATGGGGTGAGTACAAAAACTCAGTAGGATTTCCCCAAATGACATCCCTATACACGCCACTAGGATAAAACTGTTAGCACATTTATATAAAATAATTTATTTAATATAATAACAAGTGCAACCATTTCCATAAGCTATCATACCCTTACCAAGCCATCTCACCCAAACCAAGAAACCAAGGGAAAGCCATCCCAACATGATAGAAGACATTTCATCATTCACACACTAGCCCAACAATTTCCAACTTGCAAAGTAATGCACAACAAACAACGAAAATGGTTGGAAATCTGCCCAACCCGTTCACCCATTCACACTAAAACAATCCAAACGGTGGGACTTCTGCCCAACCCGTTCATCCATTCACAACTAGTGGCACTTCTCGTCCACTTATCCTTTGATGGTGTCCCTTCCATCCACTATCCATCCCCTTTTTATAGTGTTAATTCTATCCACTTCCACACAACATTCTAATCATGCCAAACCAAGCACATAACCCTCCAAGGCCAAAATAACATGCAATCAACCAATTCCATTGCATATCAATCCACTTCAATAAATCACCCATTTATTAAAAAACATTTTTCCATGCCAAACCTAATTCCAATAATCAACCTCTTTATTAAAAACCCTTTTACATCAATCATTTTCACAAATCGACCATAACATCCTATGTTAAAATCTCTATTTTAAAATCCCTAACAAAAGCATTTCACCATAATCCCTCTTTTCCCCAAAACCCCCAAAACATCACCCAAGGGATTTCCAACCAATTTCGCACAACAAATCACAATTAATTTTTCATCACAAAAAATTAATTGTAAACAATGAACCACAAGTTATAACCAATTGGAGTCAAGAGAAAAGCCACCTACCATTAGGTTTCCCAATAAATTGAACCACTAGTGACTGTACCTCCAATCTGGTGAATGCACCACCGAAACCGCCCTAGATCCCCTTACCAAACATTCACAAGCCTAAAAAACAACATCCAAGGAAACCAAAACCCTAGATCTACACACAACAAGTGTAGATCTAGAAAACCAAGAATGAGGGAGATGTGGATCTAGAGGAAAACACAAGAAAACCAAGAGGAGATATTTACACAGGAGAAACCACCTTCAATCCACCTTGAAACACCATAAAAATGCTTCCAAACTGAGTGGGAGAACCCTTCCAACCCCTGAGAACCAAAAAACCTGAGTGAGTCTCAAGTGGAAGAAGGTTTAGAGAGGAATGAGGAAAGCCTAAGTGAACCCTGGTTTTAAGACCCTATTTTTAAGTGTCCGCATAGTAAGTCCGCATGGTTTGGAAAACCATTCAACCTTACGTACACTAGTACCTCAAGAGAAAGGGTCCGCACTGTTGCCTCACATTGTTTGAAAAATTATGTGCAGACCGTGCGAAGCCTACTGTCTCCCCGGGAAAGGTTTCCATGAGAATACGCACAGTTTGCACAAACTGTGCTCAAACCATGCTCCCTATGAAAAGTCTCCAAACTCATTAAGAACCATTCCAAACACTCCCAACCTATTCCCAACTCATCCCATGCAATTTAAACACGTAAAAATGCATAACAAAATTCCACATACCTCAAACCAGGTGTACTATATAATATATATTTTAGAATTTTGTTATCTAAATTTATTTCATACTTCTCTTGAAAGAGATAATGCGATCAATTTTTTATTGAAAAGATCACTGATTCTAACGCCAGATTAGGAATGAGATAGTTTTTCTCATGAATTTTCAACTACCTTGAAACATAGGTAAGGAATTTTTCATTTTTCATCAACACATATCTGAGGCCCTTCTTGGAAGCATCGCTAAATATCACAAAATGTTCCCCACTTGGGAGTAGTGTGAGCATAGTGGAAGAGACAAGCCTCTTATTCAACTCCACGAGCCTTTCTGAACATTCATAATTCCAAGAAATCTTGACTCCCTTCTGAGTTAGCTTGGTAAGTGGGTTTGATAATTATGATAAATTTCTCACAAATCAGTGATAATATCATGCCTACCCTAGGAAGATACTAACATCCGTTATAGATTTTGGCTTCAAACATTCCTCAATTACTTTTTGTTTGAGAAGGATCCACATATATCACATTACTTATGATTATATTTTACAAGAACGAGACTTCATTCAACCTAAACTGACACACGTTGTACTTTTCATAGAGATTCTCTTTTCGCAAAGTCTCTAGCATAGTTCTTAGATCCTCCTCATTATCCTCCTTGGTTTTGGATTATATTAGAATATCATATATAAAGTCTACCAAATATTTGTCGAGGTAATATCTAAATACTTTATTCATAATGTCCATGAATATTTCTTTTGAATTAGTGAGTTCTATGGGAATTACAAGGAATTCATAGTGCATGTACCTTGTATAAAAGAAGTCTTGGGGATATCGCCCTTCTTCACCCTTACTTGGTAATATCCCGACTGCAGATCCACCTTGGAGTAGTATTGTGCTCCACGTTGCTGATAAAACAACTCATCAATTTTGAGAAAAGGATACTTGTTCTATACTGTGATTTTTTGAGCTCATGATAATCATTGAAAAGACTCATTGACTAATCATTTCTCTGGATGAAGAGTACTATTGCTACCCATGGTGAAGCACATGGTCGTATAAACCCTTTATCCAAATTCAATTTTAGTTATTTATTTATCTTCTCAAACTCCACAATAAATATTATATATGGAGTCTTGGATATTGAAAATTCTTCAGGTATAATATTAATCAAGATTTCAAAATCTCCTGCAGGAGGAGGAAAAGGAAATTCATCCGGAAACACAACCATAAATTCTATCACAATTGGAATTCCTTCTAGGAGGGTTCCTTCCTTAGATTCAGTCATCTAAGTAAGATACACATGCTCATTTGGAATTAGTATCCATTCATGATATTATTTTTTTAAAGAAGATTCCTCATCGTCCTTGCACTTATATAGAATTGGGGGTTGATACACCATATAGAGAGTAATTTCCCCCATAGGAAAATTTATGTTAGATTTATATAGGTAAATCCAGTTCATGCAATGAATTTCATCAAATCCCACAAAGGGTAGAATGATGAAGTTCACAAAGATATTAAAACCACAAATTGTGATAGGGGAGGATTCATATGTATGGGATGCTATAATTGCTCCATATTTGGTTTTCACTGACATATCTACTTCCATACTTTCTATTGATGTTTGTTCTTTTCTAATAAAAATTTTATATGAAAAATAATGTGTTGAAATAGAATAAAAAAAAGAAAATTCTCTATTCTTGAATGAATAACCAGCGTATCTTTCACTACTTCATTTTTGGGATTCACTTCAGTGGCAATGATATAAAAATATTTCTATTGGTGCCTTGGGGGTTGTTGGTTTCATAAAAAACCCTTGGCTTAGGGAACTGGCTCACAATGTACCCTAGTCTCTTTTTGTTGTAGAAATGAACAATGCATTGAGGTTTGAACAGAGCGTTCATTTCAACTGTTATAGTAGCAGATTTTTCTTTTTGGCAAGCACTAGTTAGGTTGCCTTCCTTCCCACACCTAAAGTATTTGTACGTACCCTTCATGTAGTTGATAAAATGCTTCCTTCCACACTTTTATAAAGTAGGGTGCATGAATATTTTTAGCACCATTGGGTTTATCCATCAAAACACCAGAATTAAAGTCCACATTCCACTTCATTTACCTAAAATACCCCTTAGATTTTTTTGATCTCCATCTCCACATTAAGGGCGCATAAGACAATATCCTCATAACTGTCAAAGTCTCAGATCTATGGGGATTTTCGTAGGCTTTGTTTTAACACACCAAAGAAGTGGTCAACGTTGCATTCAGGGTTAACAACAAAACAAGAGGTGTATCATGCGATTCTGGTGCAGTTTTACTCATACACCCAATCATATTCGTCATCCTTTTCCTTGAGTGAATGTAAAACTCTTTCTGTTTTATGAAAGTGGGTATGAGGAAAATATTTATCAAAATACATATTTCATAAATCCTTCTATTCTATAACCTTGATCAAATCATTAAGCTTCGTATTTTTTTATCAATTAACACTATTGATCAGCTTCACCCTCCATTTGATAAAAATTTAGAAGAACCTTATCTTGTTTGGAACATTAAATGATAGTTAACAACTTCTCAAAAGAGTTGATCCATTTTTTAGATATTGTGGGATCAGATGATCTATTGAAAGTAGGAGGACATTGTCTCATGAAGCACTTGATTGTGACTTGATCTTTTGGGGGGTGGATGCTCTTATTGACCCCTATTTATATTCAAAATTTGAGTTAACTAAGAGAGTATCCTAAAACAGTTTTCTATTCCTTATCCCATAATATTGGAAATCTTATTAGAGGAGTCATCACATTGATCATCACATTATTTGTTAGCCCTATTCTTCATATTACCAACCATTTTCTAGAATAAAAGGAAAATTTGCGGTAAATATTTTAAACTATTAATCACATAAATGGGAATCCAATGAAAAAAAGGTATAACATAAAAATTACCTCTATCTACATAACTTATGAATTTCTAAACATCAATCTAATTTATCAATGTTCTACTTCCTAACATATATTCTTAGGGTCATTTTTTCCCATAAAAATTGGTCCTACTAAGATTCTGATTTTACGAAATAATTTCCCACGAAAGTGACAAACCAAGAGTGAGGAAATGCTCATTGTCATGCACTAGTTCCCGTTCGAGGCTAGCTCAAATCAGTGCTTTTGGGTTTTAACCCTAGATACACATGTGCCGGATCCACCTGTAATTATTCTTATCAAAAAAGGGATGTATTTTATTGATAAACCACTTAATCTATAATAACCAAAATTTAGGGATTATTTTATTATACATAGTATTATCCATAAGGTTTTCACTAGAATTTTATAATCCTTATTTTAGAAAATAACTAATCATATCCTCAGATAACAATTATAACAACCATAATCATTATTTCATATTTAAAAAAACTTTATCTCTAAGATTATCACTTAATAAATCAAATAAGATCCAAAGGTATAATGTCTATAGGTCTTAGGAACCTTACATAATAATATAAAACATGAAATAAAAATATTTATTGAAAAATTATTTGACATGACCACACCATTTTGTTCGCACTTAACATTGCATGGGATGACTATAGGACATACATAAGAAAATGGTGAGCTATAAATCACAGTAAGGGAGTAAAAAAGGCATAACCTGATGAATACAATACATGTTAGGAAATAGAAATATCATTGGATCATAAGATATACATGAAAGAAAATGCTTGATATAGAATGATTACCATAACATGGAAATGTGGAAACAACATGAAACACTACATCATTAACATAAAGGAATAAGGTAATCCCATATCCCAATATGGTGGAAGAATTTTAAACAAATTAATTCGGTAAACCCATATCCCAAATTGGTGTATCATGATACTAAACATTACCCAGTGCATTGGAGCGCTATCAAGCTTCACCCTTCATAATCATTTAAATATCATGCTTAAATATTCCATATAGATCATATAACATGGATTCATTAAATATAATCATTTATTACATGATCAAGGAACATAGAATTCATTAATTTAATTCACCATTTGACATGTATGTTTTCATAATGGTGAATACCCTTGATAGATGAATGTGTATTGTATTCACTACATGATGATTTTGGCATGGAAAATCACAGTGCAATTTGGAAACCATAACAACATCATATGGAAATTCATAAATTGGGTTGATGATAGAGAAAGGGATATATAATAATTTATAAAGGGATATAAATTATGGGTATCATTGAACATAATATCCCAACATGTGAAATGAAATTTACATGTATAATATAAAATAAATTCTTGAATGGAAATGAGAAGATAGAAATACCTTATGGAATTTCAGCATAGTAATGGGTGGGTTGAAAAGATCATTGGGGGGATTAATGGGATTGAAGGGAAGATACCACAATTTATAAATAAAATGGACAGTAAGGAGGTATGGATGATCATATACCAAATCAAGAAAATTTAAATTAAATGGCATGACATAAAAGAGGTTATTGAAGAAAATGGAGAGAGGGGAATTCCTTAGTGGATGTGTGACCCCAATGGCTTGGGAGAGGCTTCTTGGGAGCTTGAAGATACATTTAGAGTACTATATAGAGTAGTGGGTATAGGGTGATCTACCATAAAAGATCTTCAGTGAAGATTAATGGGTTCATGTGTGGGTTTATATAGGAAATGTAACAGAACTGGTTATTATTTTGGTTTTGGATAGTACACATTAAAATATTCAAAACAGCAAACCATCCCATGGGTATTCCCATTTTTTCTAAAAAAGGGTATAGGAATAAATAATTTGATAAGGACAAGGTCCAAATATATTAACATATTTCCCTTTCTTATGTAAAGTTGTGTCACACTTTAAAAGAAAGTAATTTGAAATCTTAAAATATTTTATATGTCTTTGAGGAATCACTATGGATTTATAAAATAAATCAAATAAATATAAAATTAAATTATTTTAAATTAAAAACACATATTTTTGGTAATATACCTTTTATTTTATTTTATTATATTATACTTTGGTCATTATGATGTCATAAAACACATTATTTATTTAAATGATATTTAATTTTTACCTAAAAATTCAACTCTCTCAGAAAAGTATGAAAAATTCACCGTTCAATAATTTTGATTTCTGGATTAAAAAATAATAATCATTTTATCTAAATATATTTCTAAATATGTAATTTTTCACTTTTAAAATAAAAATCGAAATGTTTTAAAAATTCAAGTGTTTTTCCAAAAATAGTTTTCAAACCATAATAAAACATACTTTTGACTTCATAAAAATTATACGCTAATTAATATTTAATTAATGTACCTCAATAATAATATTTTAATAAAATATTATTTATTTCAAAAATACAGTAATTCATGAAAATATATTTATTAGTTGAATTTTAATATTAACATAAAATACTATTTTAGATTTACAAAACATTTACAAATTAATAATAAAAGAAAGAAAGTATATTCATTATTCTACAAAAATAATAATTCAAATGATCATAATGATGGTATCTTGTTACATATCCTTTTATTACACAAGAATACTCCCTAGGAGTATAGTGTTTGATGGTGGGTCTTTCATGAGACAATTCAGTGAACATTTTTTGGGTCATGATCTCGATGTTCTTGAAATTCTCCCATAAATGGTTTTTCTCATGCTTATGTTGTTAGATCTCAGATTGGTATTGGTCTAGGGAAAACCACAGAAATGGAATCTCCATCAGAATCTCTATTAAATGGGATTAATAGGGTATTATCCTTTTAGCTGAGTCCATCAATTCATTTTTCTATGTCAAAAGGATTTATTAAAACCCTATATTTATAATATTCATGTGATTACTATTCAATGTTTATATTATCAATGGTAATGATACTTAACAACAATTTAAATCCAATTTTATATAATAAAAAAATAAGTACATGAGTTTTCGATATGAATAATACATCTAGTTAAAAGATAAGGGATTTTATTCCTAAATGTTAAGGTCATTACAAGTTCGGTAAAACTCGATGTTGTATGTAAAAAAAGAAGTCAATGAAAGTAAATTTTTTTGATTTTATTCATAAAATAGTTTGGTGTTACATTTCCTATAATATACATAGTAAAACATCATTATAATAGATTCAAAAAATTTAAAAATTAAATAAATCAATAAAATTCCTTACCTCTTGGAAAGATGCCTTAGGATTTTTCTTCTTTGAGAACATGGGTTTTGCACAGGCTCAAAACTCCTCAAAAAGAACTGAAATAAAAAACATGAGGGTTAAAAGACTATAAGAGAAGGACTTGTATCTTTTGGAAAATATATAAATAAATTAGGTATTATGTGGTAGCTATATTTCAGTTTTGAATAAATGGAACGTTTCTATCGGGTATTTTAAAAAAACCCAATCAAATCCATCCTTTTAATACACCAAAAATGCATTTTTGATTACTATTAATCCCCCCCAAATGACTTATTTAAAATCATAACATATTATAAGTTAAAAGTATTAATAATCATTATGTATCTTGGTTGTATACCCTCATTCCATTTATTATTTCATTATTATTCCTTAAAATTGATATTTATATCATTGAAGGAAAGTATGAAACTTTCTGCATAAATGAAGGAACGACCATGGTGATCGAAAATTTGAAGAGACCACATAGATATAATACACAAAAATGAAATGAACCATGCATATATAGAATATATTAACCACATGATTATGTGATTAATTTCATGACCGTGAAATTGAAAACATAACTAAAGGAATAATCGACTGCACAGAGAAAGGAACAACTGTATGAATAACCAAGTGACCATATGAAAAACCATGTGGTAATATGATGGATAAAAAACTCTAAGGATATATATACCATAATAATAACTAATATAACCCATGAAAAAACCAAGAATCCATACAATGGTTTGAATAGATGAATGAAGGGTCAACTAAAAGAACGAACAAGTTACCAAATGAAAAACCCAACGACCATATAAAGGATTGACCACATGATGGATTTATTGACCATAAGAACAAATAAGAAAACACATGAAAAATAATCAAACACAAGAAAAAACCAAGAAACCACATGAAGGAACTAAACCATGAAATGAAAAAACTTATAAATTAAAAATTGAAAAGACTCTGATCATCATCTTGGAACCTTCAAGCCTCTAAAAAATTAAAAGTATGTGTTTTAGAAATGTAGGACCTTACAAAAAATACAACTCAAGAAACTATAATACTCAATAAATTTTAAAAAAATATTTAAGAATAGAATGATTTTTAATAAAAAACCCCACTAGATTAGTCTCAACAATCTATCTACATCTAGGACATAGACAACACACTAGATGAATACCATTCATAACTAGACAACACAATCAACCATAAAAGAGAGAAAATATCATAAATGGATTTATAATAAATAACATCATAATGATAGAAATTAGTCAAAATAAAATCACAAAAAGGATGATCTTAAATTGAAAAAAACATGGTATATTTATGAATTTGTGAATCCCACTGCTAATTGATCTATTCCAAGCTACTATTCCACTATATAACAAAAACTAAAGGAATAAAATGTATCCACAACACCTTCTACAAACTATAAAAAATATTAATTAGTTATATGTTGAAGACCACACCATCTTCAAAATGTAAATCACCCAAACATGTTATTTGATAATCATTGTAAAGATATAAATTATGCTATGATATATGAAGGAATGGATGAATCTTGCTCATCTATATGGGTAATTATAACCAATATGTTACCCATAAAATGAATTCCAAAAACTTGAGAGGTCCAAACAAGTGGATAAAAATCATACGCCCATGAAAAAACTATTACTACCCACATTGATAAGATATCATCAAGAATACAAGTTATATGAGATGGAACTCTAGAGTTATCCTCCTATTATCAAAGAAGGATCTACGATGACCCTGCAACACCTTCATTCTCTCACAGATCATCTATACCTTCTCTATCATACTCTACACAAATTCAAATCCAATAATAGTTGACTCTAAAACCATATTCTAACACAACATAGATTGAAGAGTTTGGTCATTCGATGCTTCAAAAGGGGCCATACCAATAGTGTATTGATATATATATTTGTAATAAAACATGACCAAGTGAAGGCGAGTCAAGCCCAAACCACTAAAAATAGGATTTTATGTGTACAACAAGTCCTCTCATGTATGGATTGTCTAGTTTCCATGATAAACCACCCATAGATGAAAATTATCTCTTAGTTATAATTTAATTCTAAAATCATTTCCGTGACCTCTCCACCTATAGAAGTAAAATAAGAATCACAAGAATATTTTACCATCTTCTGAACCCCATGAAGCCTCACTATCCCCACACAATATTATCATGAATTAAATAAACATAGATAGACTCCTTAATCTATATTATGTGAGATGAATTTATAATTATATTAATTATCCCTCATATTGAATCAACACTACCCCAAAATCTTATTAAAATAGTGATGAATTCCATCAAAATATCCTACAGATTTCTATGAGGAACATTAAGTAGCTTATGAAAACCATCAGGTAAACGATGCTCAATCATATCTTTTTTCAAGACTAAATAGAGAATGACAAAATATTAAAAGGAATACTACATACCATACAAAAAAACTAATATCTTAGAGAATGATACATCTTTTTCCCACTATGATTTATAGACAATGGAAATATATTTGACTTAAGGAGAACTTCCTCACACGTCACTTATCAATTTTTTTCTAGAATAACACATGATATTGTGCTTCCAATAACCGTCATTTAGAATCATCACCATATATTACTTGATCAAACCAATCCTCCACCTCATAAATCCCCACTTGGTACTCCTCAATATATTCTACTTTATATGAGTGAACCGTTATCTGATTAAGACAAACTTTTCCATCAATTTCTCACCTGTCATGGTGAAACAATGTCAAATCTTCCACCACTTTCCAAGATTCTACAGAACCACACACAATACCTCAAAGAGACAAATTTTTCAAGGCATTGGCCATGAATTTTTTACCACATGTATATGAAATATTGAAGTTATAATAAAGAAATGATTTCATCCACTACCGCTATCTAAAATTTAATTCATGTTGGGAGAAGGGATATTTAAGGATCTTGTGACCTATGAAGTCCAACAAGCATTTTTTGACAAGATAATTCTTTTAAAACCATACGATGAACACATCCAAAAAATGAATAAGTTTATGGGATGAATAGTTACATTAATAAGTCCAAAAGTAATGATAACCATAAGAGATAACTTCTGTTCACTTCATCTATACACAACCTTAGCTAAGACATGAAGTATTTTAAAAAACCATGAATCAATGATCTCCTTTGGTTGTGGAAGATGTAAAGAACTAATGGGATTGAACAATAAGTACATTAAATAAGTCTATAACTTTTTAATCCATATTATTTCATGATCAATCTCGATCAATGTCATCATAGGATTCAAAATATAATATAATGTAGTCACAAATCTTGTGTAATATCTAATGACACCCTAAAAATTACACACGTCAACAAAATTGTTGGGGGGATAGGCAATAAATAACTACCTCAAAAATATAAGGATATGTGGATAATACATTTCAAGATATGAAATTCCCCACGAAATGGGCCTCATAATCCTTAACCATACACTTCTATAGTTTCTTGAACAATATATATAACTGAAAATTTCCCAATATAGATCGAAGATACTCCATGTAATCCTCCTTCGACCTAAATAACACACATATTTCATCAATAAAATCCATGATGAACTAGTATAGAAACACACTGAAATCTATTTTCATCAGTCATATGAACACATTTGGAGTGTTTTTTTACTTCAAATTACATCACAATGCACTCATATTGCCCATAACAACATTTAAAAGAAGCGTCTAGGATGTCCTCATTATTTACTATGACATTAAGATATTCGGACCACAAATAAATCTTAATTAACCATCAATCATTATTAAAATAATCAAACTAGTATTAAATCTATGAAAAAGGATATAAATTATTTACAATTACTTGACTCAAATGTAAATATTCAACACACACTCACTTACTATCATCTTCCTTATTCATAAACTTAACTGAAGCTCCCCAAGGTGAAAAAGGCCAAATGAATCCTATAAGAGTTTTTATTAATCTAAATACACATACCATATGGATCATAATGGTCCATCACATATGGATATATATATATATATATATATGAGAAACACCAGATTGTTGTTCTATCAAAAAAACAGGTCTTGTGTGTTGGGAGTATCGTCACAACCTATTCATGGAATAAGTTTGGGTATTCCTTAATAACATTAAGAAACAATAATGCATGATACTCTATAGAACTAAACATCAACCAAACAATAAAATAAGTTAATGACTCAACAGGCCTTCAACTCATCCTAGTATCTTGAACTCAAACAAAAATCACCTACTCTATGTAAAATCTTTATAATATAATGAAAATACTAAAGAAATACATATTAAAATTGTCTTATTACTACCAATCAATGATAGGGATTATATTGTTTAGTTGTATCCATAAACATAAGAATTCTACCCAAGAGTAATGTTACGCCAATACTATCTCACATTGTTTTCACACATCACACAAGCTAGATTGACCTCAACTGGTGTTGTAAATGAAATATAAATTGTAAAAATATCCACCTTAAGTCTCAAATCATGGTATGGTGAGGGTGAAATAAAGGTGTGAGTAGATCTTGATTTAAAAAAGGAATAAAACAAAGTATAAAATAGGAATATAATACCTTACAAGATATCTATATCACCCAAAATTGGTAAGGATAATTCATGCATCTAGCCATGTCTATCTCTACAGCCTCTTTAGCCCTTATGGAGACCACTTCCATGGCAGTGCTTGGATTTTTATGCCATAACAAGAGGAATATCATAGGGAAATTTTCTATCTACCCCACACCATATCTAATGATCATAACTTATATTTCACTTTTATAAATTCTCCGTTAGCTCATACCACTATAAAGGATGGTCCTAGAATAGACCACTATATCAACACTGACTATAGTGGCTAGTCAAAGACTCCCACTTCATATGGATAAATCATACATAATAGAAAAAAACCATATCTGAACCACTACCTGGGGTTGAAGATCCTCTAGCCTCAATGAAATGAGTTGAATATGGATGAAACTAATTAACTAAAACATTTCATTCTAACGAAGAATCAGATAACATCCTATTATAGATCTTCTCTATGGAAAATCATGGTGAATCCTATAACATGATGATCCTTTCCTTTCCAAATTCCTCTAAAAAACCTATGCCTCCACTAGTACCTTAGTATACAACTCAAACATAAATGAGGTGTCTTTAAATGAATCTCTTTATTAAAATGAACCATGAAATTACCTTATTTTGAAGAAGTTATCAAGCATAACATAAGAATGTTTTTCATCAGATACTGAAATCAGAAACATTGGAACTCCATTGTCAAAGGTTAAGAATGTACGATCAATAATCCACCTTAGTGGTCAAAGATAGAGTTTAGAAAGAAAGTATTATAAGAATATCCCAATCAGAACAATATACTCCTCATTATACCCAAGTAATAATATTCAACATCACTGAGATAAAAAATGTTACATTGTATAATATAAAGAAACTTAGTGATATTTTTGATCCCAAGTCGAACTGAATTCTATAAATAGCTTCTCCAACCAATCATTAGTATTTTGATCTGGAAATAATCCCTTGTTCTCTTACCGACCGTGTTAATGAATCTCTTACAATGTTATCCTCCATGTTTATTCATTATTAACATCTACTTCATGATCCTCTGTTTGAACATACTTCAATACATATTTATCATGAACCTGATGGGGAAAATTGTCTTGGATACTTATCTAGAGGATAGAAAACATAAATAAAACCTAAAACTAATATGAAATAAACATTTAAGTTAAATTAGTTAATCCAATTTAATACGATAACCATTTTCTTCCAATTCAATATCATGCACAAAAAAACATGTTTCATGATGCTTACATAAGTCTTTTCAATGAATGCAGCATCACATCACTCTGTATATTCATTGAACTTGAAGGTATTTGTGTTAGATCACATGGGTGACAAACAACCCATGTACTCGATGGTATCCCTTTTTGATAAATTGTACTAGGAAAAACTGACATTATTTTCCTACCATATTATGCATCCTTATTAATGTATGACTCCAAACACCATCGTATCTCTCAATTAATATTGTTGATACCACTTAATCATGAAATTCTACCTATAAAGGTACCAGTACAAGGAAAACAAATTCTGAAAATAAGATAATGATCCCCAAATGCCACCTCTAATAAGACAGATGTTGGTGAATGGCATCAAGATTATATAAATCACACACTTGGGGGATTTATTTTGTTTATAGATGTATGAAATAAGAGATAAGATAAGAATACAAAAACTAAAAGCATGAAAAAATAATAAATAAATCATAGTAAATAATGTATTGAAGGACAATAAAAAAACTAAAAGAACTGAATGTACCAAAAGTAATATCCTCGGTGGTGACCACAAAGATCCAAAAACTCCGGATATTGTTTTCAAGCTAGTATTTCCCAGCTCTATCACCCACCATATCTTGTATAATTAAAAACTATTTTATTGATATGATTGGTTAGAAAATCTTTTATACTAAGTAGGATCCACCCCAAAAAATCTAGTGAAAAACTGTGAAAGAAGAGTCCTAAGTATCACTGACTAAACTAATGAAATCAACTAATAAACTAAACAGGTAATACAATATTAACATACTCACAATAAATAAATCTCAATGTAAAAAATATAAATAAAAAACGTAATAACAAAATAATATATATATACAATTGAAGGTACCTCACTTATAATTCCCCACTAGTTTATTACACTCATAACCCAATTCCATACATCCTATACTCATACCTTTTATAGGTCATCTTAAACATTTTACATAAATATCATATCCATTCTACATCCTGTGTAGCATGGAATAGTCTCAAAATAATTTTCTCATCGCTAAAGAAGTAGTAACCATATAGTAATTATAGAATCCACCATTTCCTATTTATATGAATTATACCTCAAGCTGTTAAAACCCATGCATGTGCGCCTATGGGAATATCTTCCACTACTTCTAGATATATATAAATATATATATATTATAATCTTAATCCATTACAACTCATACATATATTTATAGTAAAATTGAGATCCATAAAATCATAGGTAGGTACAAACCATATATCGTAAGCCACTATAGACAATTATTTTCCAATATATCACTAAATACAAAGGGATAGTGAGGGAACCAGAGAAGAAAACAATCCATTCCCTTTCCAAATAAAATGTTGGAAAAATAGCCCCAAATTATTTGGGTGTTGGTTATCCCTCCGATCCAAATTTTGAAGGGTATGAAACCAGAAAATAAGAAAATATCATATTCACACCATAGGAAACTATAAAGTCCTAGAATCTTCTCTCACAATCAGTGAATAAGAAACCAAGATACCACTATTAAGGACTATATATGAATAAATAATATAAGAATAAATGTTCCATATTAATTAACTAATACAGCATTAATTAATTATATTTTTTTGTACTTTTTTCCATTATCAAAACATTAATATTTTATACCAAGTGACGTCATGACCATAGTTTATTATCATTATTCTCAGGTATGTCATAATTATCTATAAACAACATTAAACAAAATAATTCTTTTAAAAAAGCAATTTTACATTTTATAAATTACTTGGTAACTCTATAAATCATCCAAAATTACCCCAACTTGGGTTTACTTTCCATGTGTAGTGTCTAGATACTTCTAGTAGTTAGAATCCAAACATTTAATAATCCAATATTTATCCATCATAAAAGTATAATTTAATAAATATATCGATGAGAGATCCCAACTCTGAACTCACCATGGCCATTCTAACGTCACCAATGAGACAATTTCACACCGTAAAACACATCCCCCTATCCCCATAATAAACCCAAACATTATCCTCAGGCCTCTATCCCATTGGTTTTCAATCATTCACAGCCATAACAAATTCAAAATAATCACATCAATTCAAAACAAGGATCTAATATCATAGAATATTTACATAACACAATCATATGTCCAACACACAATTTATTAGTAAATAATGATGAAATGTCAAGGGTTTTAAGACTTCCCCAAAATACAATAATGTCATTCATCCACAGAAATTTTTTTAAACACAACCATTTTAATTCCCATATTTAATTAATTTGTTTATGATGTGTTAGTTTTTAGCATTAGTAAACCAACAACCAATAGTAGAGAATATCTAGAAATCCATATAAAAATGCCTTAAACTTTATCGTCATGCTCCACTAGTTTTATAAATAACAGTAATTAATATATATATACCTATTTCATTAAATTATAACATTATTTGGGATTTTCATTCTTTATATATTTCAATTATTTAATCCATTAAGATAACAAAAAATCTATATAGATAATGCATTGTTTGATAAATAATAAGAAACAACGTCTATAGTATCATGAAATCCCACACAATCAAAAAATCCCAACAATTTGTTTGATCTATTAGTTATAAAATATTAATTATCTTCAACATGAGATAATTTTATAATTTCATTTTAATATATTTACTAATTATAAAAAAAATCCACATTATATAAATAAATAATTGTTACATGTTATTAATTTGTACTTACATGATATGAATTGATAAAAAGTACATTCCTGTGGTTATTATTTTTACCTTTCATATATAATTTCTACTATAGAATTATTATTCTAAAAAACTATGAATTTTAAGAAACAAGACTAACCATAGAATGTGACATCACTATATATTTTATTTTTTGAAATAATAATAAAATTAAGAACAATTGACTTTGTTATTTTTTATCCTTCTCTAATTTATTTTAAAATGTTCAAATTATTCAATAATTAACTTTCATGATCTTTTCCTAAATTACTATATTCCTAAATGACTATTCCACATATCATTATAGATAAAACTATGAGTGATTGATTCAGACTCATAGAAAATAAATTAATTAATCAAATCCTCTCTCTTGTGGAAAGATGCTTATTCATTTTGCAACACTACGAATAGGTTTGCATGGAAGTTTGAAACACCAAAATTAGAACTAAAACCAAAATTATCATGGATAAAATTCTAGAAGACAAATTTGGTAATTAGAAATACCTAAGAGAAATAATGCAGTTCAGACGAGGAAAAGAAATTTCATTTCAGAATAAAAGATACATTTATCTTGGGTATTTTCTAAAAACCCAGTCAAATATTTCCTTTAAATTCATTATCAATTTAGTTTCAAGATAATTCAATTTTATCCACAAGGATGAGTAATTTAAACATTTAATATCAATAATGTAAAAGTAATTAATTATAATATTTTATTAAGGTTATAAATCATACTTTTACCTATATTAATTCCCTATTATTAATTTGAAAGGAGTTTTATTTTCTTCTGCGAAGGTATGGAATTTTATGTTTAATGGAATGATCAACTATGAAAGTGAACCCTTTGAGGTGACCTCGTGGATTGACCAATCAAATAAGAAATTTACCCCAAAAAAGGATGGATTGACTACATGACCATGAAATTGACCACATTACCACAAAATTGACAATATGAGTAATAGAAGGATCAACTGCAAGACCAAAGATTGACCACATGATCAAATGATTAACTGCATGAACAACTTTGTAGATACATGAAAAAATAAGCTAAAATATGAATGATAAACCACATAAATTAAGGATTGATCTAATGATCAAAAAATCATACCCATGAACATCCAAGTGAAAGTATAATGGATCGAATGCATGAATGAAAGATCTGGTACAAGAACAACCTAGAGGCTGAATGAATAAAAAATAATCCATATGAATGATCTACCAAATGAAGGAAGGATAAATAGTAATAAAATCCATGAAAACACATAAACAACCTTGTGACCACACAATCAAAATATTTGACCACATGAAGGAGCAGGAGACCACAAGATCAGTCTTATAATTTAAAAACTGAAAAGACACTGAGAACCCTCTCATTACCTCCCTAGAATAGAACAATGAAAAATAAATGTTTTATAAATATGTGAGATTAAATTACATTTATATTTAAGGAATAATTTGTTGTAATTCATTTAAGAATGGCTACATTTCTTAACCGATGAAACAAGAATTCATGTAACATTTTTACACATCATTTAGGCATACATGGTGTTTAAGTATATATCATATGTTAAGGAATATACAAAATGTTTCCCCATGTTGTATTGAGTGATACTGTACATCAGGTAATAATTAAACTATAGAACTGTGTTTAATGAGATATAAAAGTGTAAACACTATTCCACTTCTAGTTAACACCCTTTACTAATAATTATAAATTAATATTAATTTATTTTAAATTAAATAAGGTTAGAATCATAAATACTGTTTAGTGAGATTATTTGGAAAAAGATTTTATTATTTAATAAGAATATTTATATATTAATGTATGAAATTTATCTTAATAAATAAATAATTGAAATTAATTCTATCATGTCTAATGCATACATGTTTCATGTTGCGAATGATCATGAGGTGACCAACCTATTATTGTTTTGGGTTTCTATTTAATTAAATTATTTATTGCAATTTTTTTTGATAAAATTATCATTAAAATAAATATGTTGATCTGTGTATAATACCTCCCTACTTTATCTTGTACAAGACTAAATGTTCTGGGATTATTAATGTAACCATCAACCATTGGTCCACTTACCCTTGAGTGAGTAATAAATTATAAAGGATGTAAATCCACGCGAGAGGATAAATTATAAGAACAAAACAGTATAGACATGGAGTTAATGGAGGAATGATACAACTAGAGAGATGTGTCATCCCAAGAAGTGTTTTCCATAGGGTCAAGGTTAGTTTAGTTTCTACAAAATAAACCAAACCAGTGGTTTAAATATCATTATAATATCTCTTATTTATTTTATTTATCAGTAAAGTATTTTTTACATGGAACATGTTTATATAATGATTACTTGAGATCAACTAAATTATAAAAAATAATAGGTGTGCTAATAGTTCTTTCAATTATCAGGGAGTTTTGATGAGGTTTTTAGGTTGAGATAACTATATTATCATTAGTGATTGATTTACATAAAATGAATTTGTGTAAAATTGATGTAATCATTGTGGAAATATGTGTTTTGGATTTTAGGATTAGAGATTCCCCGCAACAAGTCAAGGAACTACGAGTTAATGTGGTTGTATGATATCTAATCTATATATCTTTAAATAAATCTCCTTGCCTTAATGTAGATTATTTAAAGGGGAATATGGATCCTTTCTACTATAATATCCACATGAATGATATTCTTTATCCTATGGTGAGGGATAATTGAATTTGATAAAATAGCAGGAGAATGATAGAATTATTTTACCAAATCATACTTGGTAATTAATAAAAAATACCAACATTTTCTTTTTTTAGAAGAAATTGAAATTCATTCGGCCACAAACGTATTCCTATGATCTATTTTAGAGAAATAAAATATATTTCTAAAAAATAATTTATAAAAACAATTATATTTTCTTACACATCATATTACCCAAAGGGTGGAAGTTTTACATGTCAAAGTACATAGTTCTTTCTAACACCTTCACAGAGATGAGCACTACTACAAAACCCATGTTTAATAGTGCTAGTATTTATCAGTTCTAGAATGAAGCATTGATAAATAGCATCTTTATTAGCTCTAAATAAAGCCCTGATAATTTAAAATTTATCAGTGATTTATTGTCATCACTAATAAAGGGTACCCTTTATCAGCACCATTTTAGCGCTGATAAATATTTCTTCCATCAGTTTTTTTTAGACCTCATAGAGACCCTAATAAATAAAATTATATAATTAAAAAAATAAAAAAATAAATATGAGTTTATTAAAAAAATGTTACAATTTTTCTAATTAGATATTTATTGATAAAAATGAATAAATTTATTATATTTTATAAAATATTAAATTTTTTATTAATTAGATCATTATGATAATTACTGTTATTAAATAGTATATATTAAATATATATATATATTAGTGTATATAGACATGATCTATGTATTAAAAAATATTTATGTTTTTTAAATTTGATACACTTTAATAATGTTAAAAATGTATTTGTATACAAAATATTTATAAATAAATATATTTTTAAACGTACATTTACTATATTTATACAACTATATATTTATAATTATAAACAATTAAATAATTTTTTAGAATTATTTATATATTTATTCATAAAAATTTATATATATTTAAATAATTACATAATTTATGATAATTTTTTCTAAATAATGAATACATTTTCTATATTTATATTTATTAAATACATGTATGTATAGTAATATAAATATTTATATTGATATAAATATTATTTTTAAAAAAAATTCTATAATTATAAATAGATATTCACAAAAATTTTAAAAATATATTTAAAATTGATTATATTTACTATATTTATATTTATTAAGTACGTATAAGTACTTATAATTTTTTATTTATAATTATAATCCTAAATCCTTTATCAGTACTAATGTAATAAGCACTGATAAAAGTATCATTATCAGCGCTTTTTTTTGTGCTGGTGAAGATGAGACTTTATCAGTGCTAAAAAAAGTTCTGATAAAATTTATATTTTTCAATGCTACAACTTTAGCGTTGACATAGATTGATTTTATTAGTGCTTTTGTAGTGATGATAAAGACCTTCATTTATCATCTCTAAAAAAAGAAATAATAAAGAGTCCTTTAATCAAATATTATTACTTGGGCACTGATAAAAGTAATCTTTATCAAGGATTAATTGTAAGCACTGATAAAAGTGTCCCAATATATTTAAATAACCCCAAACATTTGTGAACCCATTGTGATATTAGAAGCTTTCTTTAGTAGCCACCCGCGGTCATCACTCCTCCTTGGTGAATCGAAGCTTGAATCCCACCTCTAGAGTTCCTCTAGTTGGTGAAACATCTTGTTCGACATCCAGTGTTCGATTAGATTATGGTTTCTAAAGAGGGTCTTGGATTTTCCTCAACCTAGCGAGGTAGGACTTCCGATTTTCATTTTTTATTTTTGGTTTAGTTTTATATTTCCTCTTCGATGATGTCATTATTTATGGTCTAGTGATTTTATACTATTTTAGTTTAGATTATGAATAGAATTTATAGTTTATGATATATTGTCTGATTGACTACAGATGTATGGACCCTCTCGATATATGGAGTTATTGGTTATATCTGACCCTGAACCAAGGATTTATCCATTGTAGTTTTACTTATATTTTTTATATTTTTTTACTAAATAATTTTTTCATATATGTATATAAATGTATAGAAATTTTCATGTATATTATTGTTTATTGACAACTAATTTGAGTAACATTGGGGGTTCACTAATGATTATATATATTTTGGAACCATTCATGGATGAAATAGTGGACATGAAACATCAAATGCAATTTTTCAGGAAACAAGTTAGTGAAGTGATGTATGTTTTTCTATTAGTTATATGTATCATAAGATCTAGTTCCTATTACAATTCCCCATAGTCCTTAGTTTTCTTATGGTGAAGATTTGAAAGGGCCATCCCCAATTAAGCACATGAGGTTTTATCAAATCATGCCTTCAATTTTTGATTCATTATGGTTCATTTAGTTCATGTTATGTTTGATTGTCAGTTTTTTATCAATTTGATATTTATTATAAACCATAAGTGAGTTTTTTTACGTGACATGAATGTGTGTCTATATAGATATTTCACCATTTATTTCAATATCATTTTTTCTAATAGGCATGCCTATGTATGGTAATGATGATTTTGGGTCTCCTTGTTCATTGACACCAAGGTTCATGCTATAATTTTGTTCAACCTCCAATAATAAATTTTTCAATTGGGGGAGGGGACCAATAATTTTTTTTACAATCAATGCTTAAACCATCCTTTAGTGACTTTGAGGTGTGTTAGAGGTCAAGCGATGATTTGACCTAGTGTTTTTTGGGTAATTCAGGCTTGGGTCATTACACTATCCATCTTTCAGTTTACACCTATATTGTTAAGTGATAATATCTTTTATTTTATACCTTTGTATCCCTATTATTATCATATTATTCATAATGATTCTACATATTGTATCCATCTGTGTCATTATACTATATCCTCATATCGACCATACGAGAGACATAACTAATAACATGATTCATAATAAATATGATGCATCCGCTATGTTTATTTTATAGGCATCCTTCTCACCCACACTCTATCTAAATGGTTGATAATAAAGTACTAGGGATTCCATAAAATTTGATTTCAATTATTGGTTTAGTATAATTCATTATTATTTGTACTACTTCTTGACGTTTTAAGTGGGTATGGAATTCCCTTTCTCCAATTTAGATCATAAGGAAAGTGATGTAGTCATATAACCTTCCATTATATACAAAAATAAATTAATATTTTAAACATTTTAATGATAACTTATTCTGATGTTATTAATGGTGATATTATATCTCCAACTATTTTTTTTCAAATCCCAACATTACTTATTGTTTTATTTGGATTATCTTGGTGCTCAGATATTCTATTTGAAATTATATATATTTCCCACCATTGATGTATTAATCTTCTCAAACCAAGATTTATTCTTTTCCATACAAATGAACCAAAATGCTACAAAAATAATTATATTCCACTCCCTTTTATCATTAGTATTATTCCTCGATCCAAGATACCACTGATATAGTTGATTGAATAAAAATTTATTATTCATATTTATCAAATTTTATATCATTATTAGACCATTGCCTATATTTTATTTTCATATGTTTAAGGGATTTCAAAAATATATTATGTGGCGTAATTATTTTCTTAAATTAAGTTACCCTTTTTCTTCAACATATTGAAATTCATTGAAACATTCAAATATTCAGTTTCCCTTATTAGAATTCTCTATAACATTCACTTTCGATAGTGAATATATTATGTATATTTATTCATATGTTGTATAAGATTAATCTTTTATTAATCCAATAGGATAGATATGAACAGAAAATGGATTCTCCCTAATTATTTTACCAATGACTATAAAGATGGAGTTAACAAGTTCATCAAATTTGAAAGAGACCGGGCATACGACCCTCCTAAAATCAATATTCTAGGATTAATTTTTTTTATTCATGAAAAATTAGTCTGGAAGAGTTGGAAGAACATATGATTTTTCATGGAATAGATAAAATATATAAATTTTGGACTAAATATTTGAAAAAAATGAATGTAGAAATCGATTGAGATGATACTACAATGTATGAATCATTTTATATGAATACCTTTGTAAAAGATGATGGATATTTCATAGAATAAATGAAAATAGAAATTGAAGATGAAATTCATGATTGTACAAAGTAGTTTGAGGAGTTACATAGTTGTTTCAAGAAACCATTGTATGCCAGTTGTACTAAATACACAACATTATCATCAGTACTGAAGTAATATAATTTGAAAGATAATAGTAGATGCAGTGACACCATCTTTATAGAACTATTTTTTCTTCTAAAATATATGCTACCAGAATAAAATGAACTACCATTCCCAACATATGACGCTATATGAATGTTACATTCAAAGGGCATGATCTCTAAAAAAATACATGCTTCTCATAATTATTTCATATTGTTTTTCAAGGACCATGAATCACTTATAAAATTTCCTAAGTTTGGAATAGATCAATATAATAAAAATGAAACAACTCCTTCAAAATATTTTTGGTACATTCCTATTATTACATAGTTTTGAAGACTATATGGATGTTCGAAAACCATGAGTAAATTAACATGTCATGAAGATACAAGATTTAAGGGTGGGAAACTATGTCATCCAAAAAATTATCCTTAGTTGAAGAAAATTGATTATGAGTTTCATGAATTTGTAGATGAGTCGAGAAATTTTCATTTGGTGTTATCTATTGATGGAATAAATCCTTTTGGTTTACATAGTAGTACTCACAGTAAATGGTATGTCATGTTGGTAAATTTTAACTTTCCACCATTCCTATGAATGAATCACAAATAAATTATGTTGTCTCTATTTATATATAGATCAAAGAAACTTGGTAATGATATTGATGTATATCTGTCTCCATTGATCGAAGAGATGAAATTAATGTGGGATAAATTTTTTAAAATGTATGATGCTCATAGAAGTCAAGAAATTAAATTGAGGGTGATGTTGTATGGAATGTTATGTGACTTCCTTGCTTATATAAATTTTTCAGGAAAAAGAATTAAAGTAGTGTTGGGGTGTCCCATTTGTGAACGATTCACATACTCAGTTTAGTTGAAACATTCCCCGAAGATTGTGTTTTTTGGACATCAGTAATTTTTAAGTCAATAACATAAATATCAATCTTGGATGAAATCATTCGATGGTAATATCGAACAAGGTATAACATCATCTCCAGTAACAAGTGATAAGCAATACAAAAAAGTTAAAAAAATTACACTGTTTTTAGAAAACCATTTCTTAAAAACATTACAAATTTAGGTTAGAAGAAGAGATAAATTATCTTTGAATTATAGTTTTAGAATTATTTTTATGTTAGACATTTCTTAATGTTAATCATGTAGAAAAAAATGTATTTTATAGTGTAATTTTAATGATAATCAATGTTCCTAGAAAAATGACCCATTACAATAAGTCCAGGATAGACTTGATTGAAATGGGGACAAGGGAGGAGTTGGAACTAGTGAAGGGTAAAAGGAAAAATATTCTTCCTCCAGCAGCATACACTATATTTAGAGAGGAAAAATTAAAATTTTTACTCTTCATTACTAGTATAAAAGTTCCCCATGGTTATTCATAAAATATCAAGAATTTAATTTAAATTAATAATTTGAAGTTACAAGGAGTAAAATCACACGACTTTCATGTTTCGATGCAATATTTAATGCCAGTTTCATTCCATTTCATTCTTCCTGAAAATGTAAAACATACATTAACCAGACTCTTCCAACTTTTCAAAGCTATATGTACTAATGTTGTAGACCTGTTAAATTTTATCATCTTGAATAAGGACATTACAGTCATATTATGTGAATTAGATATGTTCTTCCCACTATCATTCATTAATATAATGGACACCTAATGATTCACCTGGCCAGAGATGTTCAACAATGGTTTTCTGTCCATTAGGGATGAATTTACCCCATTGAATGGTATGTGAATATTATCAAATGGTATGTCAAGAAGTAATTTCAGGAATATGTTTGTATTGTTGAATGATATATTGTTGAAGAAGATATTGAATATTTTACCAATTAAATATCAGTTATTGAAAGCATAGTTCTCCTAAAGTCATGTCACAGCAACTTCCTTATGGGAGACAGGATTTTTAAAAGAGATGTTGTTACAGTTCCATTGATAGAGTGTGAGAAATCACATCTTTATATATTATATAACAATAAATATGTTGATCCATTCATTGAATCCCTTAAAAAAATTCTTAGATAGTTGAATCCATCGAGGGCTGAATGATAGATATCAAATAAACATAATCAATATTTAAGGATGGATTAGAGGCCAAATTTATAAGGATCTATCTAAAAATTAGAATTCAATTTCTGAATGACATTAAGGGCTATCCATATGACTAAATGATAATTTTATATCTTACACTAGTTTTGTAATCAATAGTTATACATTCTATACAAAAGAATATGGTGAATTTAGTACAATGAGAAATAATGGTGTGACACTTGTGGATAATGTGATTCACATATCTGGTTCCAAGGTTAAAAATCCAATTTATGAAAATTTGTCATATTTTTTCATTATCGAACAAATATACAAGTTGGATTATGTGAAATTTCAAGTTCTTCTTTAAGGTTCAAAATGGGTCAACAATATCAATGGAGTATATATTGATTAAATGAGCACTGTGAAGGTGAATTTCAGTATGGAAGGGGAAAAATATGAACTATTAATAATGGCCTCACAAGTAGTGAAAGTATTTTATGCCTCTGATCCAATAAACATGAATTGTTCGATTTTCCTATTGGCGACTAAAAAAATGTTGAGTGAGATGAAAATTCAATGGAAGATGTCCCTTTCATTGGGACATCACAATTAGTTTATTCCAGTCACAGTGTAAATAAGTTCTTTTTTGTTAAAGGGGACCACAAATTGGGGATTTGGATTCTAGATAGAGGAATAAAATTCTTGAAACCATTAAAATAAAAATTAGGGTTCAATAAAAAGGTAATAATGTTTTCTAATATATTATGAATTTCCTCATTATATTATATGATATCAACTTTATTAACCTATTCTAAATTAAATAAATGACTACTCCAGAAGACAAATTCTTATCAACATGATGATATTACCAATCCCTAAAAAGAACAAACTATAATTAAGGATACCATTTGGAAATATTTAAAGGTAATGTTAAGATATACTTTCTCTATTTTACCAAAAAAAATTAAAATAGAATATTGAATTAATTTTCATTATTCCATAAAGTGTTGGATTATTTTAAAATATTTTTGTCTAAGTGTCATGCCTTTTAAAGAAGAGAAATGGAGCTAGCTCTATTCAATTATAGAGGTAGTCTTGATGTTTTTACAACAAAATCATTTTCCATAGTATTAATGTTTTATTTCATATTTATGTTTAATATAATTCTTTTTAGTATTACTATCATAATGAAAGTTTTTCTTATATAGGTGGATTTTTTTTGATTTGTGATGTTAGGTCCATTTTTCTTTCCCTTTTACACTGAAACATCCACAACCTTATTCTCCCTCAAATCCTTTTCACCCCTATAGTTGTACATTTATCACATTCTTTCAAATTACATCCACTACCTTTGTAGTAAGAGGAATGTTGCTGCCTCTGCTCTATTATAGAGGTAATCATGATGTTTCAATAGTAAATTGATTGTCTATAGAATTAATGCATTGTTTCATATTTATGGTTAATTTATTTATTTTTAATATTACTCATATAATAATTTTTTTCTTATACAAGTTAATTCTATTGTTCGATTTGGGGTTCTCTATAAATATTTCATGCCTTTCTGCACCAAAACATCCACATAAGTCTTCCCCTTAAAATCATTTTTTTACTAGAATGGTTCAAAAAATTTATTAGTTTCAAAATAAAAAAAATTGTATAAAAAAATACATCTACTTCCTTTGCAGGAAGAGAAAAAATGCTTGCTCTGATCAATTATCGACGTAATCCTGATGCTTGCACAGTAAACTCATTGTCCATGGAATTAATGTATTGTTTCATATTTATTTTTAATTTATTTACTTTTATTATTATTAACACAATAATTTATTTCCCTATATTGGTGGATTATTTTGTTCGATTTGGTGTGCTCTATCCATCTTTCAAGCCTTTCTGCACCAAAACACCAACAAAATTATTCTCCCAGTAAACCTTTCACCCATGTATTATTGACATTTATCACATTCTTTCAAGTTACCTATACTGCTAAATCATAGAGGTAATATTGATATTTAAATAGTAAAATCATTATTCATAGAATTAATGTATTATTTATTATTTATTTTTAATTTATTTCTTTTTAGTATTATTCATAATAATTTTTTCTTATACAGGTGGATTATTTTTTTGAGTTGATTTTGTGTTCTCAAATATTATCTTGAAGTGTTGGTAGTGTGATAACGAATGTCAATTTATATCAGGGAAACATTGACAATTAGTATATATTTGAAACTTTAGGACATGTAAGAATCATCCAAATGGAAATCGGACACATGTTGTCACCAATATTACTCAAAGTACTACATTCTATCTAAAATTTTTATTAATGTTTCTAAAAAAGACAACTAAAATACTAAAATTTGAGCTAACATATTCATATTAATTTTATACACCTATAGAATAATTCTAAAGTAATTTCTGATGTGTAATAATTAGACGAACCTCAATCCGATATACTATTTTCCCGATATTACTCAATGGGTCCATTATCAGTTTAAAATTGATATTTAAATTTAAAAAGTGTCACTCAAAAAAATTGAGAAAATAAAGTAATATTTTATTAATTTAGGAAATCATTTCATAAGTCATTTTTGACATGTTGGAACTAGTCTCATGTCAAACAGATACAGATTGTGATCCGTATGATTCTAAGTTCATATTTCAAGTTAAAAATGACATTTTTGTAAAGAAGAGAAGTGACATACTCAAAACCATGAAAAATTTCCAGATTGTTTTGATTATTTAGAAAAACAATCAATAAGCTTACTGAGATTCTCATGAATCAACTACACCTCAGTAAAACACATGGTGTTACTGGTATGACTCAAAGTGCGTGCTTTTATTTAAAATTGACCTCAATTTTAGTAAAAAGGCCAACTAACCAACTCAAAACTAATCAAACACATTCACATTGTTTAAATACATTCAAATAATGATCCATAAGTCATTTTTTGATGTTTTGAAATCAGGAACACCTCAATCTGATACCCAACATGATCTGTATGAGTCAAAGTATGTGTTTAAATTTTAAAATGACTTTTCGGTAAAAATGAAAACTTACATAATCCAAACCAATAAAACAAAATAATTTTATTTTACAACTATAAAAAATAGATTCATATGTCATTTGGGGTATGTTATAATCAGTATCACCTCAATTTGATGAATGTAATGACCGATATGACTCACAATGCATCCTTTTACGTAAAATTGTTATCAATGTTAGTAAAAAGGCTAACCGACCAACTTAGAACTGATTAAATACATTTGAATTGTTTAAATAATTTTGTAAAATTATCTTTAAGTCAATTTTGATGTGTATTAATCATATGAACTTCAATCTGAGACACAATGTGATTGGTATGAGTCAAATTTCAAGTTTCAAATTTATAATGACATATTATTAAAAAAGACAAGTGTCATAGTAAAACTAAAAAGACACATTCATATTTTTTCAAACTTTTGGACAATGTAATATTGATAATTTGGGAAATTTAGAAATCATTTTCAAATCAATATAACCTATGGTGTTTCTGGTATGACTCATAGTGCGACTTTTTATTTTAAATTGTCACCAATTTTCGTAAAATGGACAACTGTACTACTCAAAAAAGAGAAAAAAAGTAAGATTGTTTTAATATATTATAAAAATGATCCAAAATTCATTTTTAATGTGTCGGAATCAACTAAACCTCAATATGATACATGATGTTCCTGGTATGGCACAAAGTGTCTATTATCAGTTTAAAATCAAAATTTTTGTTCAAAATAGTGCCAATCACTGAAAAGTAATAGAAATTTCTCATATTGTTTTTCATAACATAAGACAACAATTAATAATTCATTTATGAGGCATAAGAATCCATTTCATGTCAAACCAAAAAATTATTTGATCATAATTAGTAAAAATTGTGTGTTTCCATTTTAAAATGACATTTTATTAAAAGAGACAACTAAATTACTAAAAAATTATAAAAAACATTCAAATTGTTTTGATACTTTCGGAAAATGATCCGCTAGTCATTTGAGACGTGTTGGAATTAGCAGCACCTTAATAAAATTCACGGTGTGGCCTGTATCACTCCATGTGTGTATTTTTATTTAAATTATACATCAATTTTAGTAAAATTATCTCTTTCTTTTAATTTAATTCATTATAATACTAATAACATATGAATTTCTTTCATATACAGGTTCATTATTTTGTTCGAGTAGGGGTGGTTTTTATGAAAAAATAATGATTCAGGATAGGATTAAAAAATAAATAAACTTTTATGTTTTTGAATGTATGTAATAATTTGTAGGTATGTAATTGTATAAACCAATGTTGGGAATGTCCATAATATAGTGTTTGTTTTCTTGTGTTTATGTAGTAAATTTCATTAAATTTAAATATAGTAACAGTAAATATTTATGTTGATATCTGGAGTGTTTTTGTTGCCGCGGTGTGTTGCTACAACACTATGTAGTGGTGATGTTGTGTGCAGTTACATCACACTATATTATGACCCTTTATCAGCACTTTTAAAATCACATATAAAGGTTTACATTATCAGTGATTTTATAAGTGCTGATAAATTGTTCCTTTAGTGGTGCTAAATTGAAGAACTGATAAATGACCCTTTTATCTATGCTTTTTTAATGGTGATAGAAAACAAGGGATTTTATGCTCACTCATGTAGTCAGCGATTTTATAGTATAGATTAATGCCATTTCTAGTGCTATTAAAGGGATGTTTTGTAGTACTGGAGTGAGGAGATGCATTTTATCTCTTGTAAACATATAGATGATTTATTTTATGTATGATGCCTCATTTTATCCCCTAGGACTAGTGAGATATAGAGGATTCATAAAAAATAGATATATAGACTATATTTATTCATCACATTCATCCTTATTAAGATAATTTAATAGATGAGTATTATAACTACAAGGAATTATTTATATGAATTCTTGGAGAACGTGTGATTTATGAAACACAAGTATTGAAGATGATAATACACATTGAGTATTTGGAAATTAGAGGTTTGGATTTACCCAAGTAACTATACATTGATCTCATTATCATCTCACTTTCCATAGATAATTTGTATGTTTATTATGAAGTTAAATATGAACAATATATAGAAAACCATCATGTAAATCTTTACTCGGATTATCTAGGAAGATTATGACATAAATCATGAAAATTATTTTATCTTTATAATGAGAAATATAAATGGAAAGGAAAGAGTCTAAATGAATAAATACATGTCTATTTTACCATAATACCACCCTTCGTAGAGGAAAAGTAAAAGGGGAATGCTTATTAGTAGTATGTAGTATAGTTTTATTATGGAAATATAGTCCACTGGAAAAAAACTGAGCCATGGTGAATAATAAAGGGGAAGTTTCAAGAACTATTTGTATCACATGTAATCTCTTTGTTCCTACTAATTATGTTTTATAAGTAGGTATTCATAGTCAATTTTTTTTAGAATTTAAAAAACCATGTAGGATCAATAATATTACTAATGGTGAAGAGTATCTATGAGCTACCAATGGAATAAGCCATTCATCACCAACTATTAAAGTCCACCATCTAAGTAATTAAATGGAATGATTTTGGTTTTAATGAATTTTTTTTATATTTTGTAACCAAGAAAATAATATCTATGTTTATTATATATATTGAAATATTTGATTTCATGGTTGGAAAAAATATTAATCCTTAATAAAGATATTATATGGTATGTGATGACACATTTGAATAATATTATTTATGTACTAGAAAATGAAAATCAAGTGTTGGATATAGATAATAAATTATGTTGGCCTGATTTATATCAAAACCATTATTGACATCATATGCTTGGTAATGTAAAAGATAATAATTTAACAAAACCATATAAAGAATTATATTTGGATCCTTTTAAACTAAAACTGATAGATATATTTCATATTTATTTTTAAGGTTAAATGACCAAATCTCGATTTTTCAGAAAGGGTGAAAGACCGATAGTGATTTAGGAAAAAGTTTATAATGATATGTGTGGACCTTTTACAATAGAATCTATAGGTAGATACCCTTAATTTAAGAATTTTACTTATGATTTTAGTAAATATGGATATTTCCATTAAAGGAGGTATAAGTTTAGTTTCTTTAAATTACTTAAAGAATTCAAAAACAAAGCATATAATTATCTTGTTAATATGATACAGAAACCCCACTTAGATCGTGGTGCGTAATATCTTAACTAAGAGGGCCTCTATTATCTAATAGATTTTGGGATACTATCTCATCACAAAACTCTTTTACACCTTAATGGAATGTTTTCAGTGAATAAATGAACCACACTTTGTTGTATATAGTGAGATCAATAATGTGTAATATAAATCTCTTATTATCCTTTTGGGAATACATGTTATAGACTTCATGATACACACTAAACCAAGTCCCAACTAAGGAAGTATGAATAATTCCATACGAGTTATGCTATGGGAATAAATCTATAATATATCAAGTTCATGTATCACAATATCAGTTTATTATGTGTATACCTAGAAAGAAACAGTATTCTTAATACCTATGGTGTATCCTTATTGGATATACCAAAGAAGAAAGAGGATATTACCTTTATAGACCATCAGATAGAAACCTTATTGTCTAAATACAATACATATTTCTAAAAAGGGTGTATATATTTAAAATTGATAGTGGAATCAAGATAAAATTTTATTTTGTTGAGGCACAAGATAAATACGAGCTAGAATAGGAAAAAATTCCATAAGTCATAGTAAAAGAATTTTTTCAATATACACAAATAATTTCAACGAGTACCATAGATATTATAAAACCATAGATAAATGATATTTTAGTCCTCGAGTCAAGTGAAACATTTTTAGTTAATGATAATGAACCTTTTTTCTAAAAGGAAGTAAAAAGTATATCAGAATATTTAAATGAAAAGAATCGTTGAGTTACAAAATGGATTCTATATACCATAACTAAGTTGGGGTTTTGGTAAATTCTATAATTTATTTAAAGCCTGATGGGTGGAAATAGGAATTCAAGAGTATGATAGACATGGATAATATAGTCAATACCTATAAGTCCTAACTATTTTTATAGGGTTTAAGAATCATTAATGGGTAAACTATAATGAATCATTTTCATTAATAACTACAGTAAAATACATTATAATTATACATTCCATAACAACATTCGGGATTATGAGATTTATAAAAAGGACTTTAGGAGATCCTTCCATAATGGACACATTATAGATGATTTCTATATGACACAACCTAAAGGGTTCATGAATCAAAAGGATTCCAATATGGTATGGAAGTTACAAAGATATATTTATGGGTTAAGCCACATATAAATATCATAGATCACTTATTTTAAATAATCCATTAGGTGTTTTGGTATTATAAATAATTAATTTGATCTATGTGTCCACAAGTGGTTTTGTTGGAGTGTAGTGGTTTTATTAGTAGTATATATTGATGCTATATTACTCATGGTAACTCAATAAAAATATTTCAATTAGTTAAGACACATTTGAACAAATTATTCTCATTGAAAGACTTATATAAAGTATTCTATATTCTAGTTATCAATTTTATATCATAGAAAACTGCTCTTAGATCCGATTCCCGGAATACCTGCATTATATATTCGCTTCAATACCATCTGTAGATTCCTTGAAATAAATATTACGTAATTGAATGATTTTTTAATAAAATTCATTACATATATTTCAATAAAATTTTAGGATTATAGATTTTGAGAATTAGGGAAGAAATAAACTAATAAATCCCATGCATTTATCAACTAATGGAATTTGTTTACCACAATATAAGAAACTACTTAATCCACCAAAATTATTTTATATATCCAAAAACATTTTCCATATTATTTATTATGTTAGGAAAATTATGTGAAATAATTTTATTCATAACCATGGGAAATGGATTTATAATATGGGGTGAGCATATATACTCAGTGAGGGAAATCATAAAACTGATGTAATAATGAAATAAACATTTCATAAATATTTTGGAAGGAATAAATATACAACATTAATCCATAATCAACTAAAAGTGAGAGAATTTTATATCGATTACATTAAATAAAAACATGTATATCAATAATACTACTATCATAATAGTGGAATGAATAAGGTTAGATACTAAAAAAAGTTGTAAGTGCTTTATTACAGGGAACTATCCTATAATGGGTGGAGGTATACCCTTAAAATAAACTTTTGTTGTCTCGTGATACTTATCGATGCATCAATGGGATATATAATTCCAAACCCCGCCCATCAACAGGTTAAATTTATTAAATTCACTATAAATATCAACAATACATGTCATACTATTCCCTAACAAACGAATTTCTAAATAAAAAATGTGAATCAAAATTATAAAAGACATATAATGTTAATACATAATAAAACTATGGTACCATTCAATAATCATTAAGAATATCTAAACTTCTCTCCATTTTAAAAAAGGGATAACATGATTATAAACCATCATAAAAAAATTTATTGTTAAAAAATGCATAGCTAAATTTATAATAATATTTCATATTGGAATAATAATATATAGGGATTGGACACATTTCCCCATGATAATGTATAAATATTATTTATAGGTGAACATCCTCAAATATAAATCCATAAAATGAGATGTTCACACCTTATAGGGCAATAGGTATATCATTAAGTCAATGAAAAAATAGCATGACCATAATCCATATATTTAAAGTGTATGGGTGTTAAAAAATATATCCCCTCTTAAATATGGAAACATAGGAGTGTATTGGAATAAATGAAAGACACATTTACAAGAAGAATGATTCTATCCCAAAATAAGGGATCCAAAATAAAAATGTTTGATACCATTAGTTCAATCCCAAAAACGATATTATAAATTTTTTAGTTGATCAATCATGAATCCTAAACCACATTAAGGTAAATCCAATTAAAATGAGATGTTAAATTGATGTTAAAACATAAAATATCCCTTAGTAATTATTTTTTTAAAATTAAATTAAAATAAAAATTAACATATCATATTCAAAGGAAAATTTTGAAAAGGTTACGTGAAATATTTTGAAAATCGTTAATATTAAAAGAGTATCCAATAATTGTCCCTTTAAAATAACTAATGTTTACTTTTGATAAAATAGGATAGAAATAAAAAAATGGAAAAATGAATAGAAAAAATACTTTTAATATTTTGAAAGTAACATTATTCAAAAATAAAAATTTTAAGAGATGTTTAAAATCATTATTTTATAGCATAATGTATTTTTTCCATATCTGTAGAGAAATTAATTTATAATAAAATATTAGGGTGGGATAATCCAGTCAGGTAAGAGAAAATCTAAAGACGGAACATTATAACTCAAATAAATGATATTTGAGTTATCAAAATCCCCTTCAAGAAACATACTCAATGAAGAATAAGACAATTGAATAGGTTTTTATACATTATAACTTTAAAAAAGTGAGAGAATACAACATAATAACATAAATTGAAAGAATATACACAAATTATGTGAAATAATTTCAAGTGAATGATCATAACTAGATTAATGGAAATTAAGTTATCCAAATATTTTATGATTAAATTAACACTTGAAACAAAACAAATTAAAAAAAGGACATGATTTAGATTACTTTTTCCTATGAATTATAAGGAAATAAAGTATAAAAATTTAATTGTATAGTAATCCAATAGAATTATATTTATGGAAATCATGGTGAATAAAATGTATCATGTCCCAAAGAATAAAAATTTGGACCATGAAAACACTTACAACATGAGTAACACTTTAATAAAAATCTCATGAAAGATCAATATTTTAATTGAAATTATAAAACCAAGATTAATAGATAATTCATGATATTATATCTAACATTGTTAGTATATTAACCACATAAATGAAATTTGGTTCTTAATACTAAACATGTATCCAAGAGAGTAATTTGAAATTGGAATACTTACCTCTATACTGATTAAATATGCGCTTGAAAAAAATGTCCATAAAAATTAAATTAAGTTTATTAAGTACATACTAAATTAAATTAGTAATAACTATATCCATTTATAATCCTTATTTATAATAATTCTACGCATATATATAATAGTTTGTATTTACATATTTTTAATATCGAGTGTAAGTAATCTTTATCACTTTGAACTAGTTTAATAAAACAATGTTGTTATTCATTCCGGTTAAGGATTTTATAAGTATACTATAATTACATCAACTAAAATAAATGTAATATGATCATTTGTAAATCTATTATTACATTTAATGATATTTTTGGTTATTATCCAAGAGGAAAAAATATGTGATGATCATGTTTCAACATTTTATAATGATTGAAGGGTGTTTAATAAATTAATGAGTTAAATATTAATATTGTACCATATCAATATTTTAAAATAAAACCTTTTTCAATATTTATAGAACATGAAACATCATGCTAAAACAAACCAAGTAATATTTTTATTAAATATAGATGTTATAACATAACCATTGAATTTGTAGGTAATAATAATAATAAACACACAATGAAATATATATTAATGTCATAATCATAAAAAATTTATAAATAAATTCTTAGTAAATAATAAATCATTTTTTGTAAATTCATTTTATTTCTCAACAGTACGTTTTCTCCAAAAATGATTTTTATTGATTTTTATTATAATTAATATAATTATATTTCACCACTTTTATAAAATGATTTTAATAAAATGAACTAAATTTATGGAATCATTATATGAAAATTATATTAGGGTGATGTTATAGGGTTTTTATTAAATGTTTTATTATTGATGGAATAATGAAAAATACTAATTTTTAATGCACACTATTATTTTCCTCAAGCATTTTACAAGTTTATTATTATTAATAAATATTTTAAATAAAAATAAGTTCAAATATGATAAATATTATCTAATTAAGTTCTTTAACATAAATTTTATATTTTAATTTTTTTTAAATATTTTTATACTTAAAAAGTCATTTTTTCTATGAAACCATTTTTCATCATGTTTTTTGGGTTTATTTTTAACATAAATTATATTACTTATATTAATTAAATGTGACAAAATTGATTAAATATATTATATAATTATATTGAATATTATTTTATAAGATGAAATTATTTTTTGACCATACTAAATAGTAAAAAAAAGTAATTTGTTTTACCATAATTAATGTTAAATCCAGTTTATCTGGGGGTTGAAATAATGAGATAAGGGTTAAGATGAATTAATTTGTTTTTCTAATTTCTATTAAATTGAACCATGTTGACCCTATATGATCTAAAATACATTAATTATTTATTTTTCAGATATCTTTCTTGAAAAACACATTAATATGTTTTATAGTTTTTAAACAATTCCATGTGCATCATCTCCCCCAATTAAAATTTACGCCACCTCTTCTCTCATATAAACAATTAAATAGATTATTGGTTAATTAAATCCCCTAATAATAAATTAATTACATAAATAATCCTGACCTATAGTACCTATTTATTAAGTGAACCATCATACAAAGTAATTTTTATATATTCTTACACTGGTTATCTGGAGAAGATGTACAATTATTAAGCATTATTTTTCCTTTTATTTCATATTCCACCACCATAAAATCTTATTAAAGAATTATAAAATAGTAAATTTATTATATTACTCATATTTATATTTTTTATGTTAATGGGATACCATATATTCATCTTTTATTCCATCAAATGGGAAACAAAACAGTCATTCGTGTGTACAGCGGACAACCTCCTCGCGAACAAACATAATTTATTTTCTATCACCTTCTCTAATGGATGGTCATAACGATGGATTTAATAGATAGATATATATATATATATATATTATTCATGAAATATTTATTATTCTATAAAATTAATATATCACATATTTTATTTCCTTTATATTCATTGAAAAATGATAGCATCGTTTGTGTGTATGTTAGGTCCACCACATCCACGAAGCAATGTGATTTGTTTTTTACCATCAAATCACATGAATAGTCTATATAATTTTATTTAATGAAATAATATGATATCTGTGATATAATGTTAAATATATATGGGTAAAATAATATGTACCTTATTTAAATAAAAATCATAGAAAATGGAAACTTTGCTCATGTGTAAGTATAACATACCATCCCCATGATTGTAACATATTTTATTTTTCCTAACCATCAATCATGGTTGGTTTGAAAAGTATAATTTCTGTAAAAAAAATTCTAATTATTTCTTTATTATTATTCTATATTTGATGCAACAATATACACTTTTTCAATAGTCAACCTACCAAATTCACTTTGAGTATATGAACCAAATATCATCAAAACAACTGATATGAACTTAATTAATTAATTAAATAAATATTAAAAGTGTATAAATTAAATTAAATGAATAATAAATTTAAAAAAAATTATTTATAAAATAAATTATAAACATAATTTTATTATTCTAGAAGATAATGAACTTACGTGATGAGTCAAACATGAGATAAGGGGTTTCTTGACTCAACTTACTTTCATTGGACTGTAAATATACTTTATTGACTATTTTATTTCATGATTATGTGTGAAATTTACTATTATTTTATTAGATTTTAGTTCCACTTGTTTTTTTGGATTTACATTTTTTATAGATAATCAATTCTTTTATAAATTATCACATAAAAGATATGATATTTGTAAGGGATTTAATCTCAATCTCCACCCTAATGAGATATATTTGGTATTATGAACATATATACTATTTTGTGGAGTATACACAACCCCCATGGAAATTTAAAACCTGAATATATATTTATTCATGATAATCAATGATTAAAGTCATGTTACAAATTTATAATACAATTAAAAAACCGATATTATTTCTATTTTTGTATTTGGTATATTTTTTGTCTACATCTATATTTTAAAAAATAATTTTAAAAAATTTCATTTTATTTACTAATATGATATTTCTAGGAGGATTAACAAATTTTCATAATTTTTTAAAGGGCTTTCTGTAATTGTTTCTAAAAGAGTAATTTTTTTAATTTCCTTACAAAAAGTCAAAATGAATATTTCTTTTTAACGTATATTGTGTTTATAGACATTCTCATTATCATAACCATTTTATGACCATTATCTTATTATTCAAGTTTTCAATTGGTTTAAAAACAAAAAATCATTAATGAAATCCTATTTTAAATTTTTATATTATATTATTGTCTATAAGAATTGATTTTATTATAATGTTAACTTATCTACTGGTTGTCTCTCATCTCTTGAATAATTTTATAGTCATTAACATTCCCATGAAATAATAACTTTTCTATGATTATTTTTTATTTTTGATTTAATTTCATTGAAGTATGCATATTACTTTTAGCATGGATTTTTATATTCTTTAAATCATATATAATTTTAGTGTATAATATTTTAATACGAGTGTTATCTTATTGAATAGGGAAAACATTGTTAAATATTGATTATTTTTTCAATACAAATAATTTTTTATAAGAAATTTCATTTTTGAATTGAATTGATCATTCAATATGTGATCAATGGATAGGATTTGTAGTGATAGGTGTGTCCCAATTGTAGATACACCCATTATGCCCCTATAAGTCTCATGAGACAAATTAATTACTTCGAATTAAAAGGGTTTTTGGTGTAAAATGATTAATCATTTCAACTATATTTGAATAAGTATTTGAAGGTATATATATCATAATTTGTCAAAAAATAATGAGAAATATTAATAATTTCCTTCATTGAGAATTTATTTATTGTTTTCCATGAGATTACATCATTGATATTATCCATAGAATCAATTTATTCTCAATTTATTGATTAAATAACATGTTTTCTTAGTTTTTCAGCCTTTTATATTGATTATTCTAGATTCATTAATGACAGATTCTACGGTATGAAAATATTATTGGACATCTTATCCCCCGTATTATTTGTTTTATTTTCCCAAGGATATGAAGTAGGATATTATAACTAATATTAATTTTTCAAAAACGATTTTATGCTATATATTTTTTATTTGAAATGTAATATGAGAATATTGTATGCATCCCTTTCTCAAATAGTACAAAATAAATTGGTCATTGGGTATTATATCCATTGTATCTAAAGAAATGTTGAAAAGTACACACCCACTATAGGTTACTGCAGTTGGGGATATCATAGTTGGTGTCAGGGAATCTTTAGGCGACAAATTGGGAACTATACTTTAAATAAACATAGGTAACATGATAACTACGATAATACCTTATGGTATTTAAGATATTTTACTATTATAGGGATTTTAATTTTTTACGAAATATTCATGATGATATTTCACTAACTTAATGAATTCCATTATTTTGTGGTGGCTGCTTGTTGAAGAAATAAAATCAACACCTATAGATAATTTATAAATTTACTTATTGAGAAATCTAGTATATTTTTTATTAGATTGGAGACAATAATTACCATATTACGGAAGCTTACTCGGGTGATGAAGAGTAAAATTTATTGAATAGAGAAACAAATTTTTTCCACAATGTGATTCTCTTATATTGAAACTCTTAATGCTATAAAATCCACCATCTTTTTTTGGAACTAGTAATATAGTAGTAGTTGAGTAATATATTATATATATGAGAAATATATTCCTCTTTTATTCATACAATGAAGGTTAAAAAGTTATTGTGACAGTGTATTTTTGTATGGAGATGTAGATTAATGATAGTCATGGCTTCAAAACACTAAATATGATAAATAAGTAAAAAATCATGGAATGGAGAAAATTTTTAGTGATTAATTTTATAAACACATCCCCTGATATTAGTGAGATGAAATCACGAATAATTTATTGGCATTAGTATAGAAGGATGATGAAAGTGTGGAAGATTATGTGGGCATATTTACAAGATTTTTAAAGCATGCTTCAGAATACATATGTAATTAAGAATACAATATTGACCATTTATTTTATGGGTTTAAGATGATTATTTTATGGGATCTAGTTTTGTAAACATTTTGAATAAATATTGATATTTTATCAAGTTCTAATAAGAAAGAGAAGATTTTTTTGATCCTATATATAAAAGGGTAATTAAGAAATAATGATGTCAACTAAACAACAAAACATAATAATTCAAATACAATAAGGGAACAATAAAATTTATATCAAGTAAAAATATGGAAATAAACACCAAAGAAAATTTTGGAAATACATGAGAGTGTGTTACATGTGTAGAGAAAAGGGACATCTAGATAATGAATGCAAGCAATAGAAAGCTACCACTAACTTACAATGATTAATATTTAATGAAATAGAGAATTATTGAATCAAATTTAAAAAAATATTCAGTGGAATCTAGCATAGAATAGGCCAATGGGGGAATGCCAATATTAAATAACCACAATAGTTAAGGCTAAATTTCCTAAAGATGAGTTGGTTGGTACAATAATCATAAAATAAAATTTATCTAATGATATATATGATTCTAGATATTCTCAGTCTTTTTTAAATTCCTTTTTTTCCTAGAAAATTAGATATTTCCCTAACACCATAAGATTTGTGTTTCTAGTTAAAAATCAAACTGGAAATATCACTATAAAAAGAACGTGTCAGTGAGTTCCCACTATGACACATAAATGTGTCCAATTTGTAAACATTATAATTTTAAATATAGTATATTTTTATATAACACAGGGTATGGATTGGATTTCAAAATATTATGAAAAATGTTATTCAAAAGAGAAGGAAATTATTGTTCATGATAAAGATGTGGAATTAATTTTTTAGAGGGGAGACTTCATCGTCTATGTGATGTCAAAATCCACCCTTAGTAGCTTTTCTAAATGTGATTCTTGGGGTATAAGAGTAGATACAACATACATATGAAAGAAGTAATCTTCGATTTGAGAATGTATATTTTTTTAATACATTGATTTATTTCTTGACAAAATCATTAGACATCCACCAGAGTGTAAATTTTTGTTTTCTAATGATTTAACCTCTAAAACAAGGACAATATCAAAGACTTCACATAGAATGGTCACTGTGGGTTAGTGGAGTTAAATAATTAACTTCATGAGTTTTCTGGTAAGGGATCTATATTCCTAAATGTTTTACCTTGGAGATCCCCAATTCATTTCAGTATGAACAAATAGTCACTTATGAGTCTATTACTTGATTATAGGTAAATAAATTATATTATGAAATATAATAATTACCATATCCCATTAATATTTAAATAATTCAATAAAATTCATTGAGAACAAATTATTTTACCGATTAACCTTCATTTTAAGTCCCATTAATTGTGTGTAATGAAAGAATATATTCTGAAGACATCATTTCATATGAATTATATACATTACGTGTTTATTGTAATTCCATTTGGATTAACTAATAAACCCTCTATTTTTATGCAACTATTGATCAATGTATTCCATGAATATATTGATAATTAATTTTTGGTATTTATGGATGATATATTGGTATATTGTAAAATCTATGAGGACCATAAGAATCACTACACGATCATTATTGATACACTTGAAGGAAAAAGGTTTTATGAGAAATTTAGAAAGTGTAAATTATTCCTTCATAAGGATTATTTTAATGGAAGTGCTGTTTCCATGGATCGAATATCAAATGATTCTTCAAAGTCAACGGTTTTCATAGAACGGGCTATGCCAATGAGGATAACCACAATATATAGTTTCATTGTTTTCATAGGTTACTATTGGTGTGTTGTTAAAACAAATTACTATTGGATAACCCTTTAAAAAAATTACATTTAATGGGGTAAAGATCATATGGACAAAAGAATTTTAAAAATTTATTGAATAATTTTAGAAGATATTGGCCAATTCTCCAATATTGACTCTACCATCCAAAAAATATGGATTTGTGATATATAGTGATGCATCTAAGAAGGGAATTACTTGTGACCCTATATATAATTATAAATTTATTATCAATGCATCAATGTGGTTATATACTAATTATAGAATTGTAAAACTCATGATATTGAGTAGTTATATGTAATGTTTTCTTTGAAATCATGGATATATCATCTCTATGGGGAATGATGTGAGTTATAAACTGTTCATTAGTGTCCGAACTAAATATTTTCACAGACCTACTTCAACATATCGAATATATGATGGCTTGAGATAGCTAATTTTTGTTTTTTATGAATATACTACCACCCATGGAAGGAAAATATGGTAGCATATGACTTGTGAAGGAAACATCAAAGAGTTATAGCCAAAATGAGGATTTATAGGGACCCTATGTTCCTAAATTTTCTAAATATGGATCTGTAAATTTGTAAATATGGAGAAACCTCACTTTTTTTAAATGATTTCTAAACTACATTTATTAGAAAATTTAAAAAGTTCTTATCTGAATGATGAGAATTTTCAAAAGAAAATTGATGATGTAAATGATATGAAATTTGATGACATCATATATGAAGATTAAATTATGAAATATTGGAATGGAAATGTGTTTCATCCATATATTAGCTAAAAATGAAATTTTTAGATGATGCTGATACCTAAAATTTCTCTATACACCCTCGTTGAACCAATATGTATAGGTATTTGAAAGAACATTATCAGTGGGATCACAAGAACCCAGATATTGTGAATTATGTATTATGATACCTTGTTTCCCAAAATTTAATCACTAATAGGAACATATTTGATGAGTCATACAACCTAAAATATATAAAACCATGCTTAGAATACACAGATATTAGATCATTTTTTATGAATATCTAGTACATTATGAAAATACTTACCTGGGGACCATAACAATTTAGTGTCAAAGTGTCATTAGAAACTGGGAAATAAAATATTACATCCTAGTGAAATATCATCAACATATCGCATAAAGATATCCACTCTTTTTACATCTACCTATAAGTAAATAATGATCATAATACTTTAAATCATAATAAATAAATAAGACATTGGATTTGTGGGATACATAAAATAATTGAAAATTGTATGTCATGGATACCTACCTAGTCCTTTTATAACATTTTAGTATTATGCTATGACCCGTGTACCTGCTGCGGGATTGGGATAACAACCCAAGTCCCCCCTTATTTTTAGTCTTAGTTAATAACCCATGTAACCTTTTACTTTTATTCTTAGGCTAGAACCCACATACCTTATTTATTTTTTACTTGGGATACCACACATGCACCCCATTTCTTTTATTCGTGGGCTATAACCCATGTTAATCCTTGTTTTTTTCTTGGTTTACAACCTGTCTGTCAACATTATTTTTGGATTGGGTTATAACCTACATAACTTTTAATTTTTGGGATTGGCATACAACCAGTGTACTCTTTATTTTAGTCTTGTGCAACAACCCATGTACCTTCTTATTTTTTGTTCTTGGGATACAACCTATATACCCTTTGAGCTCATATACAATATTTCATTACCCAATTAATTGGGGGGATATATAGGTCCCACCCATCTTATGAAGAAATCAAAAATACATATTCCAAAATATAATAAATAATAACATCATAGCCCATGAAATGAAATGGTTATTATAAACGTGTAATCATATCATAACCTCTAAAAAGGAGGGTTTAATAGTCATTTCACTTTAAACATATCCCATGAAAAGACGTAGGATTCTAATGCATATAACCCAAGAAAGAGAGACATGTATGATAAATAAAGTATCATTAATCATAACCCATTAAATGAAATATATGAATCGAAAATTTAGATAATTTCCCAAATGGTCATGAGTAGCATAGAAATATGTCATATTATATGGAAAATAATTGTGAAATATCTTTCAAAAACGTTTATTGAGGAGAATATCTATTCCTCTTTGAAATAGGATTTCTAACACAGAAAACCTTTTGAAAATAATTTCCATATAAAATACCTTTAAAACAAGTAAATAATACTTGATATCGTTTAAAAATCATTTTCCATGAAAACATATAAAATATTCTTCGAAATATTTTAAAAAACCTTTTCTCCAAAAACACTTTTAAGACTTTTAATGAAGGGTTGAAAAAAAAATTTAAAACCATTTTGCAGCAAAAACATTTAAAACATAAAAATAAATCTTGAAAATATTTTGAAAAAAATTTAAATTATCTTTTTTTCAAACATCAAAATAAATCCTGAAAAGTTTTGGAAAACCATTTTTTAGAAAACTTATTAATGAATCATTAAAATGTTTTTAAAACCATTTTTCATTAAATCATATAAAAATATCATAAAAAGATTTTGGAAACCATTTTTTGAAAATACATTTACAAAAAAACATTATTAAATAATTAACCCTTTAATATTGAAAAGAATGAATTCACAAAAATTACGATGGGAAAATCCGTACATGTCATACGAGGTAAAATAAATATTCCTTTTTCACAGTAAAAAGAATAAAATAAGGACATTATCTGAAATAGAGAAGATGATTACATTGAAAATTGGTAAAATGAAAAAAGGGTTGAAATTAATTTTAATTATCATAGGATATTAGAATAATATCCATGGATTCCCATTTTATAAAACATTGTTTTTACGGAACAATGATTTCTTACCGAAGAGGGGGTGAATTGATACATTCTAAATAACATTTTATTAACTATCTTTTGTACCAAATAGTAGAATAAATGGTACCAATATGTGAATAAATAATTAATAAATATATTAGAACAATATTAATGAATTTTCTTGAGATATGGATCATAATATTTCATCCAAGGTAGAATAATCTTAAACAATCTCAAAAAAGAAATGAGATTGTCTCAAGAAACTCTTATATCTTTGTAACTTGGGCTCATACTATCCATGTAAGAAATTAAAATTACATGAAGCTTAAAAATAAAATTAAAGGAATTATATTAATGATATAACATATAAATTTTTTTTATATACACATTTAATGAGAATTTATGGGAATAAGAACACACGATTCTGAATGAAAGTAAATCAAGACAAAACTATTTTACCTATTTGGTTACTTTTGAAACATAGAACCCATTAAAGAACAATCATAATACCGATATTTTAATACCCAAAAATTTAAGTTAAATATATATATAACAAAACAATAGTTAGTAACTACACCACAAAAAAGGAAAGAGTGGTGAACATAGCATGTATCTCACAGAAATAAGAAGTTAGATGAAATCCCCTTGCCTTATGTCTTGACTCACTTCATACTCTTTCAAACCACTTGTATAATAAATATAAATTTATTATACATATTTTAAAGAAAAATATTATTATATATAATACACTATATGGTTTAATTTTATCCTTATATTACCAACTTTCTAACTATCCTATGTTAATGTTTCATATTTGGAAATAATCAATTTGTTATTTACATGTGTCTTAATTTGTTATATCTTTTGTCCTTTTACATATATCGTTATTCCAGAATGTAAAACATGATATAAATATCATGTATATTCAGTATTGTTTTATTTTAATAATCTATATAATATAAAATTATTAAACGAAAGACACCTTTCTTGGAGACGGTAGGTCGTACGTACGTATGAATTCTATTTCCATTTAACTGTCGTGTTAAAAGAGAGAAAGTAAAAGACATATATGTGTATATATATATATATATATATATTTACATATATAATTGTTATAGTATATTTATTATATCTTATATTTCATATATATTCATTAAAACCATCCTTAATACATTCCATGTAGTATGTGAACGAATCACATCGCTTTGAGGGGGATGTATTCCACATTTCCTCAAATGAAATTATCATAATTACACCAAATGTAAAGTAAAAAGATATGTGTTGTAAACTGAATATATAATAATAAATACATAATAAATATATAATAAATTATATATAAATATAAAAGAAATTTTTCCATCATAATTTTAACCATTAGTGGAGGTAAAGGAAAATTGCACAATCATCATTTCTTGAGGAAGTAGTTCGACATACACAGAAAGAGTGTGTTCATTACCCATTAGATGGAGTTGTATATTAGTGTAGGTCAAACCCTTAGCATAAAAAATCCTATAATATTTAGGATACTTTTTTTGTTTAAATAATGGAATAAAAAGAGTGTATTTGGTGGAGAAGGAAAATAAAAGAAAGGACATTGATAGAAGATGTTACCTCTTAATCAGATAACTCCTTTTTAAAAACATGTTAGGTGTACACATGTTATTACCAAAAAAAGTAATACAAAACAAAAATAATAATTAATTTCAGGACAATGGTTGAACTATATAAAACCAATGGGTTTTGAAAAAAATGTCTAGATCATTTTGGCCCTTAATTTTAAGGTTTAGTCCCAAATTATGCTTAGCTTGGCCTTAATCACTGTGATTAATTTTAATCACTTTTATGAATCATTTTCGTGAAAAATTATCTTGGTATTATTATAGTATAAATATTATACTAAATTCATTGGTGTATGTTATTTCTATAAAATTCAAATCAAAGCCTCAAAAAAATTAAGATTAATACTAATCTTGTAGATGGAATGAAATAATGTGGTTTTAAAGTATAAGTATGATTAAATGTTTGTTAAGATTTTATATTCAATTTCAAAGTAAAATTGATTCTAATGAATTAAATTTTATTAATAAATTTAATATTTATCTAATTCTACCTCAAAAAAATTATAATATAATTAACATTAACAGTTAATTAAACAAAAAGGAGGTTGTTAACTAAAAAACAGTATTTTCATTATCAATATGTTTTATTTATATAAGAATTATAAAAAATATTTGAAAAGTAGTTAATACTAAACCTATAAATATTTTTAATGTATATTTTATAATTATATAATTTAACTAACTATTTTAAAAATGTCTCATACAAACATAGTGTTGCTTGCATCATACACCAAGTCGGTGTTTTGTGAAATGTATTACAAGTCAGTGTTCCGTGTAATGTACGACAATTAAATTCCTTATGATAGGAATGTTTTACATAGTGCATTTAAATACATAAATGAATATTTAATTTAATAGGATAAAAAAACATTGTTACTATAAAAATATTTATTTTTATATTCAATTTGTTTTCATATTCATTTATAATTAACTGGCAGCCTTTGAATTCACATTATATTATATAAACCATATATTTTAATAAATTTTTTAGTACTATTAATAACCTATAATTTAACATGTAGGTTATATTTTATTATGTTAAATAATCATATTCTAATAATATTTTTTTTGTAAATCCTCGGTTTTCCATTTAGATAAAGCCAAGGTTTATATTTCATGTCGTGAACGATTAACTTGGTGTTGAATATAAAACATGACAAACATTATGATTTAAAATAAAGTATATTATCTCCTATTTATCTTGAAATAAAAAAAATATCAAAAATGATAAATTAATTTGAAAAAAATAATTCACAAAACCTTAGGGTGTCACATATAACCATTACTATGTATAAATTAAAAGAAATTAGTATAGTTATTATAATTTAATTTCCAAATAATACTAGAAAGAATGATGAAATATGGGTTATTTTTTTCAGCATACTAAATTTTCATATTTACTAATTATATGAAATGATTTACCTCTTGAGAAACATCCATGACTCTATATTAATGATTTTATAAGACTTCATGAAAAACCTCTTTCAATTATTTCTGATCATGATCTATGATTTACACAAACATTCGATAAAAGTATTCATAATACTCTTGATATAGAGCATCATCGGGGAACAAGATATCATCCTCAAACCAATGGGTAGTATTAATGGACTGTTAAAAAAGTGTATGAAATTTTTAGGTCATTATCACTTGAATTTGAATGTTTTTGGGATCAATATTTAACTTTTTTATAGTTTTACTATAACAGTAGATTCCAGTCATGAATTAAAATGTTGTACTATGAAGCATTATATAGAAATATATTTCAAACAACAACATGTTGGGATGAAGTTGGTGAAATGAATCTTAGGTGAACATAACATATTTATGTAAAATTGACAGTGTTAAAGGCTATTCAGACTCATATTATTGAATCTAAAAGAAACTAGAAAAATTATGAAGATAACTAATGGAATGTTTTAAAATTTCAAGCGTGAGAAATCATTTTCTTGAAAGTATATCCTTAGAGATGTGATATATTAATTTATAAGAAGGGAAAACTAAGTCCCAATTTTTTGAGACCTTTTTAAATTATATAATTAATTAGAATTGTGTATTTCCGATTGTAAATTCAATAATTCCACTCTAAAGTACAGGATGTGTTCCATATATCTTTAATAATGCAGTATTTTCAAACCCAATGCATTTCCTAACCGATTAAGAAAGAAAAATGTAACCTTATTTACCATTCTATGAATATCCTTTCTATATCCTTAACACTATAGAGTAAGGATTAAGGAATAATATGACTCGATTGGTAAAGGTACTTTGGATAAATCAAAAAATAGAGTTAGAAATGTGGGAACCTGAGGATGTTATGAAGAAGAAACAACTTCAATATTTTAGGTGGTAATATCCAAGAAAATTTATTGGATGAAATTTTTCAGGGAGGTGATTGTATAATAGCTAAATATTTTAAAAGAGCACTATGTTCCATAATGTATAAAACACGCGACGTTGAGCTTAAAAGAGCCAAAATATATTATTATTTAAATATAACCACTATATCCTAGCAAATGAATTGACATGTATGAATAGTAACAACCATATAATGAAATATATATTAAGTTTAAAATCAATAATAATTTATTTAATGAAGATTATGAAATAAACTAATAATTTTTAATAATGGAATTTCATTCTAATAAAAATTGTTTTCTTCATAAATGTTCAAATTTCTTTTTTTTGAAAAATATTTTAATTAAAATTTTCCACTTCTAGAAATTTTATTGAATAAATTGATATTTATTTTTTGAATAAAAATATTATAATTACCTTAGGGTGAATGGTTGATCCTTTTTATGAAAATGTTTATTTTTCAATGAATAGTTAAAAATATAATATTTTTTTCGAAACTATATTTTTAATTCAACAATTTAAAAATATAAATTTTTATTTCAAATGGTTTCAAAGAAAATAAATTATATTATTTAATTTATAATATAATTATAGAATTTATGATGGATTAAATATATTAATTTGGTATAAAAAAAATTTTATACATAAAATAAATTTCTCTGGAAAATTATTTTTCATAGTGTATTTTTGGGTTTAATTTCAAAATAATTTCATCCACTTGTATGAATTGAATTTGGTAAAATGGATTCATTATTTTGAATAATTATAATTAATATTATTTAATATATTCAATTTATTTTTTGGCCATAAAGAATAGTAAAAACTGTAATTTTTTCTATAGTTTATGTTCAAACCAGTTTACCAAGAAGTTAAAATTGTTTGATAAGTGTTAAAATGACCTAAAAACAAGAATAATTTCTATTTCATAGATGTATTCAGACCATATGTCATGTAATATTTTTAAATTGTCCATTTGCGATAAATTTTAGTTGATTAATAAATCAATATATTTTATTAATATTAAAAATACCATGTCTGTCCTCCCCCTCATAAAAAAGGATGCTCCATATCCTCTCATATCCACATATAGAGAGGTTTTTGGTTAGGAAAATACCTAAAAACACACCTTACATACCTCCCTTTTCAAATATAAGAGTCCATGTTTTTAATAGATAACCTATGTAGGAAGGTTTTAGGTATAAATCTAAAGAGTTTTCCTAATGAAGAGGTATAGTTGTAAACTATTTGTTATTGTTTTATTTATTCTTCCACCTTATTAAAATATTCTTCAAACATGATAAAATAATAAAAATAGTATCATAAGTTTACTAAGATGTTATTATGTTAATTGAATACCCTATATCTATATACTCTTCCATAAAATGGGATATAAAATCGACGTTTGTGTGTACGATGAAGTACCACGCCACGAGTAGATGTAATTCATTTTCAATAACATCCTCTCATAACTGGTTATAATGATTAATTTAATGTTTATATATATATTGGAATATATATCATTATTTAAAATTAATATGTCACATATTTCCTTCTATTTACAATCGTTTAAAAATGACAAATTCGTTCATGTGAGTGTGGACTACCACCTCCAAAAAGGGTTATGATTCATTTTTCACCACCACATCACATGGAGTGTATAAATAAGTTTATTCAGAAAAATAATATGGTATTTTTGATATAATTATAATTATGTAAATATAATATACTACATACCTTCTTTTCATCTTAATCATTGAATAATGGAAACATTACCCATGCATATTAATGACTTACCATACTTAGGAATGAAACATAATCTATTATTAATAACCATTCTTAAGGATTTATTTTAAAAGTATAATTATGTATAATAATGATAATTATTTCATGATTACTATTCCATATTTGATGGAATAGTTTTCGACTTTACTATAGTCAACCTACCAAAGTTATTTTAAAATACCAATTTTTTTATATAAATGTAATTGATTTGGTTAATAATTAAAACATGGTAATGAATAAAATAAAAGGAATAAAAATATTGAATTTTTTTAATTAAATAAATAAGAAACAAAATTTTATTATTCATGAATATAAATAATGTATATGTTGTGTCAGAACTAAGATAATGGGATTTTTAACTCAATTTTCATTGATTGGGTCACAATTCTTCTTCATTGCCTTTTTTATAACATGATTAAGTGTGAAATGACATCATATTGTATTTAAATTTTTTTGGATTTAAATTGATCTCCGACAATAAATTTAATGATTAATTCTAGCATCATTGATACAATCATTTTAATTGATTTTGTCTCAATGTCTACTCCATCGAGACATATTTGGTATTATGAACCTATTTAGTTTTATTTGGTGTATATAATACCCCCTTAAAGTATTTAACATGAATATATATTTATTCCTAATAATTAATTATTCCATTAAAGTTACTCTTTTAGAAGGAATGTTTACAAAAACGTAGATATGATTTTTTATTTTGATTTGGAATATTTTTTTCTTCCATATTTTTAAAATTATTTTAAAAAGTAATTTTTCTTTAAGTAAATGATTTTTTAGACATTTTAAAACATTTTCAACTGTTTAAAAGAATATTCGATATGTTTTTATAAAATGGTAATTTTCTACTTTACTTTCAAAATTTTGAAGGGAATATTTCTTTTTAATGTATATGACATTAACATAGATTCATTCTACTATAACTGTTTTATGCCCCTTTTCTTCTTCTACATGTTTTTAATTGTTTTAGAAAGAAAAATCATTATTTAAGGCTTATCTTAAATGTTTTGATTCCATTTTATTATATTATTTATATGAATTGATTTTTCTATAAATTCTACTTATCTTATCGTTATCACTCAAATATTGATTAATTTTGTGGTTGTTAACTTTATTTTGAAGAATTCAATATCTTATGGTCATTTTTCATTGGACAATAAAATTATCTTAAATATTCATAATTTTTATATCATGGATACATTTATTGTTTAAAAGGAAATATCATTTTTATATATAGTTTTTTACTTTTAATGTTATATAATTTTCTGTGGAAAATATTGATCAATCCATATTGTTTAGTCAATAAAAATATTTGTTGATATATAATATTATTTTTGAATTGAATTGATCATTCAATATATGAATAATTAAGTATAAAAGAAAATTATTGGTGGGGATCTGTTATAGAAAACTTATCAATGCATCAATAAGTATCATGATACAAATTGGTAAGCTAACATTAAATGGGTTTTTTCATATATAACTACCCATGGATTGACCTATCTTGAATCATGGATTTCATGGTATATATATTATGATGTATAAAATAATGACATCAGATATTTAACATTTCCTTTATTGAGTATTATGTTTTTATTATCCATGATATTAAAGAATTTTATATTACATTTGGATGAATTTAATTAATAATTTATCGATAAAATGGCATGTGGTTATAATTAATTACCCTTCGATATTGATTAACCCTTGTTGTGTCAAGATAGATTCTACTATATGTAACCATTAACAAGTATATGAGATCGCCCTTTATTTTTTTATTTCCCCTGGATATGAATAAGGATATTATGAATAAAATCAAGGTTAAAATATTTTTTTGGATATTTATTTTATATTTATAATGTAATATTGGAATCATATATTCTTCTGATTCTTCGATAGTAATAAATTTATCATTCCTTTTGGATTAGGTATCTTGTATCTTTTCTAATGTTATAAAGTGGAGACTATATTTTGGTTATTGGAGTTGGGATTGTTAAAAATTAACATTAAAAAAAATTATATATTTACATCATATTGTAATTTCTCACAGCCATTATTGATGTAAATATATAGTATTGTTTAATTAGGTGGTAAAACTGAACCAAAAATTAGCTTACCAAGATTAATGGGTTACTATGAGGTGGGTTAGTTGTAATATAATTAAAATAGAAGAATTATTTTATTTTTAGTTTCTTATTATTCTAATATATATTAATTTTTAATAAATATAAAGAGAACATAACTCATATAAAGACATAACCTAGAAATAAGAGATCATTTTCCTCTTAGTTACCTTGATTTAAAAGATTGAATTAACAATAGTCATTTGCTGCCATATCATTTATATTTTATCAAATGTTTCATTAAAAACCTCATTTATATCATAAGAATAATATTTATCCTTAATTCCAACCTCATGATCATACATGTATGTCATTGATGAAAGGAAAAATGAAAAGTAATCATTACATGGGGGAGGTAGTCCATATGTATGCTCCATTGATGATTTCATTTTACCTAGAACAAGATAAGTTAGTATTATGGTAAATTGTTTAAGAATAATAAAAATAATATAATTATAATAATTATTATAAATTTTTCCTTTTAGACCATAATTTAATGGTGGTAAAGTAAAACTAGACACATTTCTTCATTGATTCGGTTGCTGGCACAATCTACTAATTAAAATTTTTATTTCCATTATATAAAATGGAATAAAATGATTAATAATTATTGAAATTAAATAATTAATTTAATTATATAATAAATAAATATTTTATTACATTGGTATTTAATAATTGTAATAGGAATAGAAAAATGTAAAATATAGAAGCTAAAGAAACAAATGATTACTCTTGTTAAGCACTTTGAAATTTCCTTGGAAGATTCCATAGTGATGGAAGGAATAGAAAATATATATTTTGACCAAAAAATAAATAAATAGAAAGATTATTATAGGGGAATTAAAAGGTATGGGTTTCATGAGGAAATTAAATTTTTAGGAGTACCTTGACGGGGTTGTGAGAGGCCCCTTTTATAAGTGGCGGAAATGACATTTTTGTATTTAGTTCAACAGAATATAAAGAAACACATGTTAAACTTTCCAAGGGGCTACAAATTTGAGAAATAATTGATTATGAAAATATAATTTCAATAAATATCTAATAAATTCAATTATATTCCTTTTTATCATATTTCAAGCTATCTTCTCCTCAAATTATTAATTTTATTATTTTATCTTTTACCACGATAACCAGTTTTTTCCTAATGTAATTCAATCCTTATAAATAAAAATAAGTCTATATTTTTTATATAATATGGAATCATTAATTATAAATATATATATATATATATATATTTAATATTAATAAAATTATAAAATTTATTAAAAATAAATTTTTAAAAAAAATTATAAGTTATTAAAAATAATATTTGAGAAAATATTATTAATGTTATAAAATATAAAATATGCACCAGTAATGTAGAATAAATTTTTTTATTATTTTACATTCACATATAAAATACCTATTTGGAATTATAAATATTTTCATGAATTTTTAATTCACACTTATGTACTAATAATGTCATAAAAGTTATTTCTTTGTGAAAATAATTTTTTTCACTATTTAAATACAAATCATTATTTTTAAAGAAATAAAAATAAATTGAAATTATGATTAAATTATTATTATTAAATGAAAAATTATTTTCATTTTTTGAAATTAAATTTTTTAAATTTTATAATTTAATATTTAAATAAAATCAAAAAATATGGCGGAAAATAATTCATATTTGAAAATCATTTTTTAAAAATGCCAACAGTTATATAAAATTAATTACTATTAATTGATAATAAATTTATTTGTAATATATTATTTATATTATAAATATATTTTATTATCAACCAATGATAATATTCTTTTTTTTATTTAAATAAAACCCCAATTTTATAAAAGTATATTGTTAAAAATAAAATGATTTTATAACCTATTTTTTCTCTACTAATTTAATATTATTAAAATTTAAAGTACCCTCTATTTTATTTATATAGATATTTGATAAATAAGACACTTTTATTCATTCCCAATAAATAAAAAACTAATTATTAATAGTTATATGTAATATATATATTTATATTGAAATATATTGTGGTTTCATTTTAGTTTAGTGTTGTGTATTGAGAAAGCTATCAAACACATATGGATCATTTAAAAGAATACATATATTAATAGATGATCATGGGTTTATTTTGGATATGGAATGAGATTTAACTATTTGAGTAAGAATTATTATAAATTATATTTAAGGATATCTAAACCATTATTAATTTCACATAGAATTATACAAAGGGAATAAAATCTAGTTTCAAAATGAATAAATTCCCACAAACCTTGATAATGGTTTATATAATAATCACATAATTTAGTTATTTTTATTTATAACTCAATATACAGTAGTTGTTGAAAACATTAGGACATAGGATAATAGAAAATATTGTGTGAAATCTCACTATATACTACATTGGTATTACTTTGATCGGATTTTCCATGTTTTCCTGGTTTTTGGTGACTAATTACCTTATAAGCCTGGGATTGGGTAATTGATCCACATAATTTTCATATCTATTGCAATTAAAGAAATTGATTTTTTTTCACTTATCTCTTTCCTTTACACTTGCATCTTTTATGGCCTTAATATCAACACTTATAACATCTAACTATCTCATTAAATAAAATTTCCCCATGATTTTCCCACATTTTTGACATTTAGGAAATTGAATCTTATTTCCTTCACCATATTAGTCACTTGATCTTCCCTGAGAGTCCGTCTTTATTATCTATGGTGTGTTTGGGAGAAGAACTATGTACACATTGTTAATCCTATTTATTGATATTTGGTTTGTAAAAATTACCTGTTTGTCACTAAAACTCCCATTTTATGAGTTTTTTATTATGGTACTATCCATATTGTTCATCACACTCACGGTTCATTGTATTACCATGAATTAATAAATGAAAAATTAATGATATGAGTCTAATAACATTAAATATGTTAGGGAATTCTTCTTATTAATAACATAATTGGGATCCAACCATAAATACTTATAACCTTACCATCACGTAATACTATGATTCTTTTTGTTCAACCCACATCAATATTCGTTTAAAATATATTACATTATGGTGGATTATCTCATACATATTAACCCAATACTCAATATAGATACACCGAATTACCATTAACATTATTCTATTATTTTAACCCAAAAAATCAATGAAATCTATGATCTTAAAATCAAACTTATCCTTTCTCTAATAAAGAATTTATTAATTAATATGTAACCAAACTTATGAATGCATAAATTCAAATATGTGTTATCGATAATCACTTTCAAAATTAGTTATCTAACATAAATATATATAAATAAATTTTATCAGTTAATAATACAAATGTGATTGAATAAATCATATTTCCTAGGTGTGTCAAACTAGGTGTACAGTTAAGTCAGTTTGTTGAAAACCTTTTAATAATTGTGTTAATACACAATGATTCCTTTTTGTGGTTATTTTCCCAGGAAACACCATTTCTAGGGACAAAATCCACTTATTTTTTTATGAAATGGATTTAATTTCTTGGATAACCACACAATATTTTATTTACACAATCATTGAGATGTTATCCTATACATAGAATATTTTCATAGAAATATCCCTAGGATTTTCAATAGATCTCTCTGATACTAATGTAAAAATAAAAATTGAATTATAACCTTCTAGTTAAATCATTTATTTTCCAAAAGGGTCTCTATATCATGGAAATAATTATGTACCCTTACATATAAAAACATAAATTATCCTTAACAAACATCTTAGTCACCAAATGTTATCTAAGCCCTACTTTAATACTGTATCTGATGCACCTCACCTGTACTCTCAGATCTGGTTTCCTAAACACATATATTACTTAGAGGGTTTGATACCATATATATATTCCATAACACAACTATCCCACTAAGCTCATGAAATAAGGAACAACTTAATATTTAATAAGTATTTAATATATCCCAAAAATTCTTCCACCAAGATATTTTTTAGGCATATCATGTGTAATAATTTTAAAAAAAACTAGCTAAATATAAACATTAGAAGGTGTGATATAAAATTCATAGTAAGGTAAAAAATACAACTGAGGAAATCATGGAATAAATGTTGAATAGATATTATGGAAGGAATAACAGAAGAAAACGAATCCATAACCATCTAAAATAGAGACAATTCTATATCCGTGATAATAAATGAATACACAAATATCAATAATATTAATCTCATAATGATGGAATTAATAATTATAGGAATCAAATATATGTTTTTAAGGCCTTTTGAAATGACACTATCCAACTATGTGGAGAGGTATACACCAAAATGCCCCATGTTTTGTCTCTAGAGACTTGTTGATTCATCATGGGGCTATATAATTTCAGGCCCCACCCATCACCTGATTATGTCTAATTCATTCACCATAAGTTTCAATAATAAATTTTAGACCATTACATAAGGAATAAATCATTGAATGAAACCGTGTAAATATATATAATTAATGATATAAATTTTCAATACATAATCAAATTATAATAGCAATCAATAATCATTAAGAATATCAACACTTCTCCCTATGAAAATAGAAGGTATAACATGATCATAACCCATCCCAATAAGGAATGTGGCTGGTAAAACAATAAAAACTCAAAATTCTAATAATCATTCATATTGGAAGAACAATATATGTAGCTCTAAAAATTTTACCCCTATAAATAAATAAATTTTATTTTTGTGTGAACATCCTCCAATTAGAATTTATAAAATATGACGATCACACTATATAAGGTAATGTTTATATAGCTAATTGAATGATGGAATAACATGATCAATATTCTATCTATATAAATAAAGTGTATGGTGGAAAAATAAGATATCACCAGGGTAATAATTACACATAAGAGGGTATTGAAAAAAAAGAAAAACACCCTAATAAAATGAATGTGCTGATCCACATCCCAAAAGAAGGGATCAATTATCGAATTTTTTGATACAATGAGTCCAATCCCCTAAATGATAATATATATATTAGAGGATAAATTTTGAATCATAAACCACATTAGGGTAACCACATTTGAGAATTATAAGGTAAATTGATTCGAAAACAGAAATGATCATTTAGGAAAATGTTTTAGCATTGAAATAAAATACAACTTTATTTATTGATTTCAAAGGTACCATTTGAAAAGTCAACGTGGGATTTATTTAAAACCATTTTTTTTCAAAATAATCTCAAAATCTCATACATTGAAAATATTTAATTTTTATTTTGGGGAAAAGATGGGAGGAAGACAACACATGTGAATGTGAAGGAAAAAATTTATAATTTTGAAAATACATTTATTCAAAAATAAAATTTTAAAAGAATTAAAAAAATCATTTTCTATCAATATATATTTTTTACTATATAGCTAGATAAATTACCATACAATAAAATATTTTCCTCGGAGAAACGAATCATATAAATGAAAACTTTAAGATGAAACATTTTGAGTCATAAATCGAATATCTGAGTTAACAATATCCATTATGAAAAACAAACTCCATGAATCCTAATGTTATTTAAAAGGGTGTTATGTGATAAAACTATAAAAAAAAGTTAATAGAAAATAATAAAATTACTAACTGTATTGACCTTATATGAAATAAGTTCAAGTGAACGATTATAACTCAATAAATAAAAATTGAGTTACGCTAAACTCTTACGATTGGAGTAACATTTAGTGAAAACAAATTTGGGGAATGTGAATTTATGTTTATTGGTTTATCGCATGAGGTACATGAAAATGAATTTTATAAAATTCATGGGATAATAAATAAAAATGACCATGTAAAATGGAAACATGTGGAATTACAAATAACAAGTCTCAAAGAATTATAATTGGGACTAAGAAAACCATTTAACATGATTAATATTTTAATAAATACCCGTTGAAATAGATGGATTACAATTTAACATAAAAAACTAAGAATATACAATAATTCATAATATTATAACTCATATAGGTGGTATATGAAACACCTAAAATAAATTAGGCTTATAATACCAAATATATCTCAAAGAGTGGTTTTCGGGATAAAAAGCCTCAACTCAATACTGATTTGTTTTATACCAGCACCAAAATCATGAATAATTAAAATTAAGATTATTAAATAAATACTCAAGAAGATTATTCAAAATTATAACCATTTATAATAATTTTTTAAAGGTGATTTTGATTCAACGTTTTTTTATGAAATCAAGAACCTCAGTCCATCTGGGTACAGGGAGACCCATTACATAGCATATAGGGAAAAGGCCATGTCGCCCCCCAAATATGGCCTGAAGTCCCAAGGTATCTTCTTTCCTACATAATCCTACCCCTATAATAGGTCATATTCCATGATTTCATCACCTCATTCTTGTGTCATGAATGAATTTACTCTTGCAATGTAAATCCCCAAGGGGCTTGACAATATTTGAATTTCGGGTTTTTGGATGTAGTATTATTGGGTTCACCACTCAGGGTTCAACCTAACTTCTAAACATGTGTATGTGTGACACTCGACTCCAAGTTGGGGGCAATGATGAAGCTTAGGGAACCACAGAAATTTCCCAGCTAGGCAATGTCTTTGGATCTCCCGAGGAATAATTCAAAAAGCGTCCGAGTCTAGAAGGACCCAAGCTTACCCTAGTTCCCACAGAGAGAAATGGGTACAACATGAAATTACTACTCAACTAACAACCCATGGTAATAACAATTTATAATCATTATTATTTTTTATAAAACATAATAATTATATTAGATTGTTTTTACTTATTTTCAACATTTGGTTTAAATAATCATTTTCTATTTGAACTTGTTTTTTTAAAATTATTTATACACATTATTATAAATAAATTCATCATTCAATGATAATTAAAGGTTCTATAATATATGTTCCAAGATATATCATAAAAATATAATTTCATTTAATTAAATTTTTTGTTACAATCTATGAGGTTGAAATAAAAAACAAGCATGTTTTGGTATTTTTTAAGGAATAATGGGTGATTTATTAATTAATGAGTTAAATTCTTATATACCCTTACCATAAACATAAAAAATATTTCTTATATATTTATATAATATTGGAAATTTTCATAGTCATTCATGATATAAATTCATAGTATTATTCATATAGGTAGTTAAACCGGCCTAAACATGAACCTACCATTATTAATGGGTTATTATGTGGTCTTTAGTTATAAAATCATTATCCTATAAGCATAATGACATCAAAATAAAAATTAAAATCAACCATTTCATGGTGGTGGCAGTCCACACGTATGCATGGTTAATGATTTCATTTTACATAAAATCGGAGAATGGAGTAATATAGAATATTATATATGAATCATGAAAATGATATAAATATAATAATTATTTATAAAATTAATTTTTTATACCATCATTGTATGGAGGTGAAGGGAAAAAAATAATTGTTTCATGGAGGCGGATGTTCACAAAAATCACAAATGAGGGTTTTGATTTTCTTAATAGATAAGGGAAAATGTTTATTAATGATCATTACATTAGAATGATAAAATTATTTATATAACCAAAAATTATTTAATTATACATTTACTTAAAAATCAAAATTTTGAAATAAAAATAGAAAAGAAAGAAGCTAAGTAAAAATAATTACTCAAATTTCACACTCTATGATTTCCAAGAAACATCCCTTTAAAGATGATTTAAATATGATAATATATTTTTAATAGAATATAAATAGTGTGATAAAGTATTACATGGGAATAAAAAAAGGAAATATTATAATAATTAAAATTAATTTTTATCATTTTCTTGAAAGGGTGGTGAGATATCCCTTTTAGAAGTGTTAAGAATGACATTTTTTAAATATTTTAACTGAGTATAAAGGTATAAAATGTTAAACATGTCAAGTGGATTGAATATTGGGAAACAATTGAGTGGGTAATAGATAGTATATATCTACATCTCATACAATCAATTTTAGAAAATTTTTATCATGTCTTAGTCCATTTACCCCTTAAATAATTACTTTAATCATTTTATCTTTGACCCCAGGTACTATATTTTAGCTAAGTTAAAAAAATTATGCCTAAAAAGAATTTGAGCCTTAATAGATAAATTGGTGACACTAATTCTAAATTTAAACCCATTTCAATTTATTCAATTTATAAAAGTGATAAAAAAATTTAGAATAAATATCTCTATGTATTATTGTTTTGGAAAAATATTAGTCATGTTCTAAAATATCAAATATAGGATTGTAAATTAAAAGAAACATTTTTAAGAGTATAAATTAAAATAAAAAAAAGGCATATTTGGTATAATATAATGGTTTAATTTTCATATAATTCATATTTATATACTAATAATTTCCTAAAAGTCATGTTATTTAAAAAAAAATAGGATTTTACACTATCCACGTAAAGATACATCTTTTTAGAAAAATATAAAAAAATTCTCAATATTATATTTTAATTAATAATCAAAAAATCATGTTTATTGTTTGAATTAAATTTATAATTTATTATAATTTAATAATTAAATAAAATCCAAAAAATTGTTGAAAGCTATTTATATTAAAAAATATTTTTTAAAAATGTTAACTATTCATTATTATTATTTACTATCAATAAACAATTAATTTTTTGGTAATATATTAATATTATTTTAAATATAATTTATTATTATTTAATCATTATATACTCAGTTTCTTGAAATGAATTTTGTTTTTACAAAAGTATATTTCTATGTGTAAAATAATTTTCTTTGTTTTTTTATACTTATCGAATTTAATTCATATTAAATATAGAAATTATTTATTTTATGTAAATAATTCATATAGTGGTTACTCCTATCAATTACCACTAAATAAATTTCTTGGTATTAAGGTTTATACTTAATATTTATATTTTTTGTATAATATATCACAGTTTAAATTTAGTTTGTTTTCGTATATGTGGGATACTATAAAAAACATTTGAATCATTTAAATGGTGTCATATATTAAAATTTAGAGGTTTCACATTCATTATCCATTATGATATATCCTATTGGATACCAGTAAAAAGTCAAGGTATATATATTGAAATGGTATTGAAGGGATTAAATATGGTATACTCTAACAGGGCATTATTCCAGTGTCACATGGTATACATCTCTATAAGAAGACGTTTCCTTAGAAACCGAAATTGAAATATGAAATGAGCATAACAAGATATAAAATATGATAGTATCTATTATTTATTCCATTATATTACACATATTAGTTGTTGTACATGTCTCTAGCAGTGTAACCATTTGTTAAGAAGATCCAGGTCAGCCATGTTGGATGATTGTAAAAAATATATTGAAGTACCTAAGGCATACAAAGGTTATGTTCCTGTTTAACAAAGGTACTGTGGAATACATTATAATGGGATATAAAAATATATTTTTTTACAATATTATAATAATATGATATCACATTTGTGACATCCATTCTACCTTAATGGAGGTGATGTGTTCAAGAATTGTTCAAGGCACCTACTGGTTTTGGATTCAATTGAAGAATAAGAGTATAAAATATTTTATAATAAAGATATATAATAAGGGTGGATGTGAAACAACATCAATTATGTTTGTGTCATATCTAAAATCAAATATTCCAAAACATTTTATATTGATCATACTATATAATTGGACAAAGATAAGGAGTTAATGTTACATCAACGGATGAATCATATAAGTTGGAATCATCTTCTCTTGAGATATATTTATCAGATGGTTGATTTCATGGTAACAAATTTTCTCATATAAGAGAACATAGAAGTCTCATTTAATAAACTATTATCTCAATAGATTCATAAATAGCATAAAAGAGATAGAGGAATAATAGTATTCAGTAGTTTCTCTAGTAGAAGATGGGTAATGTTAGATTTGGTTCCCTAGAACCAATTTAAATTATAATTTATATTGACCTAATATTAATAAATATCTTATCACAAGATGTGTGATAGATTACATAAAATTAATATAATAATATCCTTAGAGTATCTATCACATAGAAAGGTTATATTAGTTCCTCAATATAGTGAGTCCCTTAAAATGTTTTGATAATTTTATTAAACCCATTTCCTATATTCCAGATGAAATATTTATAGTTGGAAGAAGATGATGTTTTACTATCAGCTGATGGGAGATCATAAGTAATTAAGACTCATTCTTAGGAAGTTTTCACATGGTAATATCCTAAATAAGAGTTCACAAAATGACACACACCAATAGATATTCCATATGTTATTATGTCACTTGATATTTCTATATGTAAACATCTGTATTGGACTTTATACATGATATTATCTTTAATATAAATAATTAATAACATAAATTTATAAATCATTAAAAACCATGATAAAATATATTCACTGTGATATAGGATACTTTGGCTGCATCATAAGTTATATGACATAAGTTGAATCAGTCAGGAAAGTATTTGTCCCTTCAAAATTGATGAAATATGATATATCTATCCCTTGGATTGAAATTAAATAGTCGAACTAAATCCATGGAAACGTTATTTCTTTTATGCAATTATTATAGGTTGTAAATGAAATATAAATGAAGTATATAGGTAGATGAAACAATTATGTGAAATAATTGATGAGATATATAAAAAAAGAGATTACATTACTCTGTAACCATATCTACGAGGTTGTTTACCTTATGACATTAACTAATTTGTCTATTGGTTCCTTAATATGATCCTAGACACTGATCTTGTACTTTAGAAGAGTTTTGTTATGTTTTTTTATAATGGTTCCTAGTGGGTCCCAAACTATGTAAATTCATAATTTCTATTAAATACTATTTGAAAGTAAAATTTATAATAAATAATATTCTTAGAATTTGGAATAATAATTATTCATGTTATGTTGATCACATAAATTCAATAACTAGTAAATAGAGTTTAGATTTTCTATCATCTGAATATTAAAAATATTATTCATGTTTTTTATAACATAATATATATTTTTCTATTTTTTATTCACTAGGTAATAAATAAATATATATTAATTCAACTATTTGTTAAATATACTAATATAAATATTTATTTAGTTACATAAATCAAAAAAATTATTGATAACTTTAGTTAATATAATATTTTCTTATTTATTAAATGTGTGACACTCTGAAAGGTGGCTTTATTACTTTTGATACTACAGTAGTTTTTATATTAGGATTGAGGTTTCATATGTTAAATTTTTTTCATTTATTAATTTTTTTAAGATTGTATTATTAGGCACATTATTTAGAAACCATTCAATAGAAAAATAGTCCATCTGTTGTTTTTTAGTATGGTGATCAGAGGGTCTCTATATGTTTTGGTAGAATATGTGAGACAACCATGCATTCTCAAGGGTCTTGAGGTAGTTTCTATCATGCAGTTTGATCGTGGTTTGGTAAAATATGTGAGACAACCAAATAACCAACTTGGGTTTAGTATTTTCTGACTTTTTCGGTTGGTTTTAAGAGGTTATTCATCTCGAAAACTCCCCAACCATTATTCCCTAACAAAAGAACCTTCGAATGGGTTCTCTCCCCCTCCCAGGATCATACATGCAGATTGAGTGTGCATTCTAAGTGGTTCATCAAAAATATGAAGAGGTAATGACTTATATTCTCTTTTTATCTTTGTTTATTTTCTTTTTCACCAATTTCCTATAATCATTTTGTCCATGTGGGACAATTTTGGTGGTTAGGGTTGTGGTCATAATTGTGGATTATGTTCATAATATTTCTGATCCAACTCTTGAGGCTTTTTTTGGTCATTTTAATAGAAGGGAAAAATTTTCCAGCAGTTAAGGTATTTGTTTTTTTTCAATTAAAATTTGTTAAAGAGTTCCCAAATAGTTTGATTTTATAAAATTGATATTGACCCTAATGAGTGATCCATTTGACACAAAGTTTTTATCTATAAAATAATTCACAGGTTTTTTTATTTTTTTCCTTTGGAAAAATTTATGAAAATTATTTCTTTATCGAAAATTTTATTTAAAATTTTGTTTTATGAATTCAACATTTTTGATAAAATTCCATTATGGGTTTCCATGATAAAAATGGCAAGTGCTTGGTTTCTTGAACCAATTTGAATTTTTAATGTGATGTTTTATTTGTTTTAAAAGTTATTTATTTATTAATGGTTTTTAAAATAATATTCATTATTTATAATGGCGTTTTCCTTGAGTATATATATGGATGTGTTATTTTAAATGGGGTTTTACTTGTTTTAAAAAGGCATTGTAATGCCTATCATTGTTTATTTGGATGATGTATTTATTTAACTTGGCATGCTGATTCTTTATTTTTCTTTGTGAGTTTCGAGAATTTACCTTGTGTTTGAAGGTAACATTGAGAGTGGATTTCCAATGATAGATTTTGGGTGTGCGTTGATGTTGTGTGTTATTATACATGGGTTAATTTTTATATAAAATGGTTTTATAATAGTTCTTTATAAATTATTTGATCTTTATTTGTAAATAGAATTCCATGTTAGAGATTTATGTTATTCTATATGTTTTTATTTTTTCACACCCTAGTTATGATCATTACTATATATAGTTTTATCATGTGACCTTGCACTAGTTTAAATAAATTTATATTCAACTTTATACATTTGGGTTTGGTTCATGGTTAATGTGGGTGTTTTATAGGTGTGTTTTTTATTTTATTTCTAATTATAATGCCTTATGGTGGTGTTCGTCTCACGTGATGGCATAACATGAGGGTGATAACCTCACTTAGTCATGTCATGAAGAACATAGTTTACTAAGTGGTAAGTTTTAGGATGTTTAATTTGTATTTTTGTGTGTTACCCCAGCTATTAACCCCTAGCTGAGTAAAAAAATTATATAGGGGGTGTTTCTCCGATGAGACTAATACGAGATTGATATAGAAGGTGAGTTATATTACTATTAACATGTCAAAAGTGGGTTCTACATTTTCATATTAAGAAACTTACACCATTAGTTACTAGATTTTTTCTATAGAGTTTTTACTTTATGTTATTATTATTTATCATTTTGGAATATTATTATCCCGTATCTTTTTATGTTCTTACTTTAGTGATTTATGAGAGAGCTTCATGTGGGTGAGACAGGTTTATGTGGTCATTATTAGTGATTTCTAATATTTTTTATTTTTTATTTTATTTTGAGTTCTCTTTTTCCCTTTACACATGTTGGGTGTGTTCGTGTATTAATTTTTCAGAAATGGACAAGAGAATTTTTAATTGAAATACCTTTTTAATGATTGTTTAGCGAAATTTTATATTTGTGTGAGGGGTTTTTTTTGAAAATAAAATGTTTACAATTTTTATTTTGAGAATTTAAGTGGTTCTATTTAAGAAAATGGTAAATTAATTATTTTTGAAAAATAAATTTACATTGGTAATTCCTCTTTGGGTATTTTTTCACAAACATTATTTTTTAAAAAGTAAATATGATATTCTTTGTTTTATTTCCATTTTATATAAAGGAAGTGAAACATATTTATCTATTTCTTATTCTCAAAATAGTTTACATGGTTTCTTTATAAATATAAAGAGAATAAACTTATAGTGATACCTTACCAACCTTTGTCTCACACCTTCCATACTAAAACCATTGGGTATGAAGTTTTCATGTTTTATATAAGTTTTTATTTTATGACTTGTAGGTTGGATATTTACTTCTCTTTATTGGGAAGAAAATGTAGTTCATGTTATATTGGTGGATTTATAGCCAAACAGATCTATTGCGGGTTTTCTCTTTTTTGAGTTCAACATTTTTGGTTCATATTTTTTATAGACCCCTTAGGCCACCAGTTTAATATCAGATTAGTTTTAATTCATTTATTTGAAAATCTAAATGTTTTCTAATATTTTTTATGAATAGAAAAAAAGAATTATAATATTTGATTGATTTTTATAATTACTTCATGTTTGTATGTTCTTATTTCTATTCCAACGTATTAATTTTTTTCATAGCCCTCCATTGTATTGAGACCTCATGATAAGTTTTTTACAGAACAAACTATCATAAACAAAGTTCTGTTTTTAATGAATAAATTACTTATTACGAAATGTAATTATATAAAAAATCAGTCATTTCATTGGTTATTTTATTCCATTATAAAAGATATCCTGTTAGATTTAAAAGAATTTTATAAATCGCAACCGTTGATAAAATTTAAAATGAGTAGTGATCGTTAATATTATTATAAATTAAGGGTTATGATAAAAATCAAATTTATATAGATGAAAGATAGAACGAACACAACTATTAGGATTGTCCACTATAAATTCTATTTATTATAGATTATAAAGGAGATTTCCATATAGGTATTTTACCTTAATAATGATCATGCCATGATTCATTAGCTAAAACATATGAGAAACTGTTCATGGAAAAAGTTAAAAAATTTCAATATCATAACCTAAACCATATTTTCTGAACCACTCCATGAAACTACCAGCACAACACACATTAACCTTATGATATACATTGGTATAATAAAGGGTTATGTATCTATACCCTAGCAGTATGAATTTTTATACTTTCCAATATGTAAGAAAATAATTAAATTTATATCTTTTTATTAGTAATTTATAAAAAAATCTAAAAATATTTGATGAAAATTAGTTTCTATAAAATGAAATAAAGATAATATTTTATTGGAAATATATATTTTCAATTAGGGTACAATTTTGAAAAAATAAAAAATTATTGAAATAAATGTTAATTTTTTTAAATTTAATCATTAAATAATATTTACTAACATATAAATAATAATAAAATTTAATGAAGAATAATGTAATTTTTTATAATGGTTTAAATGTTTTTATTTTTAAAAAAATAGCACGTTCCAGTAATTTAGTATTTTTATTCAAAAATGAAAATTCCTATTTTTATAAAATTAATTGTGTAAAATAAATATTTTTATATTAGAACATTGAAACTAACTATCGCTTATTTTTTATAATTTTATAAGAGTCTAATATTAGGGTAAAAAATTAAATATGATATAAATATAAGGTCTATATTATGAACTAATAATAGAAAAACAGGCGATTTAATAAATGTTACCAATGGAATTCAAAATCAAATATATATTTCTCAATTAAAATAATGAGATTTTTTGTTATTTGATTAATTTTATAAATCCTTAATGTATCCTCATAAACCTATATTATATTTTATGATTTTAAAATCAATTCTTTATGAACATGAATCAATTATACATCACAAATGGTATTATTTTTTTATGTTATGTTAGTCTCCTTATAACATTTTTAAATCCACTCATATTTGAAAGAAACATTGAGTAAAATCAATGGGATGGTTTTTTTATATTATTATTTTATTATTTAGTTTCGAAAACTTATGTATATAAATTAAAAAACCTACATTTATTTTTCTGTAAATATAGAAAAACAATCCCTCTCATATTCACTTGAAACCCATTAATAATTAACTTCCTCTACCTATCCCTATATGAAGCCCTCCAAATGTGTTCCCAAGTTATAAATAATCCTATCTAATTATTTTAGAAGTTCCCTCCACAGATAAGATATTATCTCTACATTTTTATTCATGTACTTCTTTTATATTATGCCTTTTTTTTATTTTCCATGTTTTAATGTGGTTTTATAATTTCCTTTATTTTACTTAAGATTACCAAGTAATAATATTCCACTATTCAATCTCATTAATCCTTTCCATTAATCTTTATGTACACCCATTATGAAGCTGAAATTATCTCGTTATTTTCTAGGGAAAATATTTATGTTGTGAATACCCATAACCATTTAAAATTAATGGAATTAATCTATAAGTACATATAATTACTTTATTTGGTAATTATATTTATTTTAATAACACTTTGTAATCATGGTATTAAAAGTGGAAAAATGAATTCTTATTTTATTGGATCGGTGTCACATACAAATGCATGAACTTGATTTGAATGTGACAGGTGGGCCCAAAATTATATATCCCTCTAATGAAATGGGTAATGTTTTTATCCCATTAGATAAAATTTATGGCACATCAGTGGTATTCTAATAACACTATTTTAGAATTTTTTTAGTTGTTTTCCTTGAAATATTCTTTGGATGTAATGTTTTATGTTGTTTCCACATTCATATATGGACATGATATTATAATATCATATAATTCATTAATATTTATATTAATTATTCTCACCCATTTCATATCACCTTGATATAACTCGTGACTCCAATTTATTAATTTTATCATGTGATCATTTGAATATTCTGTTACTAGGATTTATAAGGCATCCACTTATTATGTACTCCCCAAGGATACCAATGAATTATTAGCAGATCAATGGAATTTAAGGGTATGTTGTAGAGTTTTTAAATAATGTATTTATATCCTTGTTTCATGTTATTTTGATATGTACCTATATTAGCTAAAACCTAATGAATCTCAATTATTTCATTTTTTAATATGTGTACCTTAATTTAATAAGCCAAGAGTAAATTTTATAAAATATATGGGTTTTCATAGATAGTATTAGTTGAAATGTCTAGTTATTTCGGGTAATTAGTATTATAAAAACTTAGTTAAATACTTAGGGATAATAATAAACATTTTAAAACCACTTTATTTTGGTAATTTATATAGTGAGTGGTTTCCAATAAATAAAATTCCATTCAATATACTACGAGTGGATGCGAATATGGAATATTTTACGTTGGGGGTACTAAACCTAAAAAAGATGTATTGGGTATGAAAATGATCCTCAATTAGTAATGGAAAAAGAGGCCTTGTATATAAACCTTGATTGAAACTCTTGGGGGATATTCATTTGTAAATTGACAAGCTCCTTAAGAATCATTATGATGGGAACAAAAATAATATTGAAGTTTATTTATAGGAAAAAGACATTGAAAACTTATATTAAATCATAAAAATTCATATGTTAAGGAATTTATTCCATTTATTAGATTCCCTTTAAATGTTTATAGTATCCCTTTTTTATGTCTAATTGTATGAAAACTGCCATCCCATATATTCCCTTTATGTATAGTGAGTGTCTAGAAATATGATGTACCATGTCAAAAAATGTGATGAGAAATGTGATGACTATCTAAATGAGATTACTAACTCTATAGAAGGAGGATTCATTAAATTAATGACAATAATTAATCAATTATCTCATTTTTTGAATAGTAACATGAATCAGGGGGGAAAGAACTCCACCCCTAAGAATTGGAAAGTTGAAATTGAGGCCTCTGTAAATAAATGAATCCAAATTTTAGTGGATCTTCTGATCCCTTAATCTAAAAAAGGGATCAATTACATTAAAACATCATACTTGTACTTTAGTTCCATGATAAAGGGAAGGTCATGTTGGAAGTTTATCTTATGGTGGGAGAAGATGATTAATAATGAACATTGTAAAAAAATACAAAGCTTGAGGTGGAGATCAAATGGATAGATTGTAAATTATTCTATAAATATTTTTTGATAAATATTTTCAACCCAATGCTTCACTAATAATGTAAATTGTGTTCCCTATAATAAAAAATATTATGAAATCATTGGGGTGTACGTTTCATAATTCAAAATACACTCATGATAAACCTCTAGATTTCACATTTATAAGAAAAGTAAATAAGACTACTTTGTAAGTGGTATAAATCTGAATATATATAAATTTTTAGTGATTTGGGACTTTTTCAAGATACGAGGAAATTGTTCTCTATGACCAATAATTCAAAATGGATATCAGTGAATGTAAAGGGTCTCATGGTTCAAAATATTGGAAGCGGATATTGAATTTTAATTGTAGTGAATAGATGGAGAAATATCATAGTGGGGTGAAATTATGATATCCCGATTTTGAAATGTGTGGGAAGGAGAATATTGGAAATTTCCTAAAAGGGGATGGAATTTATTCCGTTATGAAAAGTAAGTTCACCAAACAATTGAATTCCATTGGGATAAACCCACCAACATGATAGAAGAAATGTTTTCTCTAGCCAACCCACATCCTGTTGCCCAATGTTTCAACTGTAAAGAATATGGACACTATGTGTATCAATTCAATATTTCACGTGTTTTTTATGATAATTAGTGAAAAAATCTCGATTCTCTAGATAGAAAGGGGGAGCTTATTTCATCAAAAAATGTAAGTTTTATCTTGAAAACAAAGAGGTGAAAGATACACTAGTTATTCATTCAATGATAGTGAAAATACTATTCAATTCTTTTTATACAAAATCCTTCATATAAGTAAATTTTAATATAAATATTCATACCCCACATCCAAATATGGATGTTGAGATATGAGTGAAAATAGAAAATGAGGAAACTATTTCATCTCAAGATTATAAATCCTCCCCTATCAACAATTATAGGATTAATTTCTTAGATAGCCTTATCAAACTCTCTTAAGGGAAATTTGATGCAATTTTGGGTATGGATTGAATTTCCATGTATTGATCCATCATAAATTTTTAGGGAACTAAATCAACTTAAAAATCACAATCCACCCTCCGATTCGGTACATGTGGAAGGAGAAGGATGCATCTTTATTTGGACATATTATCTTAAGAATAAAATTATTTCCTTATGAGAAATAATATCTATCTAAATTTACTAATTTTAAGTAAAATATAAACCATAATGATGTAACCATTACGAGGGGATATACTGATGTGTTTCGTGAACAATTTCTTTATGTTCCTCTTAATTGAGAGTTTTAGTTCTCATTCGAACTTATGTAGAGAATGTAACTTTCCTAAGGCGGGATTTCACTAGAAAAGTGATATCTATGGATCCATAGAAAATAATGTCAATTAAATAATGGGGAATTCCAACATATGTGATAAAGATACATATTTTACTTGTATTATTTTGTTATTATCCTGGATTTTTTAGAAACTAATCATGATTTTGAATCCCAAAAACCAAGATCACTTGTTAGGGTGTAATGTTTATATAGTTCGATGAATGTGATGTGATTTATAAAGAGTTAAATAAGAGGATAATCACTGAACCTATGCAAACATTACCCACCAGTGGGATATGATTTGTTATATATATCAATCCATACAAAAGGGGAATGAGTTGCGTACTAAGGCAATGTAACAAAGTGATTGCCTATGCCTCCCTCAAATTAAATATCTAGAGCATAACTACCCAACCCATGATGTAGAATGGGCTACAGTGATCTTAACATTAGTTATTTAGTGAAATTATATATATGATGATAAGTGTGACATATATAGAAATAATAAAATCATCAAATATATATTCACAAAAAAGGATCTAAATATTAAAATATAAATGTTGATATATCGCATCAAGGATTATTCTTGGTCAATCTGTTACTATAATGGGAATGAAAACATGGTGGATTATTATATGAGAAGAAAAGATTTGGAAACCCCATCCATGTTTAGGATTGGAAGGGTTATAGTCCTATTATAATACAATGAATTGATGTTGTAATCATAAAAGGAACTTTATCCAACATTTATAAAATAAATACTCAACCATATATTCATGATAGGATCAATGATGCCTAAAAAGAAAATGGAGTACTGCAGAAAAATGTATTGAATATTACAGGCTTCAAAATTACTAAAGATAGAATTATAATATTTGGAACCCAAATATGTGATCCATCAAAACTAGAGTTGAATATGGAACTTCTAGAAGATGAAAATAGCTCAAAATTACATATTCATATGGGAATTATTATGAATTATATAGATCATGAGAAAAATCATGCGTGGGATTATTTGAAGAGGTGGATTTCTTAATTTGTATCCCAATTCTTTTTACGCTAACAAGTTAAGGCTAAAAAATTTTGATCTATATTTATGATACAAACATTTTCCATACCCATATGTAAATGGGAATATAGAGCTATTGATTTCATAATAGGACTCACCAAGACATATAAAGGTAATAATAGAATCTCGGTGGTTTTTGACCACCTTAAAAATTCAATGTTTTTCATTTCTGTCAAGGAATATTTATATCTTAAACAACTCACCAATAAATATAAAATAGAAGTGGTAATACTACATGGAGTTCCCATCTTTATTATATTTGATTGATATTTGAGGTTTTATTGGAGGATCAAGAGAACCCATTAGTAGGGGATGGATATAGATTTTTGTTTCAGTATTTCATATCACCCTCATATGGATGGATAGTCTATGAGAACCATTTAAATTGAAGAGAATATTTTGATATCACACTCAATGAATATCCAAGGATATTGGTATCAACACCTCTCCCTTAAACAGATCTCATATAAGACCAATTTCCATTATGGTATTTAAACGGAACATTATCAAGGTATTTATGGGAAGAGGTGGAAGACTCCAACATGTTGGGATGAAGTTCAAGAACATATGATGATGATACCTGATCTTATCAAAGACATTAAATTGAAAGTTCATACCACTTAACATCATTTGAAATCAACATGAAGTTGATAGAAAGTTTTTGAATACAATCATTATTGATACCTAAAGTATAAAATTAGAGATAAGGGGTTCAATCATATATCTCCATGGAATAAATTCATGAGGTTTGTGAAGAAGGGAAATATTAGACTAATATGTATCATCCAATTTTAGATAATTTATTGTATCAGATCTATAACCTACCAAAAATCTGTCACACCTTACCTATCTCATGTACACGATGTGTATCATGTATACCAACTAAGAAAGTACATACTTGACCCCTCTATTGTACTAAATCAAGAGGTGATACCTTTGGAAAATGATCATTCATGCGAGGAGAACTTGGTGAATTTCTTAGATCATATAGACTAGGTTCTATGAAACAGGACAACCTAACATTTCAAAGTATTACAGTGGAAAAGAAATTTTGAGGAAGCCAATTAAGAAAGATAAGAGGCAATGAAAAAGAAGTTCTATCGGCTATTGTAGTGTATGAAATGAAAATTTGAGGGTAAAATTTCTAATGGGGTATAACTTAAAGCCCTAAACATTCATAATTGAAAATTTCTTTTTTAATGATTAAATTCCTTATTACAAAATATAGTTATAGAAAACACATACACTAATTTGGTTATTATTTTCCATTATAAAATATATACGATCAATTTTTAAATAATATTAAACATCCAAAAAATTTATTATATATTTTTTATATAGTGACTATTGAGATTATTAAATATTAAGGCTTTTGATAAATTCAAATTGATACAGACAACATAAGTGATTTCCTCAAAAAGTAGGATTGTACCCAATGAAGGTCATTAACTGGAGCTTCCGATGGAGTTGGAATCTTTGGGATTTTACCTTAAAAAACAAGTACAAGGTTTAAGAATTGAAACATGAGAGAAACTATTTAGGAGATACATTCCCGATTATTGAGATCATGACCCAAATTATGTTTTCTGAACCACACAAAGAAAGTTCCACCATCACACGCATTACCCTTAGGTCATACACTGGTGTCATAGGTGTTATGTATCTAGACCCTAGAATTGTTTTTTTTAATTTTAAATAAAATAATGATTAAATTTATCCCATTTGATTATAAATTTATAATTGATTATATACTTTTATACAAATAAATTAAAATTGTGTTTTTGGAAAGTACATAGTTTCAATTATGAGACACTCTTGATAAATACCTAAAATATTGAAATAAATTTTATTTTTATATAATTATATTACTTGATAATATTTATTTAAATAAAAATGATAATATAATTTAATGAAGTCAAATTTAATTTTTATAGGTTTCAGAAAGTTGTTACTGTTGTAAAAACCAGTATTTTTCGTTAAATAATGATTTTTGTTTGAAATTTTATATTTTCAAATATAGAAAATAAATTTTTTAAAATAAATATTATTTTTTAAATCAGAACATCAGAGTTACCTAAGGGTGATATTTTCATTTCTTTTGAGATAATCTAATTTTTGGGTAAAAAATAAATACGGTATAAAAATACTATCTGTATTATGATATCATAATATCTCAAAATTTATTTAATAAATTTTATAAAAAATGCATGAAAAAATATATATTTCCAATTAAAATATAACGTTTCTATAGTTATTTTTTTAATTTTATGAACCCTTATTGACTCCCCGAAAACATATATTATATTTTGAGGTTTTAAAATCAATTTTCTATGAACATGACTCAATTAAATTTCATGAATGGTTTAATTATAGTATTATCAGTTCATGAAATTATACTATATTAAAAACCACTAATATTTGATAGAAACTATGGGGATAAACAATATTAATGTTTTTGGTTCTTTTTTATAGAGTCCAGAACCACATTTCTGAACATAATAATGAATCCCCCACTATTTTCTATAAATATCCATGCAACCTACAACTAATATTCACTAAAAACAAAAATAATATGGTTTTAATATCCATTTATCTCCATAAAACCCTTAAAAGGTTTTCCAATTATGTTTATAAGATCCTCCCATTATTTTAGATGTGTTATCCCAAGGTAATACATTATCTCCCAATCTATATTATTCAAGTGCTTTATTCATATTATGCCTTTTGAATTCACATTTTCAATGTTGTAATGATTCTTTACACTTATATATATTATATTTATAATTTACATGTTATGATATTACAACTTTCTCTCTCATTAAAACATTCCATGAATCTTTTTGTATACCCATTATGCTATAGAAATTATCATGATGCTTTGAAATTCATGAATTATTATTGTGATTATGAATCCCTGTTTCCACTCAAGGGTATTCACCAAGATATAACTATCCTTAATTGATTGGGGACATCCAAGTATGTTACCTGCACTCTATATTCATGATACTTATAACAAAGAAAGGTGTTAGTTTATTTTATGATCAATATGGAACAAAAATCCATGTACAAGTTATGAACATGATGGGTGGGTACATAATTTTATTGCTTCCCAATACATTGGGAAATGTTTTTATCTCATGAGATACCATATACAGTTTATAATATTTTATCCTATATAGACTTGTTTATGATTCTCCTACCGCTAGCATTGACTTACACTTATGATGTCATGTTTTATAATGCCATTACATTCATAAGTTTCATTGATACTGTCATATTATATCATTATTTGATGTTCATGTTTATGACTATTACCCCTTTTAATCACCTTTATATACATATTCCCTCACATATTTTACTTTCATCATGTTATAAATTTATTATTTATATACTAGGGTTTATATCTCACCCCTTTCTTATGTACACCCTCATGTTATCCCATTCAGTATTATAAGATTAGTATATTTTAATGTAATACTATGGAGTTTTTAATTATTTTCATTATATCACTATTTAAAATTTTTATTCTATATATTTAAATTACCAAATACTATTGGCCAATAAATATTTTGGGATTATAACATGTGTAACCTTATGTAATAAATCATGAAATAAAGTGAATAATAAACATAGGTTTTCATAGAGTTACCAACTGGGTCTATTGTTGATCTCGACTGTATTACGGGTGATATTTTTCCCATTAGTTATCTAATTATACCATGGTATTTCTTACCAGCCTGAGGTGACCAGGAATGAACCATGGGAAATGTGGTGGTTGGATCAGGTGAATTTTTTGGTGAGCTTAGACAAGTTTGCTACAAAATGGTATTAGTGCCCTCTTTTTAGTTGAGATTTACCCATATATGGGAGTTAGAATCATTAGAACATGGATGGTAGGTTTGAGTATGTTCTTATTTTACTCTCCCATGCATTAGATATTGAGTGTCCATTAGTGGTTATGAATTATTTTTTTATTTATATATGTATTAAAGTTTTATAATGAGATGTTTTGATGCAAAGTACTTCTAATCTGATTTATTAGAATAACATGGGAGACATATCATGGAAATCCCCATTTAGGAGTGATACTATAGGAAATAAAGATGGTGAAATGTTAAGACACATGGTCTATCAAACCTTTCGAATCCTTTTAAAACTTTTAAGTACTAATATAGTGGAAATCACATGATTGCAGCATGGCATCTCAAACCATGTAGGGAGACCATGAAAAGTGGGGATTTTTTTTTGTTTTTTTCCTTCCATTGTTTCTCTCATCATATATAATGGTTAATGGTTCTAGTTTATTAGTTTTCATGTGATCATTTATAATTTTTTAAAATTTTGAGAAACAATTTAAACAAATTTTTAAGCTTTGGTATTTATGAATTTTTTTTAAAAAAATCATTTGTTGAGTGGCTTCAGTAAAAAGTTTTTGAACTCTAGAAAAATTCATAGGTTGTGATATATTTAAAAGAAAATATTTCATGGGTTTAATGTGGTGAAATTCAAGGAATTTTTTCACATGTTTTGTTCAAAGAGAAATTTGGTTATCAAAAATTTAGTTCTTTTATTGTTGGGTTTGAACTATTCAAAATTTGGAATGAGTTTAGTGTATCAAAATGGAATAAAGGCCATGTTAGAAATTTTAAGAAAGATATTTAATTTATTATTTTGATTATTTTTTGTTTATTATTTGTATCCCTTATAATGGTATTTTTGGTGATTTGAAGCAATATTTATCTTTTTTATGTTTTCGAATTTTACCCCTAAAAAGGAGTAAACAATTATTGATGGGAATCTCTAATATAGTACTCATGTTGATCTAAAAGTAGTTCTTCTAGCTGCAAACTCTTACTGGTCATGTGATGGAGTGGAATTGACTAGTTCTTTACATCTTATAGATCATGTGAGAGTCAGAATCTTGTGAGGTGATAGAGTTGTTAGTTAAGATCAAAGAGATCTCGAATTATTTGAAAATTATAAAATCTTATTGGGTGAGGTGTACCACTCCATTATTCTAAGTTTTGAGTATAGATATTTGCATGGTCAATATATATTTTGAATAATTTCAATTTATTTCTTGGGAATGTATCTAGACTTCCCACATCAAGAAGTTTTATCATGAGGAGGTGATATTTGAGAAGTTTATTGAGTTTTTAGATGTCCCCAATTGTGACTAGTAAGAGGAAATTTATATATAACAGTTGTGTACATTGGTTCCTTTATCTCTTGATTTGTCCATGGACGATTCAAAGAAGGCATAGTTATTTTTCTTGAGGCCTTCCTCCAGACCTTAAGTTTTTGTTGGTTTAGCCTAAACAAACTTATTTCATGGAAGTTATATCCATGTATCTTTTTTCATAGGTATATTTAGTAGGGAAACCTAGAGTAGGTGATTTTACAACCCTATATGTTGTCAGTGATCATATTCTAATAAGAAAAAAAAATTTGAAGCCAGTTGTGTTCTGTAAGTGTGGGATATGCAGGAATGTTAGGCCTTCATGTCCAATGTTTCTGTGGACCTGAAATCAGTGTATTCATCTTGGTTACACACAAATATTCTTTAATATAAGTGTATATTAGAAGGAGTCTCTGAATTAGATTCAATCTGACCAGTATATTTTGGTCTTTCATCCATTTGGAGAGTCGGTATATGTTTTGTGGCTTTGAGGATGCCCACTTTTGTAGTCAACATTTTGTTGGAATTTGTTCCAACGCATTTTTGTACCTTGTTTCTTTTTTATATCAGTTAAAATAGACTTTATCTCACATTATTATATTTTGAATGTTCATATATAGTTTTTTTCCTACTTTTTATCTTATAGCATGGATTTTAACATAAGAGTTATCAAGATGTTATTTTTTTCATAATTAATGTCAGTAGGTGTTAATAGTTTTTGGAATCAAGTTATCCTTCATGCTAACAAATTACCTAAATTTATAGTTGTTTCATTCCTTATTGAGGCGTGTTCATTTTTGTGGGTTTTTTATAGTTATAGGGAGTTTTTTGGGTTTTTTTTATGAAACAAGACTTTGGTTTCCTTGAGAAAGTACACATTGTGGTGCTTCTATATTGTTTTTTTTTGTTAGTGGATCCATGGGTTCTAAGATATGATCATTTCGTTTATTTAACTAGTTGGTGTTTCACTATATTTGATTTATTATAAATGGTGGGGATACCTTAATTTGATATCCATGCTTTTTCCCCATTAATGAGAATTATTTTTAGATGATTTTGTGTTGAGATATGTAGTTTTATCAATAGATTGTTTTATCCATTGTTTCAGAGGATTGTTTTTGTTTTAATCCTTGGTATATTTTCATACTCATCAAGGATTTTTTGGTTTTAGTATGTGTGTTTGGATGAGTTCCTAAATTAAATATTGGACAAAAGAGTGGTCATCCCAAGGTATCTTTGTGTGAGGAATCCATTATTAGGAATCAAAGTGTTTTGGTAGTTGGGAAATATATAGTGGTCTAAGTTTTTTCTAAAGATGTGATCTATTCAAGTCCTATGTATTTGGTCCCCATTGATTATTTTTTAATTTGGTGAAATCCCACTTTTATATATGTTGGTTTTGACACTTCCCTAGACTTAGTATAACAACTACTTTGTTGGCATGTAATTTTTTTGTGTAGAAATCCATGGCGAGGATAATTAAAACACCATGAAATGTTATTTTCTTACTTTTTATATTTCATTTTTTTCTCCATTGAGATTTTGGATTCCCGTTTTTTAAATCATTAGTCTTTGATGTTCTTATAGGGCATCATGATTAAGATCACTTTTATTAACCATATAGTAGAAACAATGAAACATATGTTGTTATTGGGAGAGGAAAAATCTAAGTTTAATAATGATCTGGTAAACCATTACAGGAAAACCTTCTGATCTCTCTGGATTTGAGGTAGTGGTTTTTTATATTCTATACAAAATTTGGTAAACCATGCGATATAATCATGTGAACTACTCAGGTTGGTTTAATTTTTCTCATTAAGGTAGGTTTAATGTAGGGATTCATCCATAAGACACCCACTTGTTCTCCCGTATCATAAGAACCTCCAAATAGGATCTCCCATTCTACTGATCTACTCAATGTTGATTTAAAGTGGATTCATGGTGGATCTTTTCTGGATAAAGAGGTAAAGGATTATTACCTCTTGTTCAATTTGATTCTTTTTATTTTTCATTTCATTCCTTGAACCCTAATGGTCATGTGGTCCAATTTTTGTGGTTAGGGTTGTGTTAAAAATGATGTTTTTCTGTCTAATGGTTGTAATCCATATATTTAGGACATCATGTTAGTTTAAATTTGAGGATACATTTTTCCACCATTTAAGGTAAGAGTTTCTATTATTTTTTCCATTTTTTAAATAATTTCTTGATTTTTTGGTGTTTTAAATGTTTTATTGAACAAAACTGTTGATGAATGGGATTACTAGTTTTTATTATCAAATATTTTCCACGTTTTTGGGGTTTTCCTTTGAAAACACTGGGTGGGATTTCTATTTTAATGAAATTTTATTTACAAATTTGTTTTAGGAATTCAATGTATTTAGTAAAATTCCATTCATATTTTTCCATGAGAAAAAAGATTGGTTCATGGTGTTTTGAACCAATAATAATCTATAAGGTGACGTTATATTCATTTTTAAAATCGGTTTCATTATTTTAATAGGTTACCATGATTTTATAAATAAAAAATCATTATTAGTAAAGGTTATTCCCTTGAGTAGATAATAAGGTATGTTATTTTATATGATTCCTCTCTTATTTTAAAATGGTGGGGTAATTCCTCTTGTTTTATTCTTTAGATGCAACATTTATTTGATTTTCAATTTTTATTCTTTATTACGTTTTGTGATTTTTCAGAATTTAACTTCTGTCTAGTGTTTATTTTGAGGGAGTACATCCAAAGATGGATTTTTGTGTGTGTTTGATTTTGTGTGTTATTTTTCGTAGCTTGAATTTGGATGCCAAATGTATTTAAAAAGTTAATTTCTAAATAAAGTTATCATCAAGTATAATGAGAAGGATTGATGGGAAATTTTTGTGATTATCTCAGAATGGATATTGTATACACCCTATTTGGGCCTATCATTTCCTGTTGTTTACACTTTTGGGTATGACCTTGTTTAAAAGAATTATTCATGTTTATATGTTTTGTTTGGGTCTTATTAATTAAATAGGTCTATTATAGGTGATATGTTTATTTTATTGTAGTGTATCAATCCTTTTTGTTTTTTCTAATAACATGATGATGTTAGGTTGATAGTAATAACATATTTTAGCCAGTTCATGAGGAACCTAGGTTATTATATGGAATTTTTAGGGATTTTTCCTTACTATTTGAGTGTAATACCTAGGTTAGTAAACCCTTTTTGAATTTAATACCTATGTAAGTTGTGTCTCTCTAATAAAGATAATGGAAGATAGATTTGGGAGATGATTTGTGTTACTATTTACCTATTGACATTTTTCCAGCTATGCATGTGAAGAAACATGAAACCTTAGTTCGCAGAGTGATTCCTGTTGATTTTTAATTTATTTTAGGATTATTTATAATTTTGGAATATGATTTTATCATTGAAATTTATGTTCCTAGTTCATTGCTTTATTAGTGATCATCATGTTGGTGATAAATGTTTTTCTGGTTATTTTCAATGATTTATATGTTATTTATATTATCATTTTATTATTATTTCCCTTGTCCTTTACCCATATTGGGGGTGTCTAAGATAATGTTTTAAAAAGGGAAAATAGATAATTTCTTTAAATGAATGGATTTTGGAAAGGTTGTTTGAAATGTCTAAAAATAATGGGATTCTTTGTTTTAAAAATAATGTATTTATCTAATTTTATTCTAGAATGCAGGTGGTTTTTTTGGAGAGGGTAAAAAGTTGGTTTTATTGAAATGAATTTACCTTGGTGAGTCCTAATGGGGGAATATTTTGCAAATGACATGTTTTGAGAAGGTATATGGGGCATGTTTTTTTATTTCTTTTTTGTATAATAATGAAAACATATATTTTTATTCCATTTTCCAAACTAATTGAATTTGTTTCTTTATAAAAGGAATGTTAATGGACTCATGGTGGTATCCAACTAGTCATTAGGTCACACCCTTCATACTAATTTTTGTAGGTATATAGTTTTCATGTTTTCTATAGATTCTACAATTATGACTTAAAGGTTTTTTGGTTACCACTCTTCATTGGGAAGCAACTGTTGTTTTGGATATGGTGGAGTCCTAAAAATAACAAACATATATTGTGGTTTCTCTCCCATTTGAGTTAGGATATTTTGGATTGTGAGTTTTATAAGCCTCTTAATAAAATTTATTCTTTTTAGTTTAGTTAATATTTCCTTATATTTTAAATTTAATTTTTTTATTAAAATATTTTCATTTATGGAAAATAAATTTTAAAATATTTTACTATATTTTTAGAAATATGACCTATTTGGGTGTTATTTTTTTCCACATATTTATTTTCCATGCCCATCCAATGTATGGAAACATCATTTCAGGTTCCTAGTTTTCAATTATTTTGTAATGATTTTGATTTTTCCATGTAAGAATTTAGAATACTATGTGAAATGTTTTTGGATCTAGGCGGCGAGGCGGTTTGAGATTCCAAGGCTTGGTGATCCATGTATTGATATTATAAAAGTTTTAACTATATTAATATCATGTGAGGAAAACATTCCTGAAGATTTTGAAGAACCCTTGAATTGGGAATCAAATATGAGATTTCAGAAATCCATTGAGTCCATAATGAGGGTTCTACCCTAGGTAAAAAAAATAATACTTATTGGCGTTAGGTGTTCAACATGATCCCCATTATGGTGAAATAATTTAAAAAATAAATTGTTTTATTTAAATAAATTTATATGAAATATCAAAATAACTCTTCTATATAATATATGTTATAAATAATTTTTAGGGACATCCTCATAAAATAGGATATTGATAGAGGTTCTGTTGGATTTAATTTATTGAACAATGAAAGAAACAAGAATCAGATTAGTATTGATGGGAATATTTGCACCAACACAGTGCATGGATCTCACCAATGAAGAAATTGATGAATTTTTCTTCATCAAAAATTTATCTAAAATTGAGGTATAATGTTCTATTAATATTTATTTATCCTTGATATTTTATCCCACATAGAACACAGATCAATTCCATGAACAATAATTGATCCATAGATCGATGGTAGATATTATAGATATTATTTTATATTAGTTTTTTTTATAGTTCATCATAAATTGTTTCAATTGAAATTAATTGATTCCAACCAGAATAATGGATATGGATCATTACTCATATTATATTTGTTCTTTTATTGCCTCATTCATTTAATGATTGTCACTATCAATTTCATTAGCTGATGGTTTGACTAATACCCAGTATTTGATCATTCCATCGTTGTTAATCCACACAATTGATCAATACCATGAGTTCTAGTTCCTGATCAATGGATTTGTCGATGTAAAATGATGATGGTTTATGATCAAAGATGGATTGAGATTGGATAGGGTTCTCTAGTTTCATGTTTTGGTATACCATAGTGGCATCATTTGGTGAAGGAGTATACAGATTAGATTTGATGGTCGGAAGCTGGCTGTTCAGTGATGGAAAGGCTTGGTTGTATGGAGGTGTGTGGCATACGACTAGGTTGGAAATATATTTAGTGGAATTTGAGGATCACATTGAAATAATGTAAATAACCTGTCAGTTTTGTGAAAATATGGAATATATAGAATATTTTTTGAATAACACACTCCATGTTTAGGCTCGAGAAATAGAGGCTAGGGTTTTATAAAATATATATATGAAAAACCATTTAAGACATTTCAAATGAGATGTGAAACATGTCACATGATTTGTGACTTGATACTAGTTACTCGGTGTGTACCCCCAGGGTTCACAGGTAGTTACATATTCAGGCACATGGTAATGTACAAAAGCATGACTAAGTATGAAGGAACAACCAAGTACTTAGGATATAACGACACTCGAGTTTCATACATAGATATTATATCATAACAGATGAATATTCATTAAATTATACAAAACACACCCGATGATATAAAATTTTAATGTCATTAGAGACTAGATAGGTAATATTTATATTTCACGAAATATATTAAAACTCTCTAATAATGATCATCCCATACAATATTCTTCTTAGACATACCACACTTAAAACCATTCATCATAACTTGAGGAAATGAAACACAATAAAATGATAGCTCACATGATTAACAAGGGTAAACAAGGGACATATAAAAATAACACAATCATAAAGCTATGACAACAAGAGAATAATATTTGAAAAAACAAACCCTATGAATCAAAGATCATAAAAATGATTCATTTCTAAAATATTGGATGTTCATAAGACAAGAATCACAAAGGAATCAAATAACATAATCCATGTGAACCTAAAATTAGGATAAGAAATATATTTTAGGGGAAAATATAACCATATAAAACCTAATGTCATGGATATTGAAAGAGAAATTCATAACTTGTGAGGCTTGGGATAAACACCAGTGTACCTACTTTGGGCTTAGACTAAAAACACATGAACCCTATTTTTCTAGATTAGGCAAACCACCCATATTCCCTCTTTTTTTATTTTTAAAAAAACCTTTTTACCCTCTGAAATCATGGAAAAAAATCACTACCTAATGAATTATTGGTAGATATTGGAAAAAACCGTCACATAATCAATGCATTTGTGTGCCATAAGATCATAAAACATTCATCATATAATATCTTAAGAAAATGAAATTGGCTTTATAAATATTTAATCATATATTAACCCTTGAAAATGAATGGGGTTCATAAATAAATCATCATATCATAACCATTGGAAAAAGAATGTGTCTTATAAACATCATTCTATTATGATCATAATCAAAAAACCTTTAGAGAAATAATAATAATGGTATCCTTGGATCAAATTCCCTGTGAATAAAATGTAACTTCAATGGATGTCATCTTAATGTAGAATGATTTTGAAAGATCACTTAGAAAATTTTTAGTGTTAAATAGCCTTTCCACATTGAAAAAAATATTTTAAAACATAATATAATTTCAAAATAGTTTTATTTAAATATTTTCTTGAAAAATTATGAATATAACATTAAATACCTTTTAAAACATTTTTTGTGAAAAATATCTTTTCCACTTTTAAAAACACTTCTTAAAAAAACATCATCAAAATAATTTCATTTGAAAATAATCTTAGAAATATATTAAGGAATGTTTAATGATCATTTAAAAAGTTTATTGAGTAAAATACACTTCTAACTTTGAAAAACAATTTTAAAAACATGAAAAACATTAAAAATATTTTTCTTTGAAAATAATTTTGAAAAATGTAACAAAATAGTTTAAGATAATTTTAAAAAAAGATTAAAAAATATATCCTTTAATCTGTTAGAAAAGAATTTAAAACATAAAAAATTTCAATGTAATTTTATATGAATATAACTTCAAAAAAATTAAAAATAAATCTTTAAAGATCATTTAAAACATTTTTTAAGGGAAACAACTTTTCACATTAGAAAATTATTTTAAAACTAAAATTTCATAATTAATTTTGAATAAAAGTTTTGTTCCAAAATAGGAAATAGAAATTATAAAAGAATCTATAAAAAATTAAGTGGCCATGATGGTGGGAAATTCTATTCTTATCATACATATAAAAATAATTGTCCTTTTTAAATTTTTAGTAAAAGAAAAATAGGCCATTGTTAGAAAATTACATGAATATTGATTTTAAAAAACATCATAAAAAATAAAATATGGTTAAAAATTATTTTTCATAAATCCTTTAAAGAATGATAATACTTTTTAAATTTTTTTGAAGATCTAGATGTGAAAGAAAAAGGGGTTTTGATAGAACATAGAAATAATGTTAGTTTTCTTTAAAAAACTTCTTTTATAATCTCATGTACAAAATGAGTGGAAAATAATGGGATAAATCTAATATATGTTACTAATCATCGGAAAATAAAATTGATGATATTATTTAGGGCTTTATTTTAATATTTCATTATCAGAAGCATAATCATAAAAAAAATTATAAACAATTAGATTGTTACACAAAATCATTACCACTTAGGTAAAATTTGAACAGTAACACCCATAAAAGAGAGATCCTAAAATGGATATATAAATCCCACTAATTATTATCATAATAATTATAAAATATATTAATTGTAAGTATATACACCACAAAAAATAAAAAGGCGGTGAATATGATATGTGTCTCAAAGAAAATAAAAGTGATATATAAATCCCTTACCTTAAGTCCCAACTTACTTTATACACATTCCAAGATTATATATAATAAATATAGGTTTATTATATATATATTAAAGAATAATAATTATATATATCATAGAATATATTATTTACTTATTACTTTTATTACCCATTTATTAAAAATTCATAGTTAAATTTATGTTTTGGGCAATAACTTCTTTTTGATATATGTAATGGTTTGGTATTTTTGGTACTTTTACTTTTAACAATTGTTACATAATTTCATGAATTTTAACCATGATATAAATATAATATTTATTCATTATATATCTATTTATATCGATCCATTAATTTTAGATATATTAAATGAATTTCCCTATTCATGGATAGTGTTTTCCATACGTATAAATGAACACAATTTCATTTTTCTCGACGGACGGAATATAAGAAAGGTCAATAATACTTCAAAGTTAAAAAATAATTATTATTTAATATAGATAATATATTTATGTCATATATATAGTTTTTATTCATTTAATATATACTTATTATCATCTTTGTAATGTAGAAATGAAAAATATCTTACATTGGTTAGTGAGGCCATAGTCCATCGGACACACGAGAAAAATTATGGTTTTCATACAGTTTGGAAGGTAAGAAGTAATATGTGATATTATATTTTAATAAATATATTATGGTAATTAATATCACATATATTCCTCAACTTTATCCTCATTACCTTCCATATAAATCCTAATTGAGATTGCATCACATGGCATCGTGAGGTGATTGTCCACCGGACACATGTGTGATGTTATCGTATCACTCATATAATTAAAAGTAAAAAGGTTTATGTGATATCATAATTCAATAGGAATATTTATATTATAAATATCATATATATACATTAAATACATCATCATAACTATCCTTGTGAAATAATGATTAAAAATAGACTACATCTGTTAGCAAGGTGATAATCCATCACACATAGAATTGAAAATTTCAATTCCCATTTAAGGAACAATTAGATGTATTTAGTTAATTAAAATAAAATAATAACATATCTATGTGTGAAAGATACTTTTTTAAGCTATAATCATGAATTATGTAAATTTTTTGGGGTTAGAAAAATAAATAAAATGAAAACATATAGTTAAGTACAATACCCCTACTTCAGTAATCCCCTTTTGGTTTACACCTAAGTCATTATTATGAGAGATTATTAAAAAAAAGTTATACAGGAATTTATGAGGGATGTTATTAATGTTTTAGGATTTTCTTTTCAGAACCAATAGTTTTTTTATGTGGGAATATTAAAGGAGAGACAATAGCCTCTTATAAACAGGGGAGAGGACACACATGGAATTTTTGAAAATAAATGGATTTAACCACATTTTTTACATAAATCAAGGATGAAACAATATTTAATTATGAATAATTATAGTCTGTAAGGTTGATATATTTCCATATAATGGGGGTTTTTTACAATTATATAGGTTATTTTACCCCTTATCTTCTTACTTTAACCTCTTATTAAACCCATTTTTAACTTAACAACATGAATTATTCTTTAATGTTTTACTATTCAATATGGTAAAAAGTTAATTTAAGAAAATTATAAAATACTAATTATTCTAATTAAAAATATAGGATTTATTTTTATATTTTAGTTAACGTAATTCAAATATTTTAATTTTAAATTAAACATGTATAGGAGATGAAAATGTAGTTTTCTAATGAGAAACTTTTTGTAAGTATAGAAAGTTTCAATATAACAATTCAATATATAATTGATTCCAATGGACTAAAGTGGATTAAAAAATATATTATTTTAATAATTTTACATTTAAAATAATCATAAAATATCTTTTGTATTTTTAAATACTTTTACTGAAAATTATGTCCCAAATAAAACCTGTATTTTTCTCTATTCACTGACACATTTATACATTCAAAAAATTATAAAATATTTTATCCATGATTATGATAATTTGTTTATTTTATAAATTATTTTTATTTTTAATTTTTTTCAATGTCTATAAATTCAAATGAAAACATTTTCACAAAAAAAATTGATAATTTTTTTTGGAATCATAGAAATACTTTACCAAAAATTAAGTTCTTATTTATCAATTTATTATTTTTTGTAGTCATTAATAATTAATTTTTCAAAAAATTATATTACCATTCATACTTCCATTTTTAATTTCTAAGCTATAACGATCATATTTAAATTATAATAGTAATAGTATTGCGTGGTTTATAAAAACTCATTTTCACATATAATATAAGATAAACTTTTATTATTTGTGTAATGAAGGATAAAATCATTGTTCTATACAAAAAAATGCTATTAAATAAATCTAATTTAATGAAAAATAATAAGAACTTGAGGTATTACATATTTAGGTTCATGGTCATGACCAGAACCACACATGCACAGGCTGTTTGGCATCGGCAAGGACAAATCCAAGTCTGATTTTCATGGGACATATTGTGTACCCCCTATAGACGTTTCATACCCTCAATAAATGATATTTACTTCATATAGGGATGTGTTAAGACCATTAGCTATTTATCTGGGATGAGTTTATTTGGGTATAATCCCTTTCAACCAATAGTTGGGTGTGTTCCCTCTATTAGATACAAATGTCTGAGTTCCCTTGTTATAGGATGAGTTCCTTTGTCCACTAATATGAGGGTAATTGTGGAATCTGGTCCTATGAATTGAATTTTGACATCCACTCGGAAGAATAGACCTAGTATACTATGTGAGGACTGAATTTGATCTTCATTCTCATTACTGTCCTTAGTTAGGGTTTTTGATATCACATAAACAACATACACCTGTTTAGTCCCCTAATTAGTATAAAAATAAAATATGGGTTGTATTATACCATTGTTGTAACACCCGAGACTTTTATGTTATATAAATCATCAAAGGAATCTTTTTCTACACAACACTTGCTTGGCTTTCTTTACAAGCAATCACGACCTTCCTCGATAGCTTGCGTCGTAAGCAATACCGAGTTTCACTAAACAACAATATGCTATTAAAACTAGCCATTATGAATAGTAATAACCACTTTTTGAAATTTTATAAATTTTATTTTTCAAAATGGACTTCATTTTTGGACTCAGAATATCGAAATTAGCCTAGGGTGAAATTTTGGTATTTTTCTGAAAACTTTCAATTTTTGATGAATAGTGAAACCACTAAGTGGTAGGTTAAAAACTGAATTTTGCATAAAATTTAATTTTACCGCTTCTGTGAATGGAATTTCGAAAATCCGACAGACACGATTGATATCAGTAAGTAAAATGTGGTTCAATGAGATAAAAATAATTTTTGGTGAATAGTATCTTTTTACTTTTTTTTTACCGCGGTTAATAGTAAATAGGGTAACTAAGGGTAGATATGATATTAATATTACCCTAAAACATGTCCTAATTCTATTGGACAAGTGTAATTCGACCAAAAACAAACTTAGGAATAAAATATGACCATTTAGGCCCACTTGGATTAGATTAGGACATTTATTATTAATTTATTTAATGAAGGGTTAAAGTAGTTAAAATCAAAGTTTAATAAGTAAATCATTTTTAATATGGGGTTATATATAAGATAAATTCGATTTTAAATATTCATTAGAAAGATAAAAATATTTACCACATGATGGTATTTTATTTGTAATTTTTAGACATCAAATAATTTAATTTATTTATGACACAAAGATGATGCAGTAATTATCTTGTTAATGAAATATTGACATAATTGATGTTATAAACACCAAAATAAATGTAATTTGAGACTTTTTATGAATTAAACTAATTTTCTAGGTTACTATGATATATTAGTGTTGATTTAATCAACTTGGTTCGAACATATAATTCTGTTATTACTTTCACAAAAATCATATATCAAATAGTGTCAAAATTGACACAAAATAGTTTTTAAATAAAATATTATATTATTAATTGTTATTTTATTCCTAAAAATCTAAGGATCGGCCAAATGACTTAGATAAGGATATATATATTAATAATAAACATTTTGGGGTTCGTTTGGCATGTTATAGTAAGTTTATTAACCATATAGTGAAAGAAAACAAAAAGACACGGTAAAAGTTAAATAAATTAACTTAGAGTTAAATCTAATTGATAAGGTTAAAATAATACCCTAAACTTGTCTAAATCCTATTGTTTGATAGGATTTAGATCCATCCCCACTTTAGCTTCTCAATAAGACCCTTTGGAACCATTATAAACCGATTTTGACTTTAATATAAAATAATATTTTGAGATATTCCTAAGGTGCCCCTCTCCTCCCTTATAAAAGGGCACCTCCTCCCCCTCCTCCTCACACCAATTTGAGCACTCAAGCTCGGCCAACCCCTGCCATTTTCTCCTCTCCACTTCCCTATAATAATCCTAGAGGTCCTGGTCTTCTCCAAAGACCAATCTTAGTTCCTTAAGTGGAGGATTCAAAGAGGCGTTCCAAAGAAGAGGTAATATCCATTACCGATCTTTTCAATTTCTTTCTTCTTCAACTTCTTCTTCTTTATTTGTTTCATGATAAAGTAATAACATCAGTATTAATTACATACTGATATGTTATTATAAATATGAAACAACCCTAATTCACCTTCTATCCATCCTACGGAAAAATGAAATCACCGCGCGTGCGTACGTACGGAATACCGTCTCCACGCCGTGGTGTAATCTATTTTCCACCATCACCTTACAAGGATGGGTATAATGGTGTAATGAGTAACTATATATGATTATTATGAAGTAATATTGATACTGAAATAATATATATATACTCCAATACAATTCCACGATCATAGGAACGATATCATCACTCGTGCGTACGTACGGAATACCGTCTCCACGATGTGATGCGACTCGTTCTACATGATCTTCATTTCATAATGATTATATAAATGAATTTAATGAATGAATATGGTATATACTACACTAATACCATTCTGGAAATGAATTATCTATAACCTAAAGATAAGAATAAGAATTTATTCGACAAAACACGCATGAGAACAAAAAGTTATAAAGACCCGAGTAACAAGTAACAATGAAATATTACTAACAAGAAGCTAATAATATGACCATATATGATATCATATCAATATGTATGATTCTGGAATAAGTCAATAACATTAATTAAACCATTATACAGGAGCTTCGGACATGAACAAAGCAAATCGGACCTAAGGTAAGGGAAATATCACAATTTCATTTTTATCCGAGATTGTTTATTCGTAAGTAATTACTGGGGTGTATTTTATCATCCACATCCATGTTCCCTCAATATGTAATATTGTTTCCATCCACTTAAAATAGTTTAAATCCAATTTTACCCTTCGGTGAGTTTTTAGTAAAGAATATGAAAGGAATCTTTTATCGTTTTTTTCGTACGAAGTACTTTTTGACTTTTCCGAGAAAAGTACGAAGAATGTTTTTTTTAACTTATACGGCATGAATGGATTTTTAAAACATTACTTCAAAGAAGCTTCCTTTACAAGTTTTCAAGTTTATTTTTAATCAACTTCTTTTATTTTAAAGTTGTATGACATGTTATGAAAGGAAAAATGTTTTTGAAGAAGAAAGGATATTTTCCTCAAGAATGGAGTTCAAGTGTTTTATCAAAATTATTTTCCATCTAAGATAATAAAGGGTTATATTTTTATCCATATTATTACATTGATTTGATCATGTTGTGATGGAATTATTTTTATGAATTCCTTTATCTTATATGAATTGATTTATGATGTCATGATGTTTCAAGAATCCCATTTTTGTTACTTGTGTTATGCGATGATGTATGTTTTATGATTATGTGGCACACATAAGAAAGGATTCATTATAAGATGGGTGGGACCTATATCTCCCTCCAATGAATTGGGTAAAGACTTTATATCTCATGAGATAGACATGGCTGGAACGGAATGTTATTTCGGTTCAGTGATACAGGACTGAAACGAGGAGTGAACTCGGTTTAGAAAGGGACTTTGTCCACTAAGATAGTCTTGGCAATGAGTCATGACTAACAAGAAATGATTTTCCATGATTATGTGTGCATGCCACAAAGTTTCAAGTTTTATGGGGATCTCATTTTCACTTCTATGATTTATTCCATGTTAAGATAGTATGATATCTTTTGCAGGTTTTGATTTTCAAAAAGATATGATATGATTTTCATTTCCTTTATTTGCCCTTGCTGAGCATTTGAGCTCACCCTTTTATGTTTTCTTTTCCCCAGGTCAGGAAGATGGATATTAAGTAGAATATGCCAAAAGGGACCCTAGATATGATGAAATAAATGGGAGACACTGTAGAAGATTTATGAACCAGTTGTTTATGTTTCCCAGTTTCTAAAGACACTATACCTATACGGTCCTTTGTGGTTTTGTCATATGTTGTAATAAGTGTGCTTCAATTTTGAAGTATTAACAATGTATGTAAAGTGTGGGTCATTATAGTTGGTATCAGAGGAAAGGTTATAGTCAACCTTTGGAAACTAGGATGTGAAAGCCTTAGTAAGAACCCTAAGGATAAGTCTAAGCATAGAACACAATCTTAGTGTTTTAGAAATGGCCTTAGATAAGACCTTAAGCATGAAAATTTTATTCTTGAATTATGTGGTTTTCCTATTATAATTAGTGTTGCTCACACTATTCTTCTTGGTTTTAGTCAATGGCTGGAACCCGAAGGAACCGTGTTAATGCGGAATGTGATGGGAATGCAATGATTGTCCCCCTGAGCAACCAAACGATATGGGAGCTGGAATGCAAAATCTTGTAGCCATGCTCACACAACTTTCTCAAGCTATGAATCATGCAGGACTTCCAAACGAGCAAAGGAAGGAGAAACATTCTGTTGAATCCTTCATGAGGCAGCGTCCACCTTCTTTCAGCGGGTCTACTGATCCATTAGTTTCTGAACAATGGATTAGTACTACTGAAAAGATATTTTCAGTTCTTCAATGTTCTGAACATGATAAAGTCATCCTAGCAGTGTATCGTTTGGAAGGAGATGCTGATCAATGGTGGAATCTTATTAAGAATACGAGGCAAAAGGATGAAATTGAGTCTATGGAATGGGACGAGTTCAAGAACTTATTTTTCAATAAGTACTTCCCTCGTATTCTCCGAACAAAGATGGAGAAAGAGTTCCTTGAACTGAAGCAAAGGGATGATGAATATGTTGGTACATATGAAGCAAATTTTACAAGACTTGCAAGGTACGCTTCTGGTATTATTATCCAACCTGAGAGTAAGATCGATCGATTCTTTAGTAGCTTAAAACCAAGTCTTCGAAGGGCGTTATCCATAAGGGACTTCAATAGCTACGAGGAAATCGTTCGATGTGCTCTCAAAGTCGAGATGGAGATTGGAGTAATCCATCAGTCACATGGGTTTGATAAGAAGAGGAAGATGGAATTCAAAGAAAAATCTAAAGAGCACACGGAAAAGAAGATGAGCTTTTCCTTATGCTCAAAGTGTGGAAAGAAACATGGATGGAGTTGTCTTAAAGGGACAAGTAAATGTTTTAAATGTGGAAAGGAGGGTCATCGGGCATTTGAATGCCGTGATAATGGGAAGAAGATGTCTAATGATGCAAACAAAGGAAGGGATACACAGAATGAACCTACTACACTTCAATGTTTCAAGTGCAAGGAGATGGGGCATTATGCCAATCAATGCCCAAATCCAAGGGTTGATGATGATGGTCGACGTCAACAAACTCTTAAGGCTAAAGACAAAGGAAAGCCACATGAAATTTCTATCAGCGATGTGGAGTACGATAACGATGTGGTGAAAGGTACACTTACCATCCACTCTAAAGTAGCAAATGTTTTATTTGATTCTGGATCCACCCACTCTTTTATTTCTGAAGACTTTTCTAAGGGTATCACCGTATTACCTCAACAATTAGATGTTGAGTTAGCTGTGACAACACCTAATGGCATATCAATCGCATCAAAAGTTTATAATTCTTCTCCGATCGAAGTTTGTGGGAAAGTGATTCCTGCAAATCTTGTGATCCTTCCTTTAGTGGAATTTGATGTGATTCTTGGCATGGATTGGCTTTCTCTACATGGAGCTCATATCAATTTCCAAAGAAGGGAAGTCACATTTCATATTCCAGATCAATCTACGATCGTCTATCAATGCAAGGATGAACATAACCTCCAGTGGAAATTTCTTCCATCTTATGGGTATTGATTCCACTAAATGAAGGTTATTTATCTCAAATAGTTGGTGAGAAACTCACGATTAAGAATATGCCCATTGTACGGGAGTTTGATGATGTCTTTCCGGAGGAATTGCCGGGTCTTCCACCAAATCGTGAAGTTGAGTTTTCAATAGAACTTGTACCGGGTGCTTTGCCTATTTCAAATACACCTTATAGAATGGCCCCAATTGAGTTGCAGGAAATGAAGAAGCAACTCCAAGAGAATCTTGATAAGGGATTCATACGCCCTAGTGCGTCACCTTGGGGAGCACCTGTTCTATTTGTTAAGAAGAAAGATGGATCAATGAGACTCTGCATTGATTATAGAGAACTTAACAAAATCACTATCAAGAACAAATATCCTCTCCCACGCATTGATGACTTATTTGACCAACTACGCGGAGCTCAATACTTTTCCAAGATTGATCTTCGTTCAGGGTATCATCAATTAAGGGTCAAAAGGGAGGATATACCACAGACGGATTTCCGTACAAGGTATGGAAACTATGAATTTATAGTGTTGCCATTTGGTCTTACTAATGCCCCTACTATCTTCATGGATCTAATGAATAGAGTCTTTAGAGACTATCTTGATCAATTTGTGGTAGTCTTTATAGAGGATATTCTTGTCTATTCAAAGAGCAAGGAAGAGCATGAAGATCACTTGAGAATTATATTGAAGACCCTGAGAAAAGAGAAGCTTTATGCCAAATTTACCAAGTGTGAATTTTGGCTTCAAAAAGTTGCATTTTTGGGTCATATAATCTCAAAAGAGGGGATATCTGTGGATCCAGCAAAAACAGAGGTTATCGAAAGATGGTCAAGACCAACAACAGTAACTGAGATCCGATGTTTTCTTGGTTTGGCTCGATATTATCGACGTTTTGTAAAATATTTTTCACGATTATCTAATCCAATCACCAAGTTGACTCGGAAAGGAGTTAAGTTTGTCTGGACAGAGGAATGTGAAGAGAATTTCAAGGAGTTGAAAAGAAGGTTATCCAGTGCACCTGTGCTCACACTGCCTTGTAGTGGAGAAAGGTTTGTGATCTACAGTGATGCATCCAAGAAGGGATTGGGGTGTGTTCTTATGCAAAATGATATGGTGATAGCTTATGCCTCACGACAGTTGAAAATCAATGAGCAAAATTACCCAACACATGATTTGGAGTTGGCTGCGGTAATATTTGCATTAAAGATTTGGAGGCATTACCTTTATGGTGAAAGGTGTGATATTTATACTGATCATAAAAGTTTAAAGTATATTTTCACACAAAAGGAGTTGAATATGCGTCAAAGAAGATGGTTGGAGCTGATTAAGGATTATGACTGCTCAATCCATTACCACCCTGGGAAAGCAAACAAGGTGGCAGATGCATTAAGTCGACAAGACCATGCTAGTTTATCCATGATGAGGATCACAAAAGATCCAATATTTATGGATTTACAAAGGATGGATCTTGGAATTCTAATGGAAGGGGAAAAATCTTATCTTTCTCAAATGAATGTTCAACCATCTATACATGTGAAGATTAAAGAGGCACAGAAAGAAGATGTCGAGTTACAAAAGAAGGTGAGAAATGTTCCTGAATTCAACCTTGATTGTGATGGGATAATAAAGTTCAGGAATCGGGTTTGTGTTCCTCCCATCCCCGAATTAAAGAAGGAGCTGCTGGATGAGGCTCATAGTTCTTCATTCTCTATTCATCCTGGAAGCACAAAGATGTATAGGGACCTGAAAGAGTACTTCTGGTGGGATGGCATGAAAAGAGATGTTGCTGAATATGTCTCTCGATTCTTGGTTTGTCAACAAGTTAAAGCTGAGAGACAGAAGTCTAAGGGGTTGTTACAACCATTACCCATACCCGAATGGAAATGGGAAAACATCACTATGGACTTTGTCACAGGACTTCCTAAAACATCCAAAGGCAATAATGCTATTTAGGTCATAGTTGATCGTCTTACAAATTCTGCACACTTCATTGCTATTAGAGAGGATTTCTCTCTAGATCATCTTGCCAGGATATATGTAAAGGAAGTGGTAAGATTGCATGGAGTACCACTTTCTATTATATCTGATCGGGATCCGAGATTTACCTCGAAGTTCTGGCGAAGTCTTCAGCATACTCTGGATACAGAGTTGAGTTTCAGCACTGCTTATCATCCCCAGACAGACGGTCAGTCTGAGAGAACAATTCAAACCCTAGAAGATATGTTGAGAGCTTGCTCTATGGATTTAAAAGGAGGTTGGGATCAACACCTACCTTTGGTGGAATTTTCTTATAATAATAGCTTTCACTCCAGTATTCAGATGGCTCCTTATGAAGCTCTCTATGGAAAGAAATGCAGGACTCCAACTTGCTGGGATGAAGTTGGGGAAAGAAAGCTGTTAGGACCTGATCTCATTGATGAAATGGCAGAAAAGGTTAGATCTATTCAATAACACATAAGAGCAGCTCAGAGTCGACAGAAAAGTTATGCCGACAACCGAAGAAAAGACCTAGAGTTTGAAGTGGGTGATAAAGTGTTCTTACGAATATCTCGCTGGAAGAGGGTTATGAGATTTGGAAAGAAGGGGAAGTTGTGCCCTAGATATATCGGTCCTTTCGAAATACTGGATCGTGTTGGGAAGGTAGCTTACCGATTGGCGCTTCCACCGAATCTCTCTCAAGTTCACGATGTGTTCCATGTATCTCTCCTGAGAAAGTACATACCAGATCCTTCACATGTACTCAGCTCAGAAGTTGTACCGCTGGAGAAAGATCTTTCTTATGAAGAACAGCCGATAGAGATTCTGGATCGTAGCGAAAAAGTCCTACGAAACAAGACCACTCGCTTGGTGAAAGTTTTATGGAGGAACCACCAACTTGAAGAATCTACATGGGAGCTTGAGGATATGATGAGGGAGAATTATCCTCATCTGTTTGTTACAAAGTGACGAATTTCGAGGGCGAAATTCTTTTTAAGGGGGGTAGAATGTAACACCCGAGACTTTTATGTTATATAAATCATCAAAGGAATCTTTTTCTACACAACACTTGCTTGGCTTGCTTTACACGCAATTGCAACCTTCCTTGATATCTTGCGTCGTACGCAATACCGAGTTTCACTAAACAACAATATGCTATTAAAACTAGCCGTTATGAATAGTAATAACCACTTTTTGAAATTTTATAAATTTTATTTTTCAAAATGGACTTCATTTTTGGACTCAGAATATCGAAATTAGCCTAGGGTGAAATTTTGGTATTTTTCTGAAAACTTTCAATTTTTGATGAATAGTGAAACCACTAAGTGGTAGGTTAAAAACTGAATTTTGCATAAAATTTAATTTTACCGCTTCTGTGAATGGAATTTCGAAAATCCGACAGACACGGTTGATATCAGTAAGTAAAATGTGGTTCAATGAGATAAAAATAATTTTTGGTGAATAGTAACTTTTTACTTTTTTTTACCGCGATTAATAGTAAATAGGGTAACTAAGGGTAAATATGATATTAATATTACCCTAAAACATGTCCTAAATCTATTGGACAAGTTTAATTCGACCAAAAACAAACTTAGGAATAAAATATGACCATTTAGGCCCACTTGGATTAGATTAGGACATTTATTATTAATTTATTTAATGAAGGGTTAAAGTAGTGAAAATCAAATTTTAATAAGTAAATCATTTTTAATATGGGGTTATATATAAGATAAATTCGATTGTAAATATTCATTAGAAAGCTAAAACGATTTACTACATGATGGTATTTTATTTGTAATTTTTAGACATCAAATAATTTAATTTATTTATGACACAAAGATGATGCAGTAATTATCTTGTTAATGAAATATTGACATAATTGATGTTATAAACACCAAAATAAATGTAATTTGAGACTTTTTATGAATTAAACTAATTTTCTAGGTTACTATGATATATTAGTGTTGATTTAATCAACTTGGTTCGAACATATAATTCTGTTATGACTTTCACAAAAATCATATATCAAATAGTGTCAAAATTGACACAAAATAGGTTTTAAATCAAATATTATATTATTAATTGTTATTTTATTCTTAAAAATCTAAGGTTTGGCCAAATGACTTAGATAAGGATATATATATTAATAATAAACAATTTGGGGTTCGTTTGGCATGTTATAGTAAGTGTATTAACCATATAGTGAAAGAAAACAAAAAGACACGGTAAAAGTTAAATTAATTAACTTAGAGTTAAATCTAATTGATAAGGTTAAACTAATACCCTAAACTTGTCTAAATCCTATTGGTTGATAGGATTTCGACCCATCCCCACTTTAGCTTCTAAATAAGACCCTTTGGAACCATTATAAATCGATTTTGACTTTAATATAAAATAATATTTTGAGATATTCCTAAGGTGCCCCTCTCCTCCCTTATAAAAGGGCACCTCCTCCCCCTCCTCCTCACACCAATTTGAGCACTCAAGCTCGGCCAACCCCTGCCATTTTCTCCTCTCAACTTCCCTATAATAATCCTAGAGGTCCTGGTCTTCTCCAAAGACCAATATTAGTTCCTTAAGTGGAGGATTCAAAGAGGCGTTCCAAAGAAGAGGTAATATCCATTACCGATCTTTTCAATTTCTTTCTTCTTCAACTTCTTCTTCTTTAGTTGTTTCATGATAAAGTAATAACATCAGTATTACTTACATACTGATATTTTATTATAAATATGAAACAACCCTAATTCACCTTCTATCCATCCTACGGAAAAATTAAATCACCGCGCGTGCGTACGTACGGAATACCGTCTCCACACCGTGGTGTAATCTATTTTCCACCATAACCTTACAAGGATGGGTATAATGGTGTAATGAGTAACTGTATATGATTATTATGAAGTAATATTGATACTGAAATAATATATATATACTCCAATACAATTCCACGATCATAGGAACGATATCATCACTCGTGCGTACGTACGGAATACCGTCTCCACGATGTGACGCGAATCGTTCTACATGATCTTCATTTAATAATGATTATATAAATGAATTGAATGAATGAATATGGTATATAATACACTAATACCATTCTGGAAATGAATTATCTATAACCTAAAGATAAGAATAAGAATTTATTCGACAAAACACGCATGAGAACAAAAAGTTATAAAGACCCGAGTAACAAGTAACAATGAAATATTACTAACAAGAAGCTAATAATATGACCATATATGATATCATATCAATATGTATGATTCTGTAATAAGTCAATAACATTATTTAAACCATTATATAGGAGCTTCGGACACGAACAAAGCAAATCGGACCTAAGGTAAGGGAAATATCACAATCTCATTTTTATCCGAGATTGTTTATTCGTAAGTAATTACTGGGGTGTATTTTATCATCCACATCCATGTTCCCTCAATATGTAATATTGTTTCCATCCACTTAAAATAGTTTAAATCCAATTTTACCCTTCGGTGAGTTTTTAGTAAAGAATATGAAAGGAATCTTTTATCGTTTTTTTCGTACGAGGTACTTTTTGACTTTTCCGACAAAAGTACGAAGAATGTTTTTTTTAACTTATACGGCATGAATGGATTTTTAAAACATTACTTCAAAGAAGCTTCCTTTACAAGTTTTCAAGTTTATTTTTAATCAACTTCTTTTATTTTAAAGTTGTATGACATGTTATGAAAGTAAAAATGTTTTTGAAGAAGAAAGGATATTTTCCTCAAGAATGGAGTTCAAGTGTTTTATCAAAATTATTTTCCATCTAAGATAATAAAGGGTTATATTTTTATCCCTATTATTACATTGATTTGATCATGTTGTGATGGAATTATTTTTATGAATTCCTTTATCTTATATGAATTGATTTATGATGTCATGATGTTTCAAGAATCCCATTTTTGTTACTTGTGTTATGCGATGATGTATGATTAATGATTATGTGGCACACATAAGAAAGGATTCATTATAAGATGGGTGGGACCTATATCTCCCTCCAATGCATTGGGTAAAGACTTTATATCTCATGAGATAGACATGGCTGGAATGGAATGTTATTTCGGTTCAGTGATACAGGACTGAAACGAGGAGTGAACTCGGTTCAGAAAGGGACTTTGTTCACTAAGATAGTCTTGGCAATGAGTCATGACTAACAAGAAATGATTTTCCATGATTATGTGTGCATGCCACAAAGTTTCTAGTTTTATAGGGATCTCATTTTCACTTCTATGATTTATTCCATGTTAAGATAGTATGATCTCTTTTGCAGGTTTTGATTTTCAAAAAGATATGATATGATTTTTATTTCCATTATTTGCCCTTGCTGAGCATTTGAGCTCACCCTTTTATGTTTTCTTTTCCCCAGGTCAGGAAGATGGATATTAAGTAGAATATGGCAAAAGGGACCCTAGATATGATGAAATAAATGGGAGACACTGTAGAAGATTTATGAACCAGTTGTTTATGTTTCCCAGTTTCTAAAGACACTATACCTATACGGTCCTTTGTGGTTTTGTCATATGTTGTAATAAGTGTGCTTCAATTTTGAAGTATTAACAATGTATGTAAAGTGTGGGTCGTTATAATTGTGGCCTTAGGTGACTTCCCTTATATGTGTATTGATATATTATGAGTTCCCATGTGTATGAATTCCAAGAAATTATTAATGATCATCAACCTCGCAGATGATCATCATCAAGGATAGAAATACACATGGAGTGATTTATCCTAGAATTAAGAATTGTTTATAAGCCTCAACATAATCATACACTTGACATAATTTTGTGACCTTTGGTACTAAGTGTCTATCTTGAGCATATATAAATATATATATTTTTATCCCTCATGACTTTCTTACTTGTTTCACTTCCTAATTGATATATATTCATAGTTAGTAGAGATAACATATTTGATGATTTTTGTTTAGTGATTTAAGGATCTCATAATGAGTATGTTGTGTTTAAACATCATAAAATTTTCATACATGTGTTGTGTATTTTATAGATGTATATATGTTCGATGGTGTCCTAGGAGGATTAGGAGAAGGGAAATATTAATGAGTTAGAAAAGATGGTTAGTTCCCAGAGTTGCATTTGACATATATTCCATCCTTACATTTAGAAGGTTAGACAATATTCTAGGTGTTGATGGGTTTTTATTTGGCCCTTGTAATTTCCAATGTTTTCATACTCTATTGTGGGATAGATTTCATGCATATATTATCACATAATTTACCTTTTCTATATTTATACTGGTGTTTAGAGATGTGTTCATGTGTATATATACTTAGTATAATTATTTCTATATGTTTGATATGACTACTAGGAACGGGATAAAACCCCATATATTATTGGAGGAAGACTTGGGGTGGTCACACCACAATCCCCATTAGACATGGTCATGATATAGTGGTATCAGAGGGGTTAGTTCTTCCTTAGGATGGAACTATTTGAGATTAGATTGGGTACTAGTGAAATAGTGTTAATGTGTTTATAGTTCAACTCTTAGGCTAGGGTGTCCACTGCTGAGGAGGTGGATGATGTATCTATTCACTAGGGAATTAATAACGTTTTTATTGACTTGATGTATATAGGAACTAATTCTACGGAAAACATTGGTACATACATCATATAAGAATAGGTTGGGGTTTCTATGTCCTTCTTGAGTTACCATCCTTGAGATGCTCAATGACTATGGAAATTCTTGAATTTCTAGAATTCATCCCCAATGAATGCATATTATGATTCCACAACATGATCATGATAATGATCCACTCTGTTATGAGGCCACAATAAAGGGACTGATGTAGGGTGTAGGGACTCTTGGTGGTTTTCTAGTCTTACCTCCACCTGTTGAGAAATCAGATATACCGAAAGTGATATTAGATGATGTGCATAGTATGAGTTCACTTAATGAGTTTCATTAACAGTGATCCCTCATGTTTTAAATAAATAAAGATCCCTATGATGTTTGGGACTAGATCGAGGCCATGGGTAATGTTTTCCACAGAATGAGGAAACATTTCGACAAAATTGTAGTTCTTAAAATGAGACATCTATACAACCCCTTAGGAAGATGGTGGAGTCTGGTGTCTCAGACACATAATGAGAAAAATAATCAACCGGAGAGATTTTGAGAACCTATTTTGAGATGAGTTATATTCCATTATGTAATAGGTAGTGAATATCTAGAAGATATTAGATATGGAGTAATGAATTATAAAAATGGCTTAGTATGTGGAGAGGTTCTACAACCTCACAGGGTACTCCGTCATTATGGTCAGAGATGATTTCTTCCAACCACATAATTATGAGTGTGGTATAAATATATATTTAAAGGTTGGATTGATACCTATTTTAATTACCACACATGATGGATTTTTGGAGTGTTATTTTGTGATCGATATATTCTTGGTCAAGCAGACATTGATTGTTGGTGCTGGTGGTGGGAAACCAGGGTCACATACATCAGATACAGAAATAATATTATTATCATATGTATTTAGAAATGTGAGATACTTTATAAATTATTATCAAGATATAGGATACATGGATCAGGGTTCTTTCGATGGATCTATCCATCCTAGGGTAAAGCAGTGTTACTCTTGCAATTGTCATGGCTATCCCACTCGCGATTTCCCAACCTATCGAGTTGTTGATCGGGATGTTTTTGAGAGGTATCCCAAAAATAGGACATGTATGGAGTTGTAATTTCTGTAGGGTGGAAGAAGTGTTAGAATAAGTGGTAGATCAATGGTAAATGGAATGTTCTTGGATATTTTTCCACAACCACCCCTAGGTGGTCTACGCCTGCATTAGTGAACTACTAGTCTAGGGTGAGGGCTGTTATAGGCTTTGCTGTCCTTTGACCGAGAGGCTCCAGGTATGATTTGAGGTATGATATGTGGCTATTATACCATTTCTATTGCACTAATAGATATAAGTGTGATTCATTCTATTATTTCAACATATTTGGTTCAAGACTTATAGATTTTGGTTGAGCCCATGGATATAACCTACCTTTTAGAAAATCCAACTGGAGGTGACTAAGTGACCACACACATATGTTGACAGTTTAACCTCACTTATGAATAATAGATCTTTTATGGGATATTATTGTTATTGTGATGTATCTATACTACTTCATTTTTAGTATGGACTGGCTCTCTATAGCTCACACTAAGATTGATTACTTTAATTGGAAGATGTGGTGAATCAATAGCGATGATATTTTTTTATTCTTCTAAAATAAATAAGTTGTAGTGGATAAGGATGTGATTTTTTGTATTATGAAACATCTAATTACTCAACAGTTAGAAAGTATGATCCTCATTGTAGTGGATGATGCAACATTTCAGTTCCTTACAGTGATAGGGGAGTATGATTATTTTTTCTTGAGAACATGGCATGCGTAACTCCCCACCGAGCGGATGAGTTATACATTCAATTTCATCCAAGGATGACATTTATTTATATTCCATCATACTTTATGGCTCCCATAGATCATTGTGAGATGAATGTGTAGTCGGGGGATTTTTATAGGAATGTATTTGTGATACCTAGTGTGTCATTATGGACAAACATAGTGTTGTTCACCAAGAAATTTGATAAGAACATGAGGATTTCCATAGATTACTATCTATATAATTAGGTGAAAATAAAGAACAAGTAACCACTATAGAGGATTTATGATCCCTTTAACCAGATCAATGGAGCATGATGGTTCTCGAAGATTGACCTCAGACTAGGTTATCATGAGCTCTATGTTTGTGAGAAGGATATACAAAATATTTCATTATGATGTTATTACAAACACTACAAGTACTTAGTGATTCCTTTTGAAATGATGAATTATCCAACTATGTTTATAGGACTAATGAACTTGATCATTCAATATTTCCTATAACAATTCATTGTAGACTTCATTAACGGTATCCTAGTATACTCATCATTTGAGGAGGAGAAGGTGAGACACCTGAGGATGATTATGGACATAATTTGAGAATAATGGCATCATAGAAAACATTAAAAGAGTTAATTATATATTTGGGACGTCCACTTTATAAGAAACATCATCTCAATAGAGGGAGTAGTAGTGGATGTGTCCTTGGTTAAGGCAGTGCTAGCCTGGGAGAATCCCAAGAGTGTGACCATGGTACAAGGTTTCATGGGTTTAGCATGCTAATATCAGGTATTCTTACTTTATTAATCCATAGTTGCAGCAAACTTGATATCATTGACAATTAATGATCCACCTTTCATGTCGAAATAAAGGTTCTAGATGGATTTTTAGGAGATGAAGAAGAATTTCAAGAGTGCCCCCATCATGAGACTACTAGTGGAGGGTGTTGTGTGTGTAGGTTTCTATGATGCCTCATGGATTGGTCTAGGGAGTTTCCAGATGTATTGGTAGGAAGTTACTTCCTTTGTGTCTTGACATTTTATACCCCATGAGAAAAACTATGTAACTAATGAACTAGGGTATGTATTGGTAGTGTTCTCCTTGAGGGCATGTTAAACATACCTCACAAGAGATAAATTTATCATCTATTATGAACACAATAGTCTCAAATAGATCTTTTCATAGAAAGATATTAACTTGAGAATGATGTTTTGGATTGAGATCCTCTAGGATAATAAATTTGAGATTATCTATAATCATGGGAAGCAGAGAGTTGTTGATGATTCTCTTAGATGGAGATATTTTTTGCAGTTACTAAGAGAGACATCAGAATAGATAGACTCTTTTTGGTTGTCCTTTGTGAACATGGATGGAGATACTTACCTCTAGATGATGGTCATTACTGATTTTATTTTACAATGATTTATAGAGACACAACATAGATATATCGACTATGAGACCCTACGTTTATAGATATCCACTAGGCTTGATTATGATGGATTCTTAGAATTCAGGGATCATCTCGTTCATTTCATAGGCTGAATGATGGTACCTGTTTCAATGAGATAGAAGCTTCTAATTGTGTTTGATAATTCACCCACATTGGTACATAAAAATGGGAAAAATATGTACTAGGACCTTCGATAGCAGTTCTAGTGGCCAGAGATGATGTAAAGTGTTGCACAGTTCATATCTTGATGTATCATATTCTAGCTAGTAATGTTAAAGAACCAAGTTCTAGTTGGTTTAGATTAACTCCACAAGGTTCTGAAGTGTTTGTGGGATAATATATTTATGAAATTTATGACAGGGTTTCCATGAACATCTAGGGGGAATGACAAAATTTGGGTGATTATAGACCATGTCCCTAAATCAGACCACTTCCTAGAAATCTGAGTGTAGAGATCTGTTGAATGTTTTGGATGCCTTTAAGTGTATTAGACAGTCAATCTTTATAGAACTTCCTTGATGATCATTTCATACAACAATTCTCACTTCACGACATGATTTTGGAGATAATTTTAGGAGGCCTTTAGTACACAGTTGTGTTTGAAAACGTCATTTTACCCCTAGAATGGTGACCAGAATGAGAGAACCATTTATATTATGGATTAGATTCTTCAATCATGCATTGTGAAGTTTGGCCATATTTATGCGGATCAATTTCCCAAAGTGGAGTGTGCATAAAAATATTTCTTCTATTATACAATTAAATGGCACCATTTGAGGCCTTGTATAGAAGAACCTACATGTCACAACTATGTTGGAATGATCTAGGGGAATCATCCCTCATGGGACCAGATTTGGTGCACTCCATGATTGAGAAAGTGTAGATCATCCATGAGAAAATAAGGACTCCAAAAAGCTGTTAGAATCCCTACATGGAATGATGGATACAGAATTTGTAACATAAGTAGGGATACCATATGTTCCTAAATGCCTCTCCTCAATGTGGTTTTGTGGAGATTTTTATTGCGTAATCTTATCTATGATGTTCATTGACCTTTTCTAGATACTATGTGGAGTTGGTGACATGGTCTACTGCTCAGCTCCACCACAATAGTAAGACTAGGTACCTAAAATATTCCACATGTAATAATTTAGGAGGATTTTACATGACTAGTTACATGTTATTGATTGTAGAATGATATATATGTGGTATGGAGATACCATTTCAAATTACAAAACCATCTTTTAAGATTATTATGAGAAGATATCATATTGATGATATATTTCTTTAGTTTTTATTTGGTGTAATCATGAAAATAAATAAGAGAGTACCTGAAAGAGGGAGACCCAGATGCGACTTCAGTACCCAAACATGTTTGAGTTAATTTTCCACTTCTCATGTGAAAATACCAAAGGTGGGTTAATGTAAATAATCTTATTTTCCCATGTATAACTTTGGAATATCATATTGAATATTTTTAGAGATTGGGGCGGAGGCCGTGCAGTATTCTAAGGATCATTGTGCAAGATATTGATATTATAAAAACACTATATTTATTAGTATCACATTGATGATGTCTTCCTAGAAATGTGGAATAAATTATGAATGGGGACTTGGATGTGAAATTAGTGATATCAATTTAGTCCATAATGGGGTTTTTACCCAATGTGAGACATAATCATTGTCAATGCTTAGTGTTTGTCAAAACCTCCATCACTGGGTATATCAATATATAAATAACTATTTTATTTAATTATTAAAATTTTTGAAAACTGATTAATCCTCTATATCATCTCTATATTGAAAAAATCTCATGCTTTTATACATAACCTAGGATATTGAGAGAGGAGAAATTAGGGGAGCATTTTGAATGATAGCTGAAATGTGAACTAGATCAGTTGTTCAAGGACCATTTATACTAATAGACTACATGGATATAACCAATGATGACAAAAAAAAATTTATTCATTATAAATTACTAAAAACTTGAGGTATGACATTCTTTTCTTGATGATTTTTTTATATTAATTTATCCCATGTCGAACATGGATCAATTCCATGAATGTGAAATGATTTGTGGATCAATGATGGATGTTACGTATATTGTTTGTTATCAGTTGTTGATTTGGTTCAACATTATTCATTATAAAAAATTTTAATCAAATAAACCCCAAAAAATTGGTGGGGTTGGTTCAACATTTATAATTTGTGATTATATTTACCTTTTTCTCTCATGTTCATTTACAGAAATTTCAATAGTTAGTGGTTTTAGAAATACCTAATATTTGATCATTGTGCAAATCCTCTTCAGCCGAATATATAAATACCGCGTTTTGGGTTCACTAATAATGGATCTATAGAGGTATGACAAGGATGATGAGAAGTCAGAGATAGATCGAGATCAGATCAGGTTTTCCATTTTCATATTTTGACTTACAAAAAGGAAGCTGTGTGATAGAAGGATAATAAAATACTATTATTTGGCAAAAAAATTAGCAATTTTATAATGAAATGGATTTATGGAGAATGATTTATGTCTTGTGATAAATTTACTATAGGATTCTATAGAATTGTGGGTCTGGGTTAAAAATCATGAAGATAATGTTGGTTCTATGATTTCCATGACTACATAGTGTGTAATTAGAAAAAAAACATGTCATGTAAGGGCCTTGGTAGTGGTATCTAAGTAATTGGGAAAAATAAGGACCACATTCCATGTGACAGATGGAAGAAATTGAGTGACATGAGGTTAGATGCTCAACATGTACCCATAGGGTGAATGGGAAGTTGCACGACCATACACTAGGGCCATTACATGGGCCCAACAAGGTACATAGTAACAACCATGTACTTTGGTAGGCATATGGGCATGACAATAAGTTCATGTACATTTTTAGTTGGACTTAAGGAGTGACATTGTAATGATAAGAACAGTTATAAATAAAATTACCCTTAATATTTAATTAAATTTATTACTATGTAATAAATTTATTGGAGACATATATAATTGTTTGATTTTTTAATATCATATCATATTTAAATGACCGTTATGAAACATTACCATTGATATTATATCCATTGAATAGTTATCCTATGATTTGTATAAATATATGGTTTTGTAAAATCTTATTGACACATAAAAAGGAAGTGATAACCATAACTAGTAGATTTGAACCCTAATAATCCCATTTATTAGAGCTTCCAAGGAATATATCATCTATGGGATTTTCCCTTGGCCAAGACCAAGCTGAGTTCCAACATATTAAGCATGATTGAAAACAATTGTGGGAGAAGTTCAAGCTCATCGAGATCACGACCCAAACCATGTATGCTGAACCACACCATAAAAGTCTCATTATAACCCACCTTACACTCAGGGTGTTTGATGGTATATTAAAGGGATATTTAAAAATACCCTAATAATATGATTATATATTTTTATAGAATAATGGATATATTTTCACTTTATTTTTGTTACATTATAAATCTTATTTATTATTATAAAATAAATCAAAAATTGTATTTTTGGGTAATAATTATTTTCAATTAAAGAATTTAGTATGTAGAATTAAGTTATTTTTGAAATAAATAGTATTTTTGAAATATTATAATTAATTTTTTTATTAAATACGAATAATAATTTAATTTTTATGAAGTCCATTGTAATTTCTATAAGGGTTTGAAAACTGTTATTATCGAAAAACCCAAAAATTCTCAATAAATGTAGATACTTATTTAAAAAATAAAAATAAAAATATTTAGATAATTTTTTTTATAAAATGAATGTTAATTTTGGAATCATAACATCAAAAATATCCAATAGTAAATTTTTCTTAATTTTCTAAGAGTGTCGAATTTTTGGTTAAAATTAAATACCTTATAAATATACGGTGTGTATTATGACATCATAATGACCCAAAAGTGATGTAATAACTACTATAAATGTTATCCATGGAAAAATAAATTTTTTCAATTTATAAATAATTATTTTATGTTTTTTTGTTAAAGTTATAAATATATTATGAATCCTCCAAAACCATTAATATATTATAAGGTTTCAAAACCATTTCATTAAGAGTATGACTCAATTCAACATCAACAAGGGTATTAGTTAATTAATTTCGGCCCTCAGCCATATAAAATAATGAAAATGACTCCCATTTTTCATAAACTATGGGATGAAACCATGTGATTGTTTGTTGTTTTGGTTATTTTATTATATAGATTCAAAGAACCTATGTTTTATAAATAATAAAGAAATCCCCACCCATTTCTTATATAAACCCACCCAATCTACAATTCTCCTCACTCAAAATCATTGGAGAACGTCCTTACTCATCCTTCACATCTCTAGTACCATTCCAAGGTTCCCCAAATCTCTTAAGAATCTCCTCCTAAGAATTTATTGTTACACAATCAAGTAAGGGATCCACTCATTCTCTAATTTATTAGTGTTTTTTATATTATACCTTATAATTTCTAGTTCCAAATCTTCAGATTTGTATTTCTGTGTCCCAATAAAATATAATTTTATGTCCAAATGATGAGATACCAATTATCTCTTATCATCCCATTTTATGATTATGAATGAATCCATGTTATATTATCTATGAGGAAAACATAAGATTGAGAAAGAAATGAATGCAATAGGTGAGCATTGAATTATACTGTGTTCCAATGCATTGAGTAATGTTTAGTCTCAAGAGACACCATGCATTGACTTGGAGTGAACCTGATCCATTTATGATACTTTTTCCATAATTATTTTTTGAATGTTTAACTTGACCTTTGTTTATGAAGAAATGTTTTATGTTGCTCCAAAATTTCCCATGATTCTCTTATGATTACCATGATATATCACGAATCAATATTCCCATTTATGAATCTGACCCCTTTTATGTCCCATTAATATTACTATTTTATAATTTGTATTATCTTCTTCATTTTATGGAATGTTTTGTTACTACCTAGGCTTTATAGCTCATCACTTTCTTATAAATGTCTTATGTTTATCCGATGATGTTTTCTGTTCGATGGAATATTATGATTATGTTAACAAAAATCAATAAATAATATATATTTCATTTTTCATGTTGGTATGTAATGTACCTAATTCTAAAATACACAATAAATCTAGATATTCTGGGTAGTACTAATTGTAATCTTATGTAAAAAATATTGAATTAATATGTAATAAAGGGAATGGTGTTTATAGTTTCTATCAATGGGAATATATAGTAATTTTTTGTTTGAGTATTAGAAAACTCTAGGGAATGAAATAGGAATAATACATAGTATAAGAAAACATTACTAATTTTTGGTAAGTATAGAGTAAGTGGTTTATCATGAAAATACATTGATTTCTGGATACTATAAGTGGATCGATGTGGCTTTGAAATATATGTACGTAGGGGTAAAATTTAAAAACACTGTGTTGAGCAAGACTTGACTAGGAAAAAGCGCATGAAAACATGTCTTACTTTAGACGTAGTTTGACAATACTAGGATAACATATATAAAAGCTTAGGAATTAATAAGATATGAAATATATATATTTTATAAGTCATACCTTTAATTTCATTAGATTCCACATTTATGTGTTAAATTTTTTAAAGACATTGATCCTTAATTTTACTTTTATTATAATCAATTTATGTATATAATATGAATCTGATAAATATAAAATGTGAAATGCAATTAAATGAATGCCACAATGAGATGCCCAACCCAATGTGGCTTGAAATAACACAATTTTTTATTATACTCTCTCAGCTGACTCAGATTCTGAATAAAAACCTACATATAGAGAACCATCCAAATCCTCCAAAGTGGTAATAAGCCTTGATCGAGACCATTAAATGACAAAGGCCTTCAACATTCAGTGGATAATACAATATCTTAATCATGTAAAAATATATGAACTCCATTAAGATGATCTTATATACCTGTTAATGATCCAAACAAGAGAATTTTCTACTAGCTTTTTAATGTTTGGAGGGAGAAGAAAATTAGTGATGGACATTGATAAAAAAATCTAAATCTTGAAGTAGATATCAAAGTTATGGGGTGGAAGAAATTACAGAATTTTTTTTGATAAATATTTTCCTTATACTCTCTAATATAAAATGGAAAGGTTTTTCCTTAACCTCAATCAAAAAGAAAATTAACCTCATTTGGTCTATGAGAAAAAATTCACCTGAATTTCATGACACACCTTATACTTTTTCATTTCCCCAAAATTCATGGTTGAATACATATTTTAGGGGATAAAACATAATATATGAAAATCCCTATAAATTTGATACATTGATATCTTAGAGGAAATTATCAGATGTCACCTCAAAGTCAAAATAGTGGTAGGAAAATGTTAAGTGTATCAAAAGAGGAATACCTAGAAAGTGGAGTTCAATTATGTTGGATTGATGGATAAATCTAAGGGTTCTATGAAATTTCAACATTACACTCATCAAAGTTGTGGAAAGAATAACCCCATATATTTCTTAAGTGGTTTAGGATATGCTTTTGGTGTGTAAGGAAGGACTCTTAGCTCGTGATTACTAATTTAAGAAAATTGAAAATGCAATGGAGGAAAGGAATGATTTGGTTAACTCTCAATTCATTTTTAATTACTTCAACTGTAATCAGAAAGGACACTTTTCAATCTAATGCACTAATCAAATGGTTTCAAAGGCATCCAACAACCTCAAAGGAAGAAAGGTATAGATTTCTCCATCTCAACTTCCGAGGTGGATTCTGAAAATGGTGTGGTGATAGGTATGATAGTAATTTATTCAAGAATACAGAACTTACTTTTTTATTCTATTTCTATGAATTATTTCATATCATGACTATGTAGTAGAAATATTAAAATTCCAACATAAACAATTTAATTAGAGCTATTGGTGAAAACAAAAATGGGGAAATTATTGAATAACAACTATATAACTCTTACAATATCATTGTTTTTGGTCTCAACATCCAAACAAACCTTATCATAGTCCCTTTTGAAGAATTTGATTAGATTTTGGGAATAGATTTGATTTCCTTATATGAATCCAATATAACATTCCATTATTATAAATTCAACCTCTGTGCCATGAATAGTCCCTAGATTCGGTTCAAGTGAATGTAGGAGTATGCATCTTATTTTTCACTAACATCTTAATCATAGATATTATTTTCTTATAAACATGCATATCGAACTCAAATTATTGAGTGTAAGGAAATAATCATACGTGAACTCATGCCCATTATTAGGGAATATGTTTATGTGTTTCGTGAATAATTTATTTGATTTAATATTATCCAAGAGGTTGAATTTTAAATCCATCTTATGCCTGGGGTATTTCCATTATACAAGATTCTGTATTAAATGACTACCGTAGAACTTCAGTAGATGGAAGAAACAACTATTTGAGAATATGGATAAAGTGTTTATATGCCGAATTGCATCACCATGCAGTGATCCAGTCCTCTTTATCAAGAAGAAGGATTGGTGAAATATCATTTTCATCAATTATCATATAATCAACACGATTGTGATAAAGAAAATGTGAGTTCTGGTAGAAGTATATCTCACTATTGTGGAATATCATCACAAGTAATGGGATATATCTGGAAAATTTAAAAAATTAATAAATTTATGGATGGATGAGGACAACATCAATGAGACATAAACAATGTTTCCATCAATTATCTAGGTACTATCATCGTTTCTTGAGAACTTTCTCATGATTTTCAAACATCCATACCATGATAACTCAGAATGGAGTCATATTTTGTTATAATTATGAATATGTAGAGATCCTTATGGACTAGAAAAGGTGGTATATATCTCCTCAGGTACTCACACAACTCACAAGTGGATAAATTTTCATAGTATTTAGCGATGTTTTGATTACTGGATTGGATTGTGTGTTAATGCAGAATAAAATTTCATAGCTTATGCTTCATGGTAGCAGAAATTTAATGAATATGACTACCCAACACATGATCTGGAGTAGGATTTAGTTATCTTGACATTGAAAACATGGCATCATTCGCTCTTTCGGTATAAGTGTGAATTATATATGGATCAAAAAATACTCTGGTATATATTCACACTGAAAGAGATGAATATTTACTAAAGAAAATGGTTAGATCTAATCAAGTACAATGTTTTCTCAATCCACAATCATCCTTGGAAAGAGAATAAAGTGGAAGCTCTTATATGATGAAACGATCCAACAATTATTTCATTTATTATAACTGAAAAGGATATGATATTCTTCAAATAAGAAATGATGTACATTGTAATCTTAAAGGAAGTAACATTATCAATCATTTCACAAATGATTTCTCATCCTTCGTATCTAAATAGGGTAAATGATTCTCCAAAAAAATGATATAATGATTCAAAAAAAGAAGAAAATTTAATAAATTTTAAATACATAGAGATTAATGTTAATGAAGGATTTGTATGATTTGAGTCACAACCATGTGTACCATCAAATCCGGAGCTAAAGAAGGAGTTGTTTGATGATGCATAGAGTTCGACTATCTCCATCCATCTATGAAGAAAAAATATGTATCGAGATATCAGAGAGCACTATTGGTAGAGAAATAGTAATAAGGAGATCATAAAATATATAACAATATGTCTTGTATGTCATGAAGTGAAAGAAGAAAGGAAAAAAATCCAAGGGGATGAAGCAACCATTACCCATACCTATATAGAAATTCTACAACACCACCGTAGACTTTTTCCCTGGACTTCTAAAGACATCAAGTTGAAATAATGCTATATGAGTTGTTGTGTATAATCATATAAATATTACACAATTCATTATTATTAGATATAAGTTCTCAATGGATCATCTGGTATGTACATACATCAAAGAAGTGGTGGGGTTTCAAGGAACACCAATATATATTTTATATGATGGATACTATTAATTTACCTCCAAATTATGGAAGATTCTACCACATGATCTAAAAACTAAGTTGATATTCATCACAAATAATCACCCCCAAACTGAGGGCCAATATGAGGGAACTATCCAAACCTTTGAAGAAATGTTGAGAGATTGCTGAATTCACGTCAAAGGTGGATGGGATAAACACATTCTTATGCTTGGGTTCTCATACAAAAACAGTTTCCACTAAATCATATGAATGTATCCTTATCAAGCCAATTATGGGAAGAGGTTTAGAACACCTACATATCGAGACGTAGTGGGGAATGAAATTCACTATGTCATGAAGTGGTTGAGGAAGTGGTTGAAAATATTAAGACCATTGCACATCAAATCAGGGATACTAAGAGTTGACAAAAGATATATGTTGACACACAATAATGATACCTATAATTTTATGTTTGAGACATGGTATTACACTGCATATCTCCTTCGAATATAGTGATTTGATTTGGGAATATTGGAAATCTTAGTCCAAGATACATCAACCCCTTTGAGATCCTTGATTGCATCAGAGAGGAGGCATATCAACATTCACTCCCACCTAACCTATCTAAAGTACATGATATATTCCATATATCCATCTTGATGAAGTACATATAAAACCCCTCACATGTACTCAATCCAGAGGTTGTTCCATTATAGAATGATATTTCCTACGATGAATATCCTATGAAACCTTTAGATCATGGTAAAAAAGATCTATGAAATAAAAAAATTCACCTCGTCAAAGTGTTGTGGAGAAAGAACAAGTTTGAATAGGTGACATGGGTGCTGAAGGAGGCGATGAAACAAATTTACCCCCATCCATTTTATTTTGAGAAATAAAAATTTGGAGGGAGAAATTTCTGAAGGGGTAAGACTGTAAGAACCCTAACTGTAATAAATAAAAATACCCCTATGATTAAATTAATTGTCTTATTATGTGATATGGAAATAGAAAACACATGAACTTATTTGGTTTCATTGTATTCTATAATTTTTAAAATAACTCTAAGAATCATTACCATTGATAATATATCAATTTAATAGTGATCATATGATTAATATAATAACATGGTTTTAGAAAATCAAAATGACACATAGAAAGAAAGTGTTGACCTTAACCAGTAGGATTATAACCTATGAAGCCCTTTTATTGGAGGTTCTGAAGGAGATAATATCTTTGAGATTTTCTCTTGATCAAACCCAAGATGAAATCTAGAAACTTAAGCATGGGAAAAACTATTTACGATAGAAGTTCTATCTCATCGAGTTCACAACCAAATAATTTTCTCCAAACCACCCCATGAAAGTCTCACCACCTCCCACCTTACTCTTTTGTAATTTTCTTATGATTAAATGTGATATATATCAAGTCACTAAAAATATTAATATGTTTATTTTATATAATAATGAATATATTTTCATTTTTTATTTTTACTTTATAAATTGTTTTTATTTTGATACAATAATAAAAATTATATTTGTTGGGTAACATTAAAATTCAATTAAGGAATTTATTTTGATTAATTGATGGATTTTTGAAGTAAATAATATTCTAAAAATATTACTATTAAATAATATTAATTAAATTTAAATTATTGTGTAGTTTTTATGATGGAAAATGTAATATCTACTTGGGTTCAAAAACTATTATCATCCAAAAATGTAGTATTTTTTAACAAATATTGATTCTTATATAAAATGTGAAAATAATCATATTTAGAAAATTATTTTGAAAAAATGAATATTATTATTTCAATTATATCATAGAAACATTCCAATGGTGAATTTTTCATTATTTTATGAGACATTGAAATTTTTAGTTAAAAATTAAATACTTTATAAATATAGTATATATTATGACATCATAATGACCCAAAAGTGATGTAATAAAAACTAGAAAATGTATAAAGGAAAAAATAAATTAATTACTTCTATAATAATTTAATTTTAAGTTTATTTAATTAGTTTTATATATCTATTATGAATCCCCAAAACCATTAATATATTTTCATTTTTTCAAAGAATTTCATTAAGGGTATGACTCACATCCACATTAGTAAGTGTATAATTTTATTATGTTCTGCCCTTTCCCATATAAAATAATGATAAACACTCCCATTTTTTAGGAACGATGAGTAAAAACCATGGTAAGGTTTTCATTTTCTATTATTTTATTATATAGAGTCAAAAATATATGTTCACTATTACCAAAATAGGCATTATCATCACTCAAAATGGGCTTTAACAGTGCTAAAAAAGTGTTGTAAAGCTCAGTGATGATAGGGGGGTCACCTTTATCAGTGAAAAAAAGCGCTGATAAAGGGTGCCTTTATGAGCGCTAAAAAGCGCTGATAAAGGGAGACATTATCAGGAATTTTTTTTGCAGTGATAAATGACCTGCCTACTATAACATGAAATTCTGTAGTAGCACACCCAAACTAGACATGCAAAAAAATCAGCATATAAAACAAGAATTTCACACAGATAAAATTGGTTGTGGTAGTCAATATGGGATCAATCAATGGGAAAAATCGATACCCAATGTGATGTACTAATTATTCATTGTGATTATCAAAAGGTACCATTAAATACTATCTCCTCCAAATGATGTCATACATTGCATCAGATAAAATATATAGAGAGAGTTCAACATCAGAACCATATGAAAAACCTGATTAAGGAATGCATGCAAGTTATTATTCATGTTTTTTGTGTTTAAGATTCATGTCAAGATTAGATATGGAATTTATTTATAGATTTTGAGTTCCTTTTGGGATATGTTTCCTTAGGACTTAGAGAGTTTCCCATGGAGATTCCTTAGGGTAGATGGATTTGGGTGATTCTTGGGACACTTAAAGAAATGTGTTCTTGTGGTTGATGCCTTTATATTATGTTTTTCTATCTTATTTTCACGCCATTTATAGAATTTATAAATTATGGGGAGATATGTTCTTATTCTTTTCCCATCCTAGACTCTTGATTAGTTGTTGTTTTCACTCAAAATTCTGTCCATTTTAAACAAAAGAGAGAAAATTTGAGTGATACTGGCCACACTATGCCTCAGATTGAGGTGGCGTCCACTATTACATGGAACACATGGCCCATGGATCATTGGCCTAAAGTATCGATTCAATATGGATGTGTTTGGTCGGTTTTCTTCTCTATGTCAGTTGTTGTTTTCACTTAAAATTCTGTCCATTTTAAACAAAAGAGAGACACTTTAAGTGATACCGGTCATACCGTGCCTCTTATTGTGGTGTATTTGACTCGTACACTTCAAAAATAACCCACTAATTATTATCCTAATGTATCAACACAATCCAAATGTGTTTGGTCTGTTTTCCGTATGTAAGTTGTTGTGTTCACTAAAAATTTTGTCCATTTTAAACAAAAGAGAGACTGTTTGAGTGATACCAGTCACAACATGCCTTAGACTGAGATGGTTTTTACTTGTACACATCATACATGACCCATGGATCTTTTTCCTATAGTATAAACACAATTTGAAATCATTTGTTATATTTTCCGTATGTGAGTTTTTATTTTTGCATTATATTCTATCCATTTTAAACAAAAGAGAGACACTTTGAGTAATACCAGTCACACCGTGCCTCAGATTGAGGTTGGGATGACTCATACATGTCACAAATGACCCATTTATTGTTCTATAAAAGTATAAACACAATAAGAATGTGTTTGTTGGGTTTTATGTATGTTATTTGTTGTTTCTACTTAAAATTATATCCATTTTAAACAAAAGAGAGACACTGTGAGTGATATCGGCCACACCGTGCCTCAGATTGATAAAGGGATGACCCTTATACGTCGGACGTGATTCAGGGATTGTCGGACTATAGTATTAACAAAATCTGAATGCTTTTGGTCTGTTTTCTGTATGTCAGTTGTTGTTTTCACTTAAAATTCTTTCCATTTTAAACAAAAGAGAGACACTTTGAGTGATACCGGTCACACTATTCCTAGTATTGAGGCGGGGTTGACTCATAGACATCAAAAATGTCCCATGGATATTTTTACTAAAGTATCAACACAATCTAAAAGTGTTTGGACAGTTTTTTTATGTCATTTGTTGTTTTCACAAAAAATTATATCCATTTTAGACAAAAGTGAGACACTTTGAGTGATATTGGCCACACCATGCCTCATATTGTAATGAGGTTTACTCGTACCCATCAAACATGATGCATGGATCATTGAACTAAAGTATCAACACAATCTGAATTTGTTTGGTCTATTTTCCATAGGACAGTGGTTTTCACTAAGAATTATGTCCATTTTAAACAAAAGAGAGATACTTTGAGTGATACTAGTCACAAAGTGACTCAGATTGAGACAGGGTTGACTTTTACACATCAATAATGACACATGGATCATTATCCTAAAGTATTAACATAATCTGAATGTGTTTGGCGGGTTTTTGGTATGTTAGTTGTTGTTTTCACTAAAACTTTTGTCCTTTTCAAACCAAAGAGAGACACTTTGAGTGATACTGGCCACACAATGCCTCGTATTGTGGTGGGGTTGACTTTTACACATCACAGATGACCCATGGATCATTTTCCTAATGTATCAACAAAATACGAATGCATTTGGTCTATTTTCCGTACGTCAATTGATGTTTTCACTTAAAATTATGTCAATTTTAAACAAAATAGAGACACTTTCAGTGATACCGGTCACATTGTTCCTTAGAATGTGGAGACATTGACTCTTACATGTAAAAAATGATCCATGTATCTCTCTATTAAATTATCAACATAATCCAAATGCTTTTGTTCAATTTTATGTATGTTAGTTGTTGTTTTCACATAAAATTGTGTCCATTTTAAACAAAAGAGAGACACTTTGAGTGATACCGGCCACACTGTGCCTCAAATTGAGGAGGGGTCGACTCTTACATGTCAACAATGACCCATAAATAATTGTACTAAATTATTAACACAATAAGAATGCATTTGGTTGGTTTTTCGTAGGTTAGTTGTTGTTTTGACTTAAACTTCTGTCCATTTAAAAAAAAGAGACACTTTGATTGATACCTGCCACATCGTGCCTCTGATTGAGGAAGGGTTGATTGATACACATCCAAAGAGACACATTGATATTTATCCTAAAGTATAAACACAATATGAAAGTGTTTGGTCTATTTTCTGTATGTCAGTTGTTGTTTTGACTTAAAATTCTGTTCATTTTAAACAAAAAAGAGACACTTTGAGTGATACCGGCCACATAATGCCTTATATTGATGTGATTTTGACTCCTAAACGTCAAAAAAGACCCATGTATTGTTCACCTAATTTATCAACACAATAAAAATTCATTTGGTTATTTTTCCATATGTTATATGTTGTTTTAACTTAAAATCTTGTCCATTTTAAACCAAAGAGAGACACTTTGAATGATACCAGGGACATTGTGCCTCATATTGAGGCAGGGTTGACTCTTAAACATCAAAAATTACTCATGGATCATTTTACTAAATTAGTAACACACTCCTAATGTGTTTGTTCAGTTTTATGTATGTCAGTTGTTGTTTTTACTTAAAATTTTGTCCATTTTAAACAAAAGAGAGACACTTTGAGTGATATCGTCCACACAATGCCTCATTTTGTGGCAGTGTTGACTCTTAAACATCACAAAAGACCAATGGATCATTTTCCTAAAGTACAAAAACAATCCAATTGTTTTTGGTCTATTTTCCATATGTCATATTTAGTTTTCACTTAAAAGTATGTCCATTTTAAACAAAAGAGAGACACTTGGAGTGATACCGGTCACACCATGCCTCATATTAAGGTAGTTCTGACCCTTACACATAAAAAATGGCCCATGTATAATTATAAAAATGTATCAATGCAATCCGAATGATTTTTTTTGGTTTTCCCAATGTTAGTTGTTGTTTTCACCTAAAATTCTGTCCATTTTAAAGAAAAGAGAGACACTTTGATTGATACCAGACACACCGTGCCTCAGATTGAGGTAGGGTTGACACATACATGTCACACAAGATGCATGTATTTTTGGAATAAATTATCAACACAATAATAAAGCGTTTGGTCAGTTTTCTGTATATCAGTTGCTGTTTTCATTTAAAATTATGTAAATTTTATACAAATGAGCAACACTTTGAGTGATACCAGTCACATCATGACATGGATTAAGGATAATTTGATCTTTTCACCTCTCAAATGACGCATGGATCGTTCTAATAAAGTATCAACATATTCTGAATGCATTTGGTCTGATTTTCGTATGTTAGTTGTTGTTTTCACTTAAAATTTTGTCAATTTTAAACAAAAGAGAGACACTTTGAGTGATACCGGCCCCACCATGCCTTGGATTGAGGTAGGGTTGACTCTTACATGTCACAAGTTTCCCATGGATCATTTTTCTAAAGTATTAACACTATCCAAATTCTTATGGTCGGTTTTACGTATGTTAGTTTATGTTTTCCCTCAAAATTTTGTCCATTTTAAACAAAAGAGAGACAATTTGTGTGATACCAGTCACATTGTGCCTCATATTGATGATTGGTTGACTCATACACTTCCAAATTGACCCATGTATTGTTATTATAAAGTATCAACACAATAATAATGAGTTTGGTCAGTTTTCCATATGTGAGTTGTTGTTTTCACTTAAAATTCTATCCATTTTAAACAAAAGATAGACACTTTCAGTGATATCAGCCACACCATGCCATAGATTGATGCAGGCTTGACTCTTACACTTCATAAAGTACCCATGGATCATTATAATAATGTATTAACACAATTAAAATGTGTCTAGTTGGTTTTCCTTATGTCAATTGTTGTTTTAACTTAAAGTTTTGTCCAGTTTAATCAAAATAGAGACACTTTGATTGATAACGGTCACACTGTGCCTCATATTGAGGAGGGGTTGACTCGTATACTTCCAAATTGACCCATTGATCGTTCTTATAAATTATCAATACAATCCTAATGTGTTTGGTCTATTTTCCATATGTGTCTTATTGTTTTCACTTAAAATTTTGTCCATTTTACAGAAAAGAGAGACACTTTGAGTGATATCGGCCACATCGTGCCTCAGATTGAGGCAAGGTTGACACTTATATATCAAACATTACCATGGATCATTTTACTAAAGTATCAACACAATTCAAATGCTTTTGGTCAGTTTTCCTTATGTCGGTTATTGTTTTCACTAAAACTAATGTCCATTTAAACAAAAGAGAGACACTTTGAGTGATACTGGTCACACTATGCCTCAGATTGAGGTAGGCCTAACTCATACACATCAAAAAATGACCCATTAGTAATTGTGATAAATTGAAAACATGGATGTGTATGGGGAGACCCTGTAGAGGAAGGAGGTTCCAACAATGTTCATTTTCTTATTATGGATAACCAGAAAACATAAAATTTATACCAATGAAAATGTTCAACGCATGGGAATAAATTTGTCATCTCGATGATCATACTGAAATCAATTTAGGTTGGATAATTTTACTCATATTTTCTTTGAATGTGAGTGGGAATTCATGATATGAAGGTATTTTGGATATTTTACTAATTTTTCTTATCCAAATCCCAATTAAAAGTGGTTCTTCATTCTTTCATGTTGCTGTAGCATTTCATCTGTTAAAATGAAAAAATGAATCATTGGAGAAATGATGTGTTATTTAATAACCATTAAACTTTACCTACGAACATTTACATATAAAAATGTTTCATCTTTTGATATCTGTGAAATCCTCTAAAAAATTTCAGCCAATTGTACACATCCCCAAGTCATATTTTCTTGCTATTTGTGTACAATTATCCATCAGGTATGCATACCAATAATTTATGACTAAATCTATATCATTTTGTGAACATGAGGCTTTTCTAAAGTCAGATTAGTACTTAAAAATATATAAATTAAGAATTAATAAATAATTTAAATGAAATATTAGCTATTTTTAAAAATACCACTTTATGGATTCTATTTTGTTGATGGAAAACAATCTCTCTCGTACATTTACAATCATAATAACCACAATCTTTATCATTTGTTTGTTTTTGACACTGAAAAAAACTGATCATTAGGAGAATAAGTAACTTGTTTTGAGTTTTGTTTGGATAGTGGAATTTTATTATACATATCATGATACTTGTCTAGACGTCGTACTTGCTCGCCTCATAATGCTTAGCCCCTGTCCTCATTTCTTTTTTGGATGATATTGATACACCAACCTATCATAACAAAATCCTTAGTAAAAGATAATATAAATTATATAACATTCTATTTAGACCTAAAACATAGGATGTAGTGTCTTACACATTCACAAACTCCATCATGTGTGGTCGGTTTGTTGGATATCCTTGCATTGAATCTGGAAAGTAAATCTTTGGAGTATCCAAGTTCACTGCAATTAGAATCCAATGTTTCCTAAAAACACATAAAGTAATAAGTAATGAAAGAAGCGAAAATATAATTGATCTGCTTTAATTGTAGAGTTTTACCCCTGTATGGTTGGTATTAAGAAGAGTCTTTCATCTGTAATCTTTCTTTCCAATATTTTTAGCAAACCTTTCACTATTTCATCCCTTTTTGATGGATCTAATTTCGTTAGTTGTGTTGATGTGGTATGAGGACTAACAAGTCTGAATTTTGGCTCATGGGTAAATCCCTTCAAATGTTTTTTATATATACATCTACCAATAATATAAAATTCATTTAGTCATAATTAGTGCATTATATCAGCTTTTTGAAAATCAATTCATGAAAACGTACCTCATATATAAATTTACAAATGTGATGTGTGTCCAATCATATTCAAGGATGTCATTTACATTTTCAACAACAACAAAATCGTCAATTTCCACTTTGTATATATTCTTTTCAAAAACAACTATATGACTACTACCACTTTTTATCTTCGTATCCTCACGAGTCTTCAATGCTAGTAAATGTGGATAGATTATATGCATTGTAATTGTGCATTCAGTAGAAATTTGGATCGGTTGGTTGACCCTTCAGATGCTTTCGAGCCCACGTTTCTTATCACCCCCTTCCCTTTATCTTTCTATAATAACATTCATTGGTTCATACATTTTTTCCCTTAATTATTGAAGGATTAGCTTGAAAAAATGGAAATAAATACCTCTTTTTCCACATGTAATCTTACAAGTTGTGATATCCATGAAATGAATGTCCCAAAAGCCATTCCGACCATATGAATATCATCTTCATCAAGTGGAATAGGTATCTCTTAAATTGGCTCATGAGCAACAATAATCATCACTTTTAGATGATCTTTTGGAAGTGGTCTATTATGCAGCTTGTCCAATGGGATGTTGAACACCATAGCCCTTGCTACAAGGTGATAGGTGGGTGTTGATAGATATAAATCATAGTAATTATCACCCTCTAGAATATCGGTATAGGAAAAGTATCAGTTTTTGTTTGATTCATGTTGCATGGGAACAATTATTAGAATATTGATTACCACGGCTAAGACATCTCTTTGAGGGGAATGGCTCACCTCAAAGCTGGTGGGGTGGGGCAGGATCTTCATGTGCTGGTTGTTCAAGAGTTGTGTCTTCCTCTAGATTCTCACCCATAATGGTTTCTATCACCACTATATGCCATTGAAATCATTCTTTAATAGTTTCTAGTCTTTCGCTCATTTGTTTCATTTCTTCATTCTATCATCCGTTTTTTTTTCTCAAAATATACTCTGGGTGTCACCCCAAACCCCACACCTATGACATGACCATATTGTTCTGGCCACTTCAAAGCCATTTATAATAGGTCTACATATTCTACAAGAGTAGCTTATTCTTATAACTATCAGATATAGGAAAATAAGTAATTATTATTATATAATATCAATTTAAAAAAAGTTTTTATCATGTCATACATACACATATTTCCCACAATTTTTGTGTATTTTCATCCACTAGATTCCCTTCATTATTCACACATGCCTCCTTCCAAATCACATGACATGGGATGGATGTGGCATTGGATTTAGAATCATCAATCTACATATATATATAGAAAGATAATTATGATGTTTTTTCATGGCACATAAAAATATTACTATAAATTTAAAATACGTACCATTTTCTTTTCTAGTGAAGTGTACCCCATCCTTGCTTATTGATAGAGGTATGTTGGTTTTCAATAACGTTCATTAATTTTAATACTAAGTTGTAGTTTCATAAATGAAAAATTTACAATCAAAGTAATGAATACATGTATCCTCAAACAACATATTATCAGCTAAAATGTACCTGAAAATTCTCATCCCCATGGCAGCCAATAAATGATTCCCATGATTTTTGGGAAATTAGGTGAGCATAGAGAAGGGTTGGGTGCGGGTTTATTTTACCTTTGGAATCTTTCAGGTGACATTTTGTTATAATTGTGTGAAAACCTCGATGAATCCATCCTAGAAGCCTTAGTACATAATTGTGGTCTGAATTATCTACTATAAGTGTACCCTATAAGGGATTAAGAAGAGTAATACATTGTTTCATTATTTTATTTACTAGTAAATTAATTAAATAATATCATAATGTTACCATAATTTCGTCCCAGATCATAGCCTTCATCCCGGACACAACATGGTTCCATGAATCTATGTCAATCAACATGCGTTGCCGAGTGAAAATTTCAATATAACTACTAAATGTAGACTTTTGTTTTATTAACATGTTGTCCTCATGTATTCCATCTGACATCAATTTTTATGCCTTTTGTTTTCACCTTGAAAAGTTGTCTAACACTGTCAAAATACGACGCACCTATGTTTTCTGTGACGTCGGTCCTTTATCCATGATCAGTTCATCGATATCAACATCATATATATGTTCATATAAAATGGTATAAATGTCATGTGCTGATGGTTTTCATACCTCAACACAAGGATCATAAATATGTTCATGAACTTGTTGCTGCTCTGTATTGTGAACAACAACAACAGCAGCAGCTTGAGAGAGTTTTTCAACCTCAAGGTTTGGAGCACGAGAACTTGTAGAAGTCATTATCTAAAAAAGTGGTTTAAGAATTAATTTATATTACATAAATTCTGTAATGATAAGATAATAAATAATAAGATAAAAATATATATATTACTAAAAATATATAATATTTTTATTGAACCCTCCTTTTTTTCAAAGGAAGAAGTGATTTGATGCCTCTATCGATTATCCAAATCCCTTCAGTGTGGTCTCCCCTAACATAAAAAACGTCATCTTCATTGGGACCACTGGGAAATTATTGTGACATACCACTAAAAGGATCACCCTCAATTTAATTTTCATCTAAACCTTCAGTAGTTTTGGATGATAACATAACAATCGACCACTTTCAGTTTTCAGGATCTGGAACATAAAATACTTGTACCACTTGTGATGTCATTATAAACTATTCTTTTTTGTACCCTTATTTTCTAAAATCAACATTCACAAATCCCAATTCATCTATTTTGACACCACTGTTGTTATCAGCCCATTTTCATTGAAAATCGTTAATTGGAATGTCGTATAATCCAAATCCCATATTTGTTTGACAATCCCAAAGTACGACATATTTTCATAAATTGGATTTCTTTCCTTACTACAAGAAACATGCATCACTTCATCCACACGTGTAACTCCACTATTTTGAATGGTACTATCTTTATAATGTTGATATGTCTAGAATGTATAAACATTAATTACATAACCATTGTATGATAATACATACACACTTGGTCTGGCAGCTAGCCATAGAAGTCGTTCTAAAATTGAATTTAGATTTTCATCTAACTCCTTAAATATATGGCCCCGAAACCATCCTATAAACTAGTGATTATGTGTATTTGATATCCATTTTTTAGACCTTGATGGATTCAAATACCTAAGAATTTCTTTGTGGGATACAATAAATGGAGAAACCTCCCAACTGTTATGCAAAACATAAAGCTGGGCCTGCTCCCATTCTGTAAATTGATTATCACAACATCTCCTCCAGAAATTACCTCACCCTCAATGTGTCTAGTGTGATGAGATTTCAGGAGACCAATTATTTTCACATCCGATATGTATTCAGTACATAATTCAATAGCTTCCTAAACAATATATCCCTCCACAATACAACCCTCTGGCCGACTTCAATTTTTGACATACCCTTTCACAATATTCATATACCGTTCAAAGGGGTACATCCAACTACAGTGCATATGACCACAATGTCTTATCTCTCTCACCAAGTGAACCATCAAATGAACCATCATATCACAAAATGTTGGCAGGAAGAACATTTTGAATTCACATAATATGAGGAAAATTTCTTTTTCCATATCTAAAAATTGTTTCTGGTCTAAAACTTTGCTCCATATATCTTTGAAAAAGAAACAAGGTTTTATTAATGTAAGGCAAACATTCTTGGAAAAAATGCCACAGAGAGCTATTTGAATTAAATCTTCCATCAAATCATGGAATTCATGTGATTTCAAACCTTTTAACTTCGAATCATTCATTGGAACAATGTTCTCGATATTTGATTAATACCCCTCTGGAATATTTACATCATTGAAGAAGTTGAAAAAATGATATCTATCCTCCCTGGAAAGAGTGTAAGTAGTTGGATGAAGAAACATTCGATTTTCACCCTTCACAGGAGCCAACTCTTGTCGTATTACCATGTCAACCATGTCCAACATTGGCTTAAATCCACCCTTTGTTTTTCAAGAATAATTTAGAAATGTTTTGAGAACACTGTTACATAAATTTTGTTCCACATGCGTTACATCAAGAAAATGTCTGTTGTACAGACAAATCCAGTATGGTAATTCAAATAAAACTTATCTCTTTTTCTAACCGATTTTCATAAGGTTTTTTGAAAATAGTTTACTAAAAACAATGTTCACATATTTTACATTCTCAAATAGCTGATCACTTGTTAGTGGAGACGGTGTTGTTCATTTTTATGAACTTCTATTGAATGATGTCAACCAAGATCGGTACTTATGTCGACGAGGTAAAAATCTATGATGTACTAGAGATACAAATTTCGATGAATGTTTCTATATAATTGATTTTGTATCTTCTTCGCACATGAGAAACCATTGAGTTCATTTAATGTTATCGCCTAAAAAATTTCTATAAGTGGGGAAATCATTTATCATACCATACAACATCTCTCTCAATGTAAAGTGTTCAATTTTATAAGCATCATACAACATAACACATGAATCCCACAATAACTTCAAATCCTCGATCAAAGGAGCCAAATAAACAACATTATCGTTACCTGGTTTTTTTGCTCTTGATATAAGCATAGATAAAATGATGAATTTTTGTTTCACGCATAACCTAGGTGGAAAGTTATAATTTACCAACATAACATGCCATTTACAATTAGTGCTAGTTTGAAAACCAAAAGGATTCAATCCATCTATAGATAACGCAACCCGATGGTTTCTTGGTTAATTTCCAAATTAAGGATGATCTTGATCAATTCTCTTCCATTGAGGAGAGTTGGTTAGGTGATGTAATTTCTCATCTTTATTTCCTTTATCTTCATGAAATGAAAATTTTATTGTAGTTTCTTAACTTCTATAGAGGCACCTAAACCTTGGAATGATTGGAATGTACCATACAACTTTCCTAGGAATGGATTCTTCTTTCTTGAATCAAGAAGCCCCACACATCGGGAATTATTTAAATGATTTGTTCTCCCTGCGATAAAAATACACAGCCTTTCAAGAAAGCATGTATTCTTTTAGAAATCATACCTATCGAACGTAGCATTTTTTTAGCTTCATATGTCTAGATTAGGATCTCATTATCTTCATGGACCATGTAATTAAAGAGAGAAAGTAGTTCTGTAAGACTGACATCACTCCATATCTTTCCTGATTTCAATTTATAAGACTTCAGTATAGCTGGGAATGTTGAATATTTTGTTAAACCAGTATACAAAGTCATCTTTGCACAACACTTTAACTTGTCAAAAAAATTTGGGCAATCACAGAGTTCATTATTGGCTTTCATTTTCATTTCCTTAATATAACCTTCATCATCATTAACATCTTTAATAACATCATCCATACGGACATCTTCATTATCCATATTTGTAATCATTTCTAATGATCTATAAAATATAGTTTTATCCCATCAAGTAGCTACATTCGCCTTTTCTCCGTGTTTATTCCTGCATTTATAACTCTGATGTATTCATTGACATATCAAATGTTCTTCAAACTCCTCTGGATTAATTAGTCTATAATAATGACAGTGTAAACAAAGATAAATTATTTTAGAAGGATCCTTTGCATGATCCTTTGTAAACCTGATGAAATCTTTCACTTCGTTCTCATACTCTATTGTCAAACAATTAGCATCCAACCCATCATTATTCATCTCCATCCTATTTGAATCTCAAATATTATTATTTATGATTCAAAAATTGAAAAAAGACTTCCAAATAAAGTAGAAGAGACCCAATTCCTTATAAAAATAGATATTAATAGATCATAACCATTTCCAATAATTATTTGGAAATACAAAAACTAGAATAGACCCCCCCATCAAAATCAACACACTTTCCATCCCCCTTAACAATAGTTCTAGCACCTGTCACCCTTGCATAAAAACATTAAAAATCCTTTTAACCACCCCTTCCAGCCACGTCATTCATAATAAAATAATCACATTAAACATCCCAAAACTAGTGACCAAACTCAAATAAAATGAAAAAAAGGATACAATTTTTATGAGAAAAATAATATAGTAGATACATTTTCAAACACAAAGGGGTTCCCAGGGGAGACAAATAACCTAGGTTTATCCAAACTTATTATGGAATATCATAGGGTTTGTTACCCAAATTAACATAATAAAAAGAAAATTGAGGTTAGTGAACACAAATTCAATCATGAACATCTAAAGGATATTCATTAACTATCTCTTCCCTTCACCAAACATGTAACTAATAACCACAAACACATATTACATATATTCTATAAAAAATCACATTCCCATTCAATGGGATAAAAAACAATCACTTAGTGTTAATAAATTCCTAGAAGAAGGGATAAAAGTAGCAAATAGTGATAAAACATCCTTCGCAAAGGGGTGTATTGTTCATGGGTAAATCAAGAGGGCCAAACACGATTTAAAAGATACTCTATATAAAGTGTAATCTATACATTTACTATAAACAATAAAATAGAATTCCAATCCAGTTCACACTTCCTAAATCCTTTCTTGATATAAATTAAAAATTAATCACACCTTAAAAACACATCCAATAAATCATTTAAATAATTTTCCTTTCTCGTTGAAATATTAAATAATTTAAAGAAGTCTCCATGAACCCTACTCCTCTACAACTAAATGCAAAAAATTTAAAGAAAGTTTCCATTTTCCATAAAAAAACATTTTCTATTTTTACTCACACCCAAACCCCTTTCAAATATATTTTCCATTACCCACACATTTGAAAATGACATTTTTATGAAACATAAGAAGAGAATACAGTTAATAAACCAACTTCATGGGTCGAGTCCCCTTGATAAATAAAACATAAACCAAGAATAATTTTAAAACATACCTTTCATATTTTGGCAAACTTATTACTCATATTTAAAAATTCACAACAACCCAAATATTCTAAATTAATATGTTTCCTTTTTAAACATACACCCAAACCCATTCACACCTCTAGTGCCATTGAAAACATATTTCACACCTTTCAAATAACCCATAATACCCTTTCTGATAAGCATTAAATTACAACACACAAAAACCATAACCATTTCCTTTATGAAAATTCATTTCAAACACATAGGCTAGAAAAATGCTTCGAAATCACAATTTTCACAACGAAATTAATTTATTGAATAAGAATAAATGCACTAAAAATCATATTAAAAACATATAGAAATTGTAGGCCCTAGAAGCACTGGAATTGGGAGAAGAAATTGCTGAAATCCAATGTGGAACCCCGATCACACCTCAAGCACACCACAAAGAAAACCTAGCAAGGAAATATTTACCCATAAACCATAGGATTAAACCCTAAATCACAAGATTAAATCCTATCAATGGAACCCTACCCACTGGAAAATATAAACCAAAAAGGATAAGTGAGATACTTACCTAGAGTAGGTCACACCCGCGATGGTTGGAGAGAAGAAGCATCGAGCAGTCAGGGACCCTTCAGGACTACGTCGGGAGGGGAAGTTGCGACCGCCTGAGGGGGAGGTGATTGTGAGGAGCCACCAACCATTGAGAAATGGAGGAGTAGGGTTCGCGGGGAGAAGGGTCTAGAGGTGAGGAGGAAAAATATGGTTCGCGGGGAGGGAGTATCCGTGAATGGTGTTCATGGGAGAGGATAAGGAGTAGGGTTCACGATGGAGTTGGGATAGCGGCGAAGGTCTGACAAAGATAAGATCAGGTGGGAGTTGTCGCAGGGGTACAGTACTATAAGATCATGAGGGCGTGATAAACAGAGTGCACTATTCCCTCTATTTTATAAAATGGTAATATGGTTATATTATTTCTTTTTTCTTAGACTGGTAAAATGTGGCACTTCGGTTTCCTATTTTTGTAGTAGTGTTTTGAGAAATATCAAATAAATACCCCCTTATTTGCAATATAAAACCAACCAATATCCTATTTATCTTCTTTTAAAATCCACAAAACATATTTTTACTCTTTCATTCCCACTCCAGATTCCTCCCAAAGTTTCCAAATCTCTTAATAATCTCCTCCCATGAATTTGGAGGAACCCACACAACTAAGGGATCCTCTCATTCCCTTGTTTATTAATGTTTATTTATTATCTTATTCCATATGTTTTACAATTTCTAATATTTTGATATGTATTTACATTTAGATATTACTACCCATTTTATTTAAAAAAAATTAGGTACACCCTTCTATCTGATCAACCCATGTTATGAAGTTTTATGTGATGACAATATGCTGTTGAAATTTCACTATAACTTTAAATGGAAAAACAATTGTGCAGTACACACGAAACCGATTTCCTATCAAGGGGTTTCACATTTATACACATATACTTATTTGAATTGGAATATAAATGTATGTATAACACACTCTTCATTCATGGAATAAAATATTATGATGACTGAATCCAAGTTGTATGATCAATGATGAACACTTAAGAATGAGAATGGAATAACTGTGTTGGGCGAACCCACAATTTTATAGCACTCCAATGCATTGGGTAATGTTTTTTGTCATGAGATGTCGTGTTATGACATAGAGTAAACAAGATTCCATTATTGGAATTTTATCATAATAATGTATTGATTTGTATCCATGACCTATGTTTAAGATATCATGATTGAAGTTGTTCTCACATTTCCCATGTTTCATTTGTGATTATAATGTTTATGATTATCACCCCTTTTAAATACAATTGATATTACTATTGTATAACATGCATTATCTTCTTCATATAATTCCTTGTTTATTCCCTTAGTAAACTTTATATGTCACCACTTTCCTATGTATTTCCTCAGGTTACCCCATGCAGTTTTAATTTTAATGGAATATTATGATCACGTTAACAAAGATTTCAATAAATATGGAGTGTTTCCTATTTTAACTTGTGAATTAATGTACCTAATTCCCAAATACACTTTACTTACCGATCTTTTAGTCCAAATAAGGTTAAATATTATGTAATAAATCATTATTTAATGTTTAATAATGAGAAGGGTTGTTTTTGACATGGTATCATTTTACATTCTCAGGATATGATGCATAACACTAGTAAAAATCGTTTATATCATTGAGGGATGTGATAGGACCATGATCTATTTAATCAAGATGAAATTAGTTGTGTATGTTCCCTCTTAACCAATAGTTTGGTGTGTTCCCTCTCTCAGATCTGAATGATTGTGCTCCTTTATTATCGTAGGAGTTCTTTTATCCATTATTATGAGGGTTAGTGTTATATATGGTCTAATGCATTAGAAATTTTTATTAACATAGAGTACTATATTTTTTAACCTACTTGAATCCAGATGATTTTTCTAATTCCTAGTATAGTCCCTTTTTCGAGTTCTTTTTATAGTGTGACCAACTCACATCAGTTGGAATCCCTATCAAGTAGGAAAATAAAATAGAGTGTGTGGTACCCCATAGAGGAAATAGGTGCGATCTCATATATGTATATAGATATCTTCAGATATAAATAATGTGTTAATTCATTATACGGTTCAGTGAGATAAAACCCCCCAGTTGAGTTTCTTTGGTGATTGAAAGACTCTATGACTGAATTCTCACTAGTAAAAAACATGTCTTTAACATCTATTTTCTTATTTTAATGTTTGTTTTTTACTTAAATTTAATCAACTGATGTTAAAAGTGTTACTTTTGAGGTTATTGTTTATAAAATGATTTTAAAAAGTAAAATCTTCACCTTTTAGCTTTGGTTTCTTGGAAAACCAATGTCGAAAGTCTAATTACATAAGGGTTTTAATATTGGGTTTTTGATATAAACCAATGGTAAAAATCCTTATTAATTTATTTTAATGTATTTTATTAATTAAAGGACGTTAAAAACCTTCTTTAAATGTTATTTCCTGAAAGATTATGATAAAATCTTCCATAGATCTCTTTTAACATCATTTTTTTAAGAAACTGACGTTAAAAGTCATTTTTGACATTTTTTCTCAAATAATCTACATTAATAATGTATAATAAGAATCAAATCATTTCTTATGCTTCAATTTTATAGTTTATGGAGCTAAAATGTAGTTACATATTAATTTTTAGGGCTATTAGAAGTTTGACGTCTCTATGTTTCGATAGATAGACCTCATTTCCAAAAAAACATGAGAAATATGAATGAAATTTAAAAACCCCAAATGAAAAAATAAACATAAGGCATCTAATTTTTTCAATTAAATTAGGTTTATCCTACAAATATATATATTTTTTATCATCATTTCTCTTCTATTTAGGGTAGAACTCAGGAAACAATGAATACAATTTTGAACATTTAATTGTGCACCTCGGTTGGTAAATATCATCCAGATGTTTTATATTAATAACTCGATCATATGGTTAATTCATCATTATGAGGAAAATTATCAAGATGTTTAGAAATGAAGGAGAATAATAATAAAAATCTAATCACATTATTAGAATAAATAATGTGTTCAAATCATCAACTGAAGACTAGTTGAAAATTTCATTCAATCAAAGTAGTTGCCAATTTCATTGAATAAAAGTTGTTATAAATGTTGAAAGAAATAAAATATGGAATTATATATAATAAAAAATATTTTAAATGATTTTGTATTAAAATTTATGTGGTATTATAAAAAAATCAATTCAAATTATGAAATAAATTGAAATATTGATCCAGTGTATTTGAAATTTTACTTTAAATGTTGGTTAAACAAAAAATAGAAGTTAATAAAATTCACATATTGTATTTTTAGAATCAATTTTAAAAAAAAAATTAAAATATTACCACATCACTTTTAACCTTGGTTATTTATAAATTTTTATTAAATGCCTTCGTTACATAATTTTTCCTGAATAAACGACATTAAAATTATTGACAGAATACTTTTTATGTTAGTTTTGTCAAGAGCCAACATTAATAGTCACCTTTTATATTTTTTTTTCAAATATAGGTTGCTAAAAACCATAAACAAGATGTTTATTTTTATTAGTTTCTATTCGACTTTTCATGGAGTTAAAATGGAATTAGATATCAAAAAATATGGAAGTCGGTAGTTGAACATATCTAAGAGATGTCTTGCAGAATTCCAACTTTTAAAGACCATAAAATTTTATTTGTAACTCATGTTGAGATCCACAACCAATAAAATTGATGAGTGAGAGATTATATAAATCATGTAAACCGTTTTAATGTTTTTTTAAAAACAAACATCAAAATATACACTTAACATCAGTGCATGAAAAAAACTAACTTTAAAAGTCTTCTAATGTGAATGTAATGATTCCTATAACATTGGATCTATAAGTCCATTTTAAATCCAATAATAGTAAAATCAAATCTTGGTAAATATAATATTTTTCCGTAAGTTCATTTTATATTCTTCCTATTCACCTACCGTTATCATTTTAGCATATTATCCACCTCACATGCACTAAATCTATTTAAAATATCTATCATATTTCATAAGAATCATACCCAAACCACAAAAAAACAAAAACCTCACTTCGACTTACATTATGAATATCAATATAATCTATAAGGGATCTACCTTGTCACACAATAACCTAGATCTTACTATGCTTATTCTACTCCCGAAAAGTATCAGCGCACCCCATGGGTGGCCCTACAAAGCTCAAGTCATCCTATATGTTTCCTATGGAGACTATGAGGGCTGATATTCATCATTTAGACATTCATTATACCAAATATCACCAACAGATCAAAATAAAAATTTGGGGTAACCAAGAAATAATCCCTAGCATGAACAATATCAAATGAAACTGTGACATATAACTTAAATACCACCTACCTTGAATCCAATGATGAATGCACTCCAAAACAAATAATTTGATCCAGATTCAACCACCTTTTGAAGCTTTATATTAGATCACTCTAAAAAAGTGGGTTTTACAAATTTGGGTGGAAATTGAAGAAAGATACAAACCCTAATTGAGAAGTAGAAGGAAGGAAAAGATTAGACTTACCCAGATATTCGATTTTCAAGTGATAGAACTCCAAAAGACCAATAGAACATGGAGAGTCTCGCTTGGAAGCTCTTGGGTTTTTGACTCGTCACCTGGGCTGCAAGGTGGAGTAAAAGAGGAAATCATGAGTTGGGGTTAAAATCATGTAGTGGAATTTTTTTTAAATTTCTCAACTTTCAGGGTTGCATGGTTTTCCTTAATGGTTTTCCAAACCATGCAAAAATCGTAAGAGATCTACTATCCCAAAATCATCCCTTTGCATGGTTTCCAAGGAATTCCACACATTTAGCATAACCATGCAGTAACCCTACTAAAACCTCTAACCAAGGCTGCAAGGTTATCTGGGATGCTCCACATGGTTTTCCCTAACCGTGCTGAAATAGTGAAACATTGTAAAAAATTATTTTTTATTCCTATTTCGTTCCCCAAACTCTCAGAACACCCTAATCCTTCTCATGAAAATTATGAAAGAATTATTTGAAAAAAATGAGGACATAACCTAAAACATAAAAAATACGTTAAGAAAAATCCTGGATCTTACAACCTCCCAACCTTAAGAGGGATCTTCCTCAAGTTTCTCTTCCAAAGTATCATTTAGACTCTGAAGCAAAGATATTGGTCTCCTGAACCTTCATATTTGTCTCTTACTCCAAAGTCTCTTCCTGTACATTTCCATGCTTTCATAAATCTCAAACCAAAGGCACAACGTTTCCCAAAAATACCTTCTCATTATGATACCCAATACTCATCATATGCTCTTCCAAAGTTGCTTGATATTTTAACCCTACATCCTCTATATTTATCGAATTAGATGGATTAGGTTGATACTATCAGAGTTTCAAAACCAGAAAAACATAATTCATTTTAGTATACAGTTTTGGAATATCCAAACGATAAGTCACTGGTCTGATCCTCTCCACAATATCAAACAACCCCACATACCTGGGTGCGAACTTGACCTGCTTCTAAATTAGATGGTGACACAACCTTGGAAACACCCAAAGAAACACACTATCACATTCCATGAACTCAATAGGTCTACAATTCCGATATTCAAATGACTTATTCCGACTCTTTTTTTAGCATCAAAAAATGAATCAGTTGAACCACCTCAGACTTCTCCAACATGAGACTGGGTCCTGACGACTCAGACTTCCCAACTCTTATCCAACACAATGGAGAACTAAAAATCCTCCCATAGAGCACCTCAAAAAGTTCCATCTAAATTTTATCTTGAAAACTATGGTTGTAAAAAAAATCAACAAGTGGAAAGTGATTTTCCCACAAACCACCGAAATCCAAAATACATGCTCTCAACACTTCCTTTACTACTTAAATTGTATGCTTTAACTGACTGTCCATCATCAGGTTACAAGCTATACATAAAAGCACTTGGGTAACCTTCACTTTATGTATCCCCCTCAAGAAATGTGATGTGTATAGAGTATATTTATCAAAAACTATGTCTCTCAAGACCCCATGGAATCACACTATCTCTTGAACATATAACTCACCCAACTGGTCGACTTTATAAATTTCCTGGATCGACAGGAAATGCGACACTTTATTCAACTAATCTACAATGACCCAAATTTCCTCATTCATTCAAGGAATCATTGGAAGGCCCACTAAAAAATCTATCATTACCTCATTCCACTTCCATTCTGGATTGGGTAAAGACTATAACAAACCACATAGATGCCAATGCTCATCCTTCACCTATTGAGAGTCAAGGAATCGTGCCACAAAACTCGCAACCAATTTCATCATTCCCAATTACTATGTAACACCCCATGATTTTATGAGATATATTATTTTTAATTTCTTTGATGTCTTCTATTATACACTACACAAATATTAACTTGTACTATACGCAACACCGTACTATCTTTCAGTATACGCAACACTATTCTTGGCTTGTGTTTCACTCAATTTCAAGATTTGTTTTGTTGAAATTATTCTACACAACATTAAGAATAGATTTTGTTTATTGTATAAATGAAATTTGTTTTGATTATGTTATACGAATCACCAAACGTAGATTGGACTAAACATAGCCCTGACTTGGCTTGCATTACACGCAATAAAGACCTTCCTCGATAACGTGTGTAGTATGCAATACCGAGTTTCACTAAACAAAAATATGTTATTAAAATATTATATAAACTAGTCGTTATGAATAGTAATACCCACATTTTTTAATTTCATAAATTTTATCTTTTAAAATGGACTTCATTTTTGGATTCAGAATATCGAAATTATCCTAGAGTGATTTTTTGGTATTTTTCGAAAAACTTTCAATTTTTGATGAATAGTAAAAAACACAGGGTTATAGTTTAAAACCAAATTTCTATTTAAATAATTAATTGTTTTATTTAAATTTATTTTAGGTCAAAATAATTACATAATACCTTTATAAGTTCAAAATAATTCCTTGGAATCATTTTATAATAATTTTAGATATATAAAATTTTTATTGAACTTTTCACTGTCTTTTACCCACCTCCTAGGAGAATTTGCAAATTTACATAAAACATAATTTTACTTCTTCTGTGAGTGGAATTTCAAACACCTGAGAGACATGGTTAATATCAAGGAGTAAAATTTTGTTCAATAAGATAAAAATAATTTTTGGTGAATAGTAACTTTTCACTTTTATTTACCACAGTTAAAAGTAAATAGGGTAATTAAGGGTAAAAGTGTTATTATAATTACCCTAACACATGTTTTAATTCTATTGGATAAGTGTAATTTGACCAAAACAACCTTAGGAATAAAATATTACCCTTTAGGTCCACTTGTATTAGATTAGGACATTTATTATTATTTTATTTAATGAAGAGTTAAAATATTAAAAATCAATGTTAAATAAATAAAACATTTTTAATATAGGGTTATACATAAGATAAATACTACTATAAATATTCATTAGAAATATAAAATGATTTCCTACATAATATAATTTTATTTATAATTTCTAGACATTAAATAATTTAATTTATTTATGACACAATGGTGACGCAGTAATTAGCTAATTAATGAAATACTAAAGTAATTAATATTATAAATACCCAAATAAATTTAAATTGAGACATTTTATGAACTAAACTAATTTTATAAGTAAATATAACACAGTAGGGTTGGTTAGATGAATGTTTTTCTATGTAATAATGCTTTTATGAATTTAGAAAAAACAAAATACCAAATAGTGTCAAAATTGACATGAAAGAGTTTTTAAAACGAATATTATATTGTTAAGTGATATTCTATTCCAAAAAATCTTTGGTTTGGAAAAAACTTATATAATAATTAATGAATCAATTTTGGTTCTATTGGAAGTTTATAGTAAGTTTATTAACCATATAGAGTTAGAATAAAAGAAGACATGGTAATAGTTAAATTATTTAACTTAGAGTTAAATCTAAATGATAAGGTTAAAATGGTAACCTAAACTTGGATAAAAGTAATTAGTTGAGATGTTTTCTACCCATCCCCACCCTAGCCCTTAAATAAGTCACTTTTGAGCCATTATAAACCGAATATTAATTTATTATAAAATAATATTTTAAGTTTTTTCTAAGGTGCCCCTCACCCCTCTTATAAATGGTGACCTCCTCCCTCTCCTATTCACACAAATTTGAGCATTCATGCTCATCCAAACCCTACCCATTTCACTTTTACACTTCTATATAAACCCACTAGGTGTTATTTCCTACTTCAAAGAACAACTTTAGTGCCCTAAGAGGAGGTTAAGAGGAGGTGCGCCGAAGAAGAGGTAATCTCTTCTACTGATTCATTCAAGTTTCCTTATTCTTCTACTTCATCTTCTTTAGTTCTTTCATTATAATGTAATTACATCAGAATAACTAATACACTGATATGTTATTATAAATCTGAAACAACCCCATTTCACCTTCTATCCATCCTACGTGAAAACAAAATCACCACGCGTGCGTACGTACGGAATATTGTCTCCATGCCGTGGTGTAATATGTTTTTCCACCACCACCTTACGTGGATAGGTATAATGGTGCAAAGAATAACTATATATGGTTATAATAACATCATACTGATTTTGGGATATTATATCATCCACTCTAATTCCATTCAATAATTATGGGAATGATATCATCACTCGTGCGTATGTATGAATTACCGTCTCCACGACTGGATGAAATTTATTCTCCAAAATAACCGTTCAAGAATGATTATAAAGTATATATAATGAATAATAATTATATATATTACATAGTAATGATACTATATTTATGTATATATATATTTGTCATCTACTCACTTCCATTCAAGTCAATAAGGAAAGGAAAACAACATTCATGCGTATGTACAGACTACCGTCTCCCTGAACGGTGTATTTCAATCCTTTTATCGAACTATCATATATATTTATATGCTGAAAATATATTATATATAAATCATGTTTTACATTCTCTAATTATGTAAATCAGGATATAAGTAATTATAACAATAATAGCAAGTCGAAACACGTACGATAAAAGAAACGATTTTACACAAAACGTTTCTTTAACATGGAATTTACAAAATAAAGGGTAATATAAAGTCAGAAGTGAACCATATATGATATCATAACAATGAATATGATTCTTTAATAAGTCAATGAAATTATTTAAATCATTATATAGGAGGTTCGGATATGCAAAAATTATATCGGACCTATGGTAAGGGATAATTATTCCAATCTTGTTCTTATCCGAGATTGCTTATACATAAGTATTTACTGGGGTTATATTTTTCATCCATGCCCATAAAATGTTTTTCAAAAATTGTATAATATTCTTCCATGTATTTTTAATGTCATTTTAACCCCTCTTTGACTTTTACTTTTTGTTATGGAAGAAATCTTTCTTTTGTTTACCATACGAGGAACATTTTGACTTTTTCGTTAAAAGTACGAGGAGAATATATTTTTTCACTTATATGGCATGAACGGATTTTTATGGTTTTATAACACCTTATTTTCATGAAGATTACTCTACAAGATTTCATGAATATTCTAAAAATAAACCTTTTATTTTAAAATTTCATGGCATTTTGTGAAATGAAAATGATTTTTACGAAGAAAGGATAATTTTCTCAAAAATTCATTTCAAGTGTTTTATCAAAACCATTTTCCATCAAAGATGAAATTATTTCATTTGCGTATGTTTCTAGTATAATGTTTCTATGATTTACATGGTTTCACTTTTCTTATGATGAAATGATATCCATTTGTTTTATATGTATTATGATATGATGGGATGATGTTTATGAAACCCATTTTACTCATTGGGTCATGATGAATGATTTATGTTTATTTTGTGGAACAAGTAAGAATGATTTCACTATGAGATTGGTGGGACCTATATCTACCTATAATTCATTGGGTAAAGTTTCTTATCTCATGAGATATACATGGTTGGAATGACAAGTAAATCTGGTTCAGTAGTACAGGGTTGGAACGGCAAGTAAACCTGATTCAGTTTTGGACATTGTCCACTAGGATGGTCTTGGTAGCAATGCCTTGATACTATTGAAATCATATCATGTACTTAATGGTTTTCCACAATTACATGTTTTATTACCATGCTATTTTATCATGATTGATGTTCCACTATGATCTATGCCTGAAGTACTACCATGTTTAATGTCACTGCTCATGATTTTGATGTTTAAAATGTATGTTCATGTTTTTAAGTTCAAATGTATGCGGGTTGTTTTATTTTCTCCATGGTTACCCTTACTGAGCATTTGAGCTCACCCTTTTTATGTTCTATTTTCCCCAGGATATAAATAATGGTTTTAGGTAAGAAAACCATAGGGGAAGATCTTTATGGGATATGTTGAAGATCTTTCACCATGATTAGAAGATTATATTCCGAGTTTCCAAAGACACTAAACTAATACGGTATTTTGGTGTCTGTTTTTGTAATGTATTAAATATTCTGAAAATGTAATGTAATGTCTATGTACATCAAGCTATGGGTCTCTACAGTTCATATCAGAGCGAAGGTATAGTTAACCTTTGGAAGCTTGGATGCGAAAACTTTAGTCAAATTCCTAGAGATATTTCTATGGTATGTCTAGGGATGTCTCTAAGGTTATGTATAAGTATATGTTATAGTCGTAGAATTATAGTAATGATCTTAGAATTAAACCTAAGATGTTATATATTGAAGGTACATCCCCTTTATTATGTTTATTTCCCAGCATTATTTTTGACTCTCACGGTATTCTTTTTTGGGTTTTAGACGATGGATAGAACCCGAAGGAACCATATTGATCAATGTAATGGGAAATGAAATGATTGTCCTCTTAAACAAACCAATGTTATGGGAGATGGATTGCAAAATCATATTGCTATACTTACACAATCTATGAATCATTCCGGAATTCCGAATGACCAGAGAAGGGAACAATATTCTATTGAGTCCTTCATGAGGCAATGTCCACCTTCTTTTAGTGTGTCTTATGATCCACTTGTTGCTGAACAATGGACCAGTACTATTGAAAAGATATTTTCCGTACTTCGATGTTCAAAACATGAAAAATTCATTCTGGCTCTTTACCGTTTAGAAGGAGAAGTAGATAATTGGTGGACTCTAATTAAGAATACAAGGCCCCAAGGTGAAATTGAATACATGGAATGGGATGAGTTTAAGAACTTATTTTTCAATAATTACATCCCTCATATTCTTCAAACAAAGACGGAAAAGGACTTCCATGAGCTTAAGAAAAAGGATGATGAATCTGTTGGTATATACGAGGAGAATTTTACAAGGTTTTCAAGGTATGCATCTGGCTTTATCATCCAACCTGAAATTAAATTTGAATGATTCTTTAGTGGCTTAAAACCAAGTATTTGAAAGGCATTAGCTATAAGTGTCTTCAGTATCTATGAAGAAAATTTGAGTTTTGATATCAAGGTAGAATTTTAGGTTCATGTTACATATCCATCTCATGGTTTTGACAGAAAAAACAAGATAGAGTTCAAAGAAAAAATCTCCAAACTATGGTGAAAATAAGGTGAATGTTTCTTTATGCTCAAAGTGTGAAAATAAGAATGGTGTAGATTTTCTAAAAGGGTACTAGAAAATGTTTCATGTGTGTAAAATAAGGTCATCGAGCAGCTGAGAGCCAATGTAATGGGAAAAAGGTTTCTAATGACGTGAATAGAGAAAAGACTTCAAAGAACGCTCCCCCAACACTTCAATGCTTCATGTGAAAGGAAATGGGGCATTATGCTAATCAATGCCCTAATCCAAAGGTTAATGATGGTCAACATGAGAAACCTATTAAGGCAAAGGAAAAAGGTAAGTCACATGAGATTACTATTTGTGATGTTGAGTATGACAATGATGTTGCAGAATGATTAAGTGTTTATGTAATGGGATTTCAAAATAGTATCATGGAATCTCATTTATAGTATCGTAGAATTTAGGAATATCTATGTATTGATTTTAAATAATTTTATAGTACAGAAAACCATGAAAAGTGATTGAAATATTTTTGGAAAGCAGATTATATGCGCATAATGAAGGGATAAGGAGAAAATGAAATCTTTGATAGTATTAATGAGTTAATGACTGATATAAGGGAAAAGTTATATCATGGTTTGAGTATATATAATTTTTGGGATTTTGGTATGTGGAAAGTGTTAAATTTTGACAGCATTCATGTTTTCACTAATATTCAATGGGTATTAATTTTTTAATAGAATACATGATTAAGGTATTCACATATTTAGAATGTGACCTACGAGATATATCTTATGAAATATGGGAGATAAATGATGGTATTCACATGCTTGGTAGGTGACCTTTATAGTAATCATTTTATTTATACTATGATCTTGGATATAAGTATTTTGGATAAGACTAAAGATTTTAAATGGATTAAGTTGAACATCAGATAATATTTTTTAAGGATAGAACTTTTTTTGATATTATTTCTGGAATGTTATAATAGTGTAGTTATAGAAAAAGGACAACCTGCAGGATGGGCGACAACCAGTCAAGCTGGAAAAGGTTGTAGGAATTGAACCCAGAACCGATGTGCGACAGGCCTTTATCACCTATCGCTGGCCTACAGGTAGTCCCTGGTTAGTAGAAACTAGTTTTATTTTATTAAGCAGGATGATAGATGAAGTATAAGTCCATTTTTGGAACCATATACGATTAATCTCACCATAAGATGGACTTATGTATATATATTTTGATAACCTTTTGTTTGAGATAGATGGAATGACCTATCATTCTATCGCATGATCTACTAACACTTCACAGAAGACAAATTCAACATCATTTCTTTAAGAGATGCAGTGGAAATTTTTCAGGGCACAAACAACAGTGAGATTCTACCAAAATCAAGTAATTATTTCTTTTAATTCAAAAAATATTCAACATTAGGGAAATGATCTTGAAAACCAAAAATTTTGTCCTAGTGCCCTCATATCTAATGAATTAGATGGTACCTTAGATAATCACAAATTTTTGGATTTGTGATTGTTGGCTTTTTCATAGCCATGTTCTCTACCACTCTTCATCCAAACATGATGGTTAGATTTCTCTTCCATATCGATATTTCACCTATGTTCTCTTATTTGGAAACCCAGTGATGAGTTAATTTGGGTAACCGTTATGTTTTATACTTCACTTTTTAAAATTAAGTTTTATTATTCCTTTTTACGATGTGGGTTTCTGTGAATAAAACTTTGAAGTAGTAAACGATTTATAACCCTGATGAATTTCGAAGGAAAAATTCATTTTAAGGGGGTAGAATATAGCACACCGATATTTTATGAGTTATATTCGTTTTAATTTCTTTGATTTTTTCTATTATACACTACACCAATATTATCTTGTACTATACACAACACCATATTATATTGCAGTATACGGAACACTATTCTTGGCTCGTGTTACACACAATTTCAAGATTCATTTTCTAGAAATTATTCTACGCAACATTAAGTATAGATTTTATTTAATGTATAAATGATATAAGTTTTGATTATGTTATATGCAACACCAACGGAGTATTAAATACATGCAACCCTGACTTGGATTTCATTACACTCAATCACGACCTTCCCCGATAGCATGTGTAGTACGCAATACTGAGTTTCCCAAAACAATGATATGTTTTTAAAATATTCTATAAACTAGCCGTTATGAATAGTAATACCCACTTTTTTAAATTTTATAAATTTTATCATCAAAAATGGACTTAATTTTTTCATTCTTAATATCAAGATTATCATAGGGTGAATTTTTGGTATTTTTCTGAAAACTTTATATTTTTGATGAATAGTGAAAAACACTAATCTAGAGTTTAAAACTGAATTTTTAATTAAAAAATAATTTATTTTATTTAAATTTATTTCAGGTCAAAATTGATACATAATACCTATGTATGTTCAATGTAATTCATTGGATTCATTTTATAATAATTTTAGATATATAAAAATTTTATTTAACTTTTTACAGTCTTTTACCCACCTCATAGGAGAATTTACAAATTTACATAAAACATAATTTTACCTCTTCTTTGAGTGGAATTTTGAAACTCCAAAAGACATGGTTAATATCAAGGAGTAAAATGTGGTTCAATAAGATAAAAATAAATTTTGGTGAATAGTACCTTTTTACTTTTATTTACCACGGTTAAAAGTAAATAGGGTAATTAAGGGTAAAAATGATATTATTATTAACCTAAATCATGTCCTAATTATATTGGATAACTGTAATTTGACCAAAAACAACCTTAAGAATAAAATATTACCTTTTAGGTCTACTTGGATTAGATTATGACATTTATTATTATTTTATTTAAAGAAGAGTAAAAATAGTTAAAATCAACGTTTAATAACTAAAACATTTTTAATATAGGGTTATAAATAAGATAAATTAGATTAAAAATATTCATTATAAATATAAAAATATTTCCTACATAATTGTATTTAATTTATAATTTTCAGACATAAAAATAATTTAATTTATTTATGACACAATGGTGATGCAGTAATTACCTAATTAATGAAATATTAAAATAATTGATATTATAGATACCCAAATAAATGTAATTTGAGACTTTTTATGAATTAAACTAATTTAATCAGTTAATATAACATATTAGGGTTAGTTAGATGTATTGTTTTCGAATTAATAATGCTTTTATGAATTTAGAAAAAACAAAATACTAAATAGTGTAAAAATTGACTTAAAAGAGTTTTTAAAAAAATATTATAATATTAACTGTTATTCTATTCTAAAAAATATTAGGTTCAGTAAAAATAATTATATAATAATTAATGAAGCAATTTGGGTTCGATTGGCAGTTTATAGAATGTTTATTAACCATGTAGTGTAAGAATACAAGAAGACACGGTAAAAGTTAAATAATTTAACTTAGAGTTAAATATAAATGATAAGGATAAAATGGTACCATAAACTTGTCTAAAACCTATTGGTTGAGAGGGTTTCAACCCATACCGACCCTAGACTCGATATAAGTCACTTTGGAGCCATTATAAACTGAATATGAATTTATTATAAAATAATATTTTAAGTTTTTCATAAGGTTCCCCTAACACCTCTTATAAAAGGGCACCTCCTCCCTCTCCTCTTCACACATATTTGAGTCCTATTTCTCGTCAAACCCCTTCCCATTTCTCTTATCCACTTCTATATAAACCTTCTAGAGTTTCTGGTCCTCTTCAAAGACCATCTTTAGTTCCCTAAGAGGAGGTTAAGAGGAGGCACGCCGAAGAAGAGGTAATCTCTTCTACCGATTCTTTCATGTTTCTTTATTCTTCTACATCCTCTTCTTTAGTTTTTTCATTATAAAGTAATGATATCAGTATAAATAATATACTTATATGTTATTAAAATATGAATAAACCCCATTTCACCATCTATCCATCCTACGGATAACGAAATCACCGCGTGTGCGTACATACGGAATACCGTCTCCACGTCGTGGTGTAATATGTTTTTCCACCACCACCTTACTTGGATGGGTATAATGGTGTATAGAATAACTATATATGGTTATTATAATATCATAATGATTCTGAGATATTATATCATCCACTCCAATTTCATTCAATAATTATGGGAATGATATCATCGCTCGTGCGTACGTACGGATTACCGCTCCATGACGTGATGAGATTCATTCTCCATATTAACCATTCAAAAATGACTATAAAGTATATATAATGAATAATAATGATATATATTACATAATAATGATACTGGATTTTTATATATATATATATATATATCATCTACTTACTTCCATTCAAGTCAATAAGGAAAGGAAAACAACATTCATGCATACGTACGGACTACCGTCTTTCTAAACGGTGTATTTCATTTCGTTTATCGATATATAAAATATATTTATATTCTGAATATATATTAAATATAAATCATTTTTTACATTCTAAAATTATGAAAATAATGATATAAGTAATAATATCAAGAACAACAAGTTGAAACACGTATGATAAATGAAATGATTTTACCCAAAACGCTGCTTTAACATGGAATTTAGAAAACAACGGGTCATATAAAGTCATAAGTGAACCATATATGATTTCATGAAAATGAATATGATTATGTAATAAGTCAATGACATTATTTAAATCATTATACAGGTGGTTCGGATACGTACTAAGCATATCGTACCTAAGGTAAGGGATAATTATTCCAATCTTGTTCTTATCCGAGATTGCTTATACGTAAGTATTTACTGGGGTTATATTTTTCAACCATGCCCATAAAATTGTTTTCATAATGTATTTAAAATTTTTTCATGTATTTTTAATGTCATGTTTACCCCTATTTGACTTTTACTTTGTGTTATGGAAGGAATCTTTCTTCTGTTTACTATACGAGGAACTTTTTGACTTTTCCGTTAAAAGTACAAGGAGAATGTTTTTTAACTTATACTGCATGAATGGATTGTTATAGTTTCATAAAGCCTTATTTTCATGAATATTATTCTACAATATTTCATGTCTACTTTCAAAAAAATATGTTTCTTTTAAAATTGCATGAATTTTTTTGAAAAGAAAATGATTTTGGAGAAGAAAGGATATTTTCCTCAAGAATTCATTTCAAGTATTTTATCAAAACCATTTTCCATCAAAGATGACATTATTTTATATGTGTATGTTTCAGGTATAATGACTCTATGATTTACATGGTTTCAATTTCCTTATGATGAAAATATATCCATTTGTTTTATATGGATTATGTTATGATGGGATGATTTTTATGAAACACATTTTACTCTTTGTGTTATGTTGAGTGATTTATGTTTATTTTGTGGCACAAGTAAGAATGATTTCATTATGAGATGGGTGAGACCTATATCTCCCTCCAATTCATTTGGTAATGATTTATATCTCTTGATATAGAAATTCCTGGAATGAAAAGTAAATCCAGTTCAGTAATACAGGGCTGGAACAGGAATTAAACTCGATTCAGTAATGGACATTGTCCACTAGGATGGTCTTGGAAGTAATGTCTTGGATACTATGGAATAATATCATGTGCATAATGGTTTTCCAAAATTAAATGTTTTATTACCATGCTATTTTATCATTATTGATGTTCCATTATGATCTATTCCTTACATACTACCATGTTTAATGTCATTGCTCAAGATTTTGATGTTTAAACTTTATGTTCATGTTTTTAAGCTCAAATGTATTTGGGTTGTTTTATTTTCTCAATTATTACCCTTATTGAGAATTTGAGCTCACTCTTTTTATGTTTTATTTTCCCCAGGATATAAAGAATGGTTTTAGGTAAGAAACCCAAAGGGGAAGATCTTTATGGGAGATGTTGAAGATCTTTCACCATGATTAGGAGATTATGTTCCAAGTTTCCAAAGACACTAAACTAATTCGATATTTAGGAATCTGTTTTTGTAATGTATTAAGTATTCTACAAAAGTAATGTAATTTCTATGTACATCATGCTATGGGTATCTACACACTAATAATGTTGATGAACATCACAATAAATTTTATTAAAATCAGGATGTACTGCCCACTTTAATCCAAGGAAATCATGCATCAAATCTTCGCACACACGCACAGGTACCACCACATGGACCTGAACACAGACGACTCCATCAACACCAACAATCCAACTGGATGGATAACCCCCACCATTAAAAAATTCCTTTATGGGAAAACACTCTGGATCCTCCATCAGACACTCCTTGACCCAGATCAAATGAATAGAATCAATCACTAAAGAGGAAATATCATTTTTTCTGTGCCCATCCTACCCCTCCTTGTTCATCTTAGAAAAAATCCATAATTTTTAATTCATATTTGGATTCACGAACCACATGATTCTAAGTCTTCCAGATCATAGAATTTGTGACACTATTCCCTTTTCTCACTATGCAATCTAAATCAGAATCGGAGGATTGTAGCTACTCAACCAAACTTTTCTAACAAAGATCTAAATCACACAGAGAGTAGATGTACATAAGACTTTTATGATCAGTAAACACCATGAACTTATCCCCCAATAAGTAGTTCCTCCAACACATTAAGGACTAAACCACAACATCTAGCTCAAGATCATCGGTATGATAATTTATTTCATGATGCCTCAAATTTCATGACCGATAATATACAACCTGATTATCCTATATTATCACTACGTCAATTCCCACACCGGACACATCACAGAACAAGGTGTACTTTTTACCAGGTTCTGGTAGGATCTGAATTGATGTGGTAGACAAGAGTTTCTTCAATTCTGGAAAATCAGTTTCACATGCGTCCAACCAATCAAACATAACTCCTTTCTTGGTTAACCATGAGATTATATCTTACAAATAAGAGAAATATCTAATGAACCTTCGGAAGTAGCCAGAAAAATCTAGAATGCTCCAAAAATCAGAAACAGTCTTAGGCTGCTCCCAATATACCACAACATTCACCTTCCCTGGATCCACTCACATGGATAACTAAAAAAATATATGTCCAAAAAAATAAAATTTATTTGTCTAGAAATGACATTTTGGTAGCTTGGAGTAAAGCCTATTCTATCTTATTGTACTCAAGATGATGTTAAGATGTTTGGAATGATTGTCAAGAGCTACTACATACACCAATATGTTGTCAGAAAATACAACCATTAACTGATTCAGATTGGTGTGAAATATCATATACATTAGCACAATAAACCTAGCGGACACATTGGTCAACCCGAACGACATCACCAAAAATTCATACAGCCCGTACCTAATATGGAAAGATATATGTGATACGTTAGAAGGTCCCACCCTCAAATGATGGTATCATGATCTCAAATTGATCTTACAGAACACTAATGCACCCCTCAATTGGTCAAACATGTCATCAATTTTGGGAAGTCGGTATCAGTTCATATACATTATCTGATTTTACATTTTTTAATCAACTCATAACCTCAACGACCAATCAACCTTCTTAGAAAACAACACGGGTGATCCCCATGAAGACATAATATGTCAAATGAGCCCCTTTTTCTCCAAATATTCTATCTAAACTTTCAGTTCTTGTAGTTATTCGAGAAACATTTGATATGGTGGAATAGAAACTGGTTATTTCCCTTGTAGCAACATGATTGTGAACTCCAAGCCCCTTTCAGGTAGTAGTTTTGAGAAATGCTCAGAAAAAACATACTGAAATTGATCCACTATAAGAGGAAAGACATGTCTCTACACCTCTCCATCATCAAGAATAAGTCATGCCACATAGCCTGTGAGTTCCCCCAATTACTAACAAATTTGACATACATGGCCTACTTATACATCCCACTCACCATGAAATACATAAGTGTCTCCATAATGAGACATTAATTTTATCCATGGATAGTAATAGTCGACATGGGCATAATACTTCACGACTTAGTCCATTACCAAAATCATGTAAAAACCTAACATCTTGAGGAAAAATAGGTTCCTTATAAAACAATAAAAATCAACCTCTAAGGGACAACCTCTACATTGTCTAATATTCACATCGATCACCCTGAATAGAGTATCAATATCTATAACACAACACAAATATTCCACGGCTAGGCCCAATACAACCAAGAATTGTGTTGAGATAAAAGATTTTGTGGAAAATGTGTAAAATAAAGCATTAACGAGTGTGAATGCTACAATAATTGTACAAAAAATAGTATAAGTTCCAACCAAATCACCTCCATGTGTAGACCTAACTTCAAAATGATGATATATCCCTCTACCATGAGATCTAGCCTGAGTACACAGCACTACTGCCCTGCTGGAGTCGATGGTATCATCCCAGATTTCCTCGTCTACCACCCATAATAGTATGGATAGTGGAACTCCATCAACCTGTCTGATATGGGGTGATCAATCCCATTCTCACACTAGATATCTTCCTATGAATCCCATCTATGAATGGTTGTCGAGGGTTCTTGTAGAACCACTATATTTATCCCATCATGCTAAAGAATTGACTCTCTACTGGTGGTCGGAGACACTGACCCCGCATGTTCCCCGACCTTCCACACTCCAAGCAGAACACCTGATCACCACCTTGATAAGCTACCACTAACTTCTAGCTATTATGTACACATTTTCTTTATTTGAAACTTCCAAAATAATCCTTCTTTCCAGCAGAGGTTATACCATATTTCTACTAAGTTCTCACCACAAGACTGCCTCCTGGATCTCCCTTCAGGTTCCCTTCTAAGATAAGTGATTGGTCTAAAACCCTTGTAAACCTCTTCAAATGGAAGATGTTCACCTGGGACCTAATATAATTCCTAATCCCATACTGGAAGCATTTTCCCATAGTCGCCTCATCTCTAGCCATCATCTGAATGAATCGTTGCAAGTCAGTGAAATGACTTGCATATTCAAAAACTGATTCACCCCCCACCCATGATTCAAACTCATACACTCGACTGCCTTCAACTACCTAAATGATTTTGGTTAGTAATGTTCCCAAAACTGTAGAGACCCGAATCTTGATGTACATTGACATTACATTACTTTTGCGGAATACATAGTACATAACAAAAACACACACACAAGGATCGTAATAGTTTAGTGTCTTTGGAAACTCGGAATATAATCTTCTAATCGTGGTGAAAGATCTTCAAAATCTCCCATAAAGATCTTCCTTTTTTTTACCTAAAACCTTTCTTTATATCCTGGGGAAAATTAAACATAAAAGGGTGAGCTCAAATGCTCAGTAAGGGTATACAAAAGAAATAAAAATCATATCATATCTTTTTGAAAATCATAACCTGCAAAATAGATCATAATATCTTAACATGGAACAAATCATAGAAGTGAAAATGGGATCACCATAATCATAACATGAAACTTGAAACTTTGTGGCATGTACACATAATCATGGAAAATCATTTCTTGTTAGTCATGACTCATTTCCAAGACTATCTTAGTGGACAAAGTCCCTTTCTGAATCGAGTAACCCTCATTTCAGTCCTGTTTCACTGAACCGGTATAACCTACCGTTCCAGCCCTGTCTATCTCATGAGATATAAAATCTTTACCCAATGCATTGGAGGGAGATATAGGTCCCACCCATCTCATAATGATACCATTATTATGTGTGCCACAAAATCATAAATCATACATCATAGCATAACCCATGAAATAAAATGGGATTCTTAAACATCATGCCATCATAACATAATCCATAAACAATTGATATCAGTTCATCATAAGAAAATTGAATCCATTTAAATCATAGAGAAATTTTACTTGAAACATACACATATGAAATAATGTCATCTTAGATGTAAAATAGTTTTGACAAAACACTTCAAATGAATTCTTGAGGAAAATATCCTTTCTTCTTTAAAATCATGTTCTTTTCACAAAATTCCATGCAATTTTAAAAGATAAGGGTTTTATTAAAAATAATCATGAAATCTTGTAGAGGAAGCTTCTTGAAAATGAGGCGTTATGAAACTGTAAAAATCCGTTCACGCCGTATAAGATAAAAATAACATTCTCCTCGTACTTTTGTCGGAAAAGTCAAAAAGTACCTCGTACGAAAAAAAACGACAAAAGATTCCTTTCATATTCTTTACTAAAAACTCACCGAAGGGTAAAATTGGATTTAAACTAGTGTAAGTGGATGGAAACAATATTACATATTGATGGAACATGGATTTGGATGATAAAATACACCCCAATAAATACTTACGAATAAACAATCTCGGATAAAAATGAGATTGTGATATTTCCCTTACCTTATGTTCGACTTGCTTTGTAAGTGTACGAACCTCCTGTATAATGATTTAAATCATGTTATTGACTTATTCCAGAATCATACATATTGATATGATATCATATATGGTCATATTATTAGCTTCTTGTTAGTAATATTTCATTGTTACTTGTTACTCGGGTCTTTATAACTTTTTGTTCTTATGCGTGTTTTGTTGAATAAATTCTTATTCTTATCTTTAGGTTATAGATAATTCATTTCTAGAATGGTATTAGTGTAGTATATACCATATTCATTCATTCAATTCATTTATATAATCATTATGAAATGAAGATCATGTAGAACGAGTCGCATCACATCGTGGAGACGGTATTCCGTACGTACGCACGAGTGATGATATCGTTCCTATGATCGTGGAATTGTATTGGAGTATATATATATATTATTTCAGTATCAATATTACTTAATAATAATCATATATAGTTACTCATTACACCATTATACCCATCCTTGTAAGGTGATGGTGGAAAATAGATTACACCACGGCGTGGAGACGGTATTCCGTACGTACGCACACGCGGTGATTTCATTTTTCCGTAGGATGGATAGAAGGTGAATTAGGGTTGTTTCATATTTATAATAACATATCAGTATGTACGTAATACTGATGTTATTACTTTATCATGAAACAACTAAATAAGAAGAAGTTTAAGAAGAAAGAAATTGAAAAGATCGGTAATGGATATTACCTCTTCTTTGGAACGCCTCTTTGAATCCTCCACTTAAGGAACTAAGATTGGTCTTTGGAGAATACCAGGACCTCTAGGATTATTCTAGGGAAGTGGAGAGGAGAAAATGGCAGGGGTTGGCCGAGCTTGAGTGCTCAAATTGGTGTGAGGAGGAGGGGGAGGAGGTGCCCTTTTATAAGGGAGGAGAGGGGCACCTTAGGAATATCTCAAAATATTATTTTATATTAAAGTCAAAATCGGTTTATAATGGTTCCAAAGGGTCTTATTTCGAAGATAAAGTGGGGATGGGTAGAAATACTATCAACCAATAGTATTTAGACAAGTTTAGGTTATTATTTTAACCTTATCAATTAGATTTAACTCTGAGTTAAATAATTTAACTTTTACCGTGTCTTTTTGTTTTCTTTCACTATATGGTTAATACACTTACTATAACATGCCAAACGAACCCCAAATTGTATATTATTAATAAATATATCCTTATCTAAGTCATTTGGCCGAACCTTAGATTTTTAGGAATAAAATAACAATTAATAATATAATATTTGATTTAAAAACTATTTTGTGTCAATTTTGACACTATTTGATATATGATTTTTGTGAAAGTCATAACAGAATTATATGTTCAAAACAAGTTGATTAAATCAACACTAATATATCATAGTAACCTAGAAAATTAGTTTAAGTCATAAAAAGTCTCAAATTACATTCATTTGAGCATTTATAACATCAATTATGTTAATATTTCCTTAAAAGGGTAATTACTGCATCATCGTTGTGTCATAAATAAATTAATTTATTTTAAGTATAAAAATTATAAATAAAATATCATTATGTAGGAAATCTTTTTAGATTTCTAATGAATATTTATAGTAGAATTTATCTTATGTATAACCCCATATTAAAAATGTTTTAGTTATTAAACTTTGATTTTAACTATTTTAACTATTCATTAAATAATATAATATTAAATGTCATAATCTAATCCAAGTGGACCTAAATGGTCATATTATATTCATAAGGTTGTTTTGGTCGAATTACACTTATCCAATAGAATTAGGACATGTGTTAGGGTAATAGTAATATCATATTCACCCTTAGTTACCCTATTTACTATTAACCGTGGTAAAAAAAAGTAAAAAGTTACTATTCACCAAAAATTATTTTCATCTCATTGAACCACATTTTACTTACTGACATAAACCGTGTCTCTCGGATTTTTGAAATTCCATTCACAGAAGCGGTAAAATTAAGATTTATGAAGAAATTAATTTTTTTAACTACCACTTAGTAGTTTCACTATTCATCAAAAATTGATGTTTTTCAGAACAATGCCAAAATTTCATCCTAAGCTATATTTCATATTCCGAATTCAAAAATGAAGTCTATTTTACCAAATTCATATCATAGAATTTGCATTAATTAATTTTATATTTAAATCCCGCTGTTAAAACAAATAGCGTGTTTTTAAGAAACAATATCTATCAAAAGATTGACACTTGATTATGTCTGGTTTAAATGTGAAATTACATCCAATGACCAACATTGTATTAAATTGTAAAAATATATTCTAAATATACTTTAAAACCACTCAAATTAATAATTTATCACTATTAATTATTTCGATTAAAATAGTTGTTTTTAATTATAATTTAGTAATTTTCACTATTCATCAGAATATGAAAGTTATTCGAAAAGTACCAAAATTTCACCTTAGGCTAAATTCGATACTCCGAATCCAAAAATGAAGTTCATTTTGAAAAATAAGATTTACAGAGTTTTAAAAAGTGGTTATTACTATTCATAACTGCTAGTTTTAATAATATTTTAATAGCATATCGTTGTTTAGTGAAACTCGGTATTGCGTATTACACACGCTATCGAGGAAGGTCGTGATTGCGTGTAATGCAAGGCAAGTCAAGGATGCGTGTTGTGCAAGATCCTTTTGGTGTAGCGTACAACACAAGACTTTAATAAAATTAAAAACAATATTTTTTTTTATAAAATCATGGGCTGTTACATTCTACCCCCCTTAAAATGAATTTCGCCCTCGAAATTCGTCGGGGTTATAAATGGTTTACTATTTGAAAGTTTCTTTAATAGAAACCCACATCGTAAAAAGGAATATCAAAACCAATCTTTAAAAACAAAAGTATGAAACGTAACGGTTACCCAAATAAACTAATCATTGGGTTTCCACATAGGTGAAAATATGGATATGGAAGAGAAATCTAACCATCATGTTCTGATGGAGAGTGGTAGAGAACATGGCTATGGAAAAGCCAATAACCACAAATCCATAAATTTGTGACGATCTAAGGTACCATCCGATTCATCAGGTATAAGATCACTAGGACAACATTTTTGGTTTTCAAGATCATTTCCCTAAAGTTGAAAATTTGAATTGGAATAAATACTTTCTTTATTTTGGTACAATCTCACTATTGTTCGTGCCTAGAACAATTTCCACTTCATCTCTTAAATAAATGAAGTTGAATTTGTTATTCGTGAAGTGTTAGCGGATCATGTGATAGAATGACGGGTCATTCCATCTGTCTCAAACAAAAGGTTAGCAAAAATTATATACATAAGTCGATCTATAGTGAGATTAATCATATATAGTTCCTAAAATGGACTTATACTTCATATATCATACTGCTTAATATAATAAAACTAGTTTCTACTAAACAGGGACTTCCTGTAGGCCAGTCGTAGGCGATAAAGGCCAGTCGCACTTCGGTTGTGGGTTCGATTCCCACAGCCTTGTCCGAAGCGATGGGCTGTCGCCCATCCTGCAGGTTGTCCTTTTTCTAAAACTATATTACTATAACATCCCATAAATAATATCGAAAAAACTTCTATCCTTAAACAATACTAACTTATGTCCAACATAATCCATTCCAATCTTTAGTCCTATCCATAATACTGCAGTCCATTCTCATAACATAGTGAAAACGATTACCAGAGATTTAATACCATCGTTGATCCCCATATATCATAAGATATATCTTGTTGGACACATTCCAAACATTCAAAGGCCTTAATCTTGTACTCTCTTGAATACCCATTGAACCTTAGTAAAAACTTGAATGCAGTTAAAAGTTAACACTTTCCACATACCAAAATCCTCAAAATTCTATATACTCAAACCATGATATCACTTAGTCCTTATATCAATCATGAGCTCATGAATACTGTTAAACATTTCCTTTTCTCGTTTTCCTTTCATTATGCGCATAATAACTCAATCACTTTGAATACCACATTAGACCAATACATAAATATTCCAATATTCCATGATACAACATTATTTTGGAATCCCATTACATAAAAACTTAATCATTCCACCACATCGTTGTCATATTCAACATTGCCAATAGTGATCGCATGTGACTTCCCTTTGTCCTTTGCCTTAAGCGGTTGCTCATGTCGATCATCACTAACCCTTGGATTAGGGAATTTATTGGCATAATGTCCCATCTCCTTGCACTTGAAGCATTGAAGTCTTGGTTGTGCGTTCTCTGCAGTGCTTTCTTTATTCACTTCATTAGAATCCCTTTTTCCATTACTTCGACACTCAGCTGCTCGATGACCTTCTTTTCCACACTTAAAACATTTTCTAGTCCCTTTAAGACAATCTCCACCATGCTTCTTTCCACACTTTGTGCATAAGGAAACATTCATCTTCTTTTCACCATTATTCTGAGATTTCTCCTTGAACTCCATCTTTCGTTTCTTGTCAAAACCATGAGATGGATATGTAACACCAACTTCCATTTCTACCTTTATAGCACAACGCACAATTTCTTCATAGCTACTGAAGTCTCTTATAGCTAATGCCCTTCGAAGACTTGGTTTTAAGCCACTGAAAAATCGATCAACTTTACTTTCAGGTTGGATGATAATGCCAGATGCATACCTTGCAAGTCTTGTAAAATTCACTTCGTATATACCAACAGATTCATCATCCTTTTGCTTTAGTTCAAGAAACTCCTTCTCCATCTTCGTTCGAAGAATACGAGGGAAGTACTTACTGAAAAACAAGTTCTTGAACTCGTCCCATTCCATGGAATCAATTTCATCTCTTTGCCTCGTATTCTTGATAAGATTCCACCACTGATCAGCATCACCTTCCAAACGATATACTGCTAAGATGACTTTATCATGTTCAGAACATTGAAGAACTGAAAATATCTTTTCAGTAGTACTAATCCATTGTTCAGCAACTAATGGATCAGTAGACCCCCTGAAAGAAGGCGGACGCTGCCTCATGAAGGATTCAACAGAATGTTGCTCCTTCCTTTGCTCGTTTGGAAGTCCTGCATGATTCATAGCTTGAGAAAGTTGTGTGAGCATGGCTACAAGATTTTTCATTCCAGCTCCCATATCGTTTGGTTTCTCATGGGGACAATCATTGCATTGTCCATTGCATTGATCAACACAGTTCCTTCGGGTTCCAGCCATCGTCTAAAACCCCAAAATAATAGTTTGAGAGGCAAAAATCATGCTAGGGAAAACAACATAATAAAGGGGTAGTACCCTCAATATCTAACATCTTAGGTTAAATTCTAAGATCGTTAGAGCAATTCTAGGACTATAACCTATACGTATACTTAACCATAGAGACATCCCTAGACATACCTTAGAAATATCTCTAGGGATCTCACTAACGTTTTCGCATCCTAGTTTCCAAAGGTTGACTAAACCTTTCCTCTGATACCAACTGTAGAGACCCGAAGCCTGATGTACATTGACATTACATTACTTTTGCGGAATACTTAGTACATAACAAAAACACACACACAAGGATCGTAATAGTTTAGTGTCTTTGGAAACTCGGAATATAATCTTCTAATCGTGGTGAAAGATCTTCAAAATCTCCCATAAAGATCTTCCTTTTTTTTACCTAAAACCTTTCTTTATATCCTGGGGAAAATAAAACATCAAAGGGTGAGCTCAAATGCTCAGTAAGGGTATACAAAAGAAATAAAAATCATATCATATCTTTTTGAAAATCATAACCTGCAAAAGAGATCATAATATCTTAACATGGAACAAATCATAGAAGTGAAAATGGGATCACCATAATCATAACATGAAACTTGAAACTTTGTGGCATGCACACATAATCATGGAAAATCATTTCTTGTTAGTCATGACTCATTTCCAAGACTATCTTAGTGGACAAAGTCCCTTTCTGAATCGAGTAACCCTCGTTTCGGTCCTGTTTCACTGAACCGGTATAACCTACCGTTCCAACCTTGTCTATCTCATGAGATATAAAATCATTACCCAATGCATTGGAGGGAGATATAGGTCCCAACCATCTCATAATGATACCATTCTTATGTGTGCCACAAAATCATAAATCATACATCATAGCATAACCCATGAAATAAAATGGGATTCTTAAACATCATGCCATCATAACATAATCCATAAACAATTGATATCAGTTCATCATAAGAAAATTGAATCCATTTAAATCATAGAGAAATTTTACTTGAAACATACACATATGAAATAATGTCATCTTAGATGTAAAATAGTTTTGACAAAACACTTCAAATGAATTCTGGAGGAAAATATCCTTTCTTCTTTAAAATCATGTTCTTTTCACAAAATTCCATGCAATTTTAAAAGATAAGGGTTTTATTAAAAATAATCATGAAATCTTGTAGAGGAAGCTTCTTAAAAATGAGGCGTTATGAAACCGTAAAAATCCGTTCACGCCGTATAAGATAAAAATAACATTCTCCTCGTACTTTTGTCGGAAAAGTCAAAAAGTACCTCGTACGAAAAAAAACGACAAAAGATTCCTTTCATATTCTTTACTAAAAACTCACCGAAGGGTAAAATTGGATTTAAACTAGTGTAAGTGGATGGAAACAATATTAAATATTGATGTAACATGGATGTGGATGATAAAATACACCCCAATAAATACTTACGAATAAACAATCTCGGATAAAAATGAGATTGTGATATTTCCCTTACCTTATGTCCGACTTGCTTTGTAAGTGTCCGAACCTCCTGTATAATGATTTAAATCATGTTATTGACTTATTCCAGAATCATACATATTGATATGATATCATATATGGTCATATTATTAGCTTCTTGTTAGTAATATTTCATTGTTACTTGTTACTCGGGTCTTTATAACTTTTTGTTCTTATGCGTGTTTTGTTGAATAAATTCTTATTCTTATCTTTAGGTTATAGATAATTCATTTCCAGAATGGTATTAGTGTAGTATATACCATATTCATTCATTCAATTCATTTATATAATCATTATGAAATGAAGATCATGTAGAACGAGTCGCATCACATCGTGGAGACGGTATTCCGTACGTACGCACGAGTGATGATATCGTTCCTATGATCGTGGAATTGTATTGGAGTATATATATATATTATTTCAGTATCAATATTACTTAATAATAATCATATATAGTTACTCATTACACCATTATACCCATCCTTGTAAGGTGATGGTGGAAAATAGATTACACCACGGCGTGGAGACGGTATTCCGTACGTACGCACGCGCGGTGATTTCATTTTTCCGTAGGATGGATAGAAGGTGAATTAGGGTTGTTTCATATTTATAATAACATATCAGTATGTACATAATACTGATGTTATTACTTTATCATGAAACAACTAAAGAAGAAGAAGTTGAAGAAGAATGAAATTGAAAAGATCGGTAATGGATATTACCTCTTCTTTGGAACGCCTCTTTGAATCCTCCACTTAAGGAACTAAGATTGGTCTTTGGAGAAGACCAGGACCTCTAGGATTATTCTAGGGAAGTGGAGAGGAGAAAATGGCAGGAGTTGGCCGAGCTTGAGTGCTCAAATTGGTGTGAGGAGGAGGGGGAGGAGGTGCCCTTTTATAAGGGAGGAGAGGGGCACCTTAGGAATATCTCAAAATATTATTTTATATTAAAGTCAAAATCGGTTTATAATGGTTCCAAAGGGTCTTATTTAGAAGATAAAGTGGGGATGGGTCGAAATCCTATCAACCAATAGGATTTAGACAAGTTTAGGTTATTATTTTAACCTTATGAATTAGATTTAACTCTAAGTTAAATAATTTAACTTTTACCGTGTCTTTTTGTTTTCTTTCACTATATGGTTAATACACTTACTATAACATGCCAAACGAACCCCAAATTGTATATTATTAATATATATATCCTTATATAAGTCATTTGGCCGAACCTTAGATTTTTAGGAATAAAATAACAATTAATAATATAATATTTGATTTAAAAACTATTTTGTGTCAATTTTGACACTATTTGATATATGATTTTTGTGAAAGTCATAACAGAATTATATGTTCGAAAAAAGTTGATTAAATCAACACTAATATATCATAGTAACCTAGAAAATTAGTTTAAGTCATAAAAAGTCTCAAATTACATTCATTTGAGCATTTATAACATCAATTATGTTAATATTTCCTTAAAAGGGTAATTACTGCATCATCATTGTGTCATAAATAAATTAATTTATTTAAAGTCTAAAAATTATAAATAAAATATCATTATGTAGGAAATCTTTTTATATTTCTAATGAATATTTATAGTCGAATTTATCTTATGTATAACCTCATATTAAAAATGTTTTAGTTATTAAACTTTGATTTTAACTATTTTAACTATTCATTAAATAATATAATATTAAATGTCATAATCTAATCCAAGTGGACCTAAATGGTCATATTATATTCATAAGGTTGTTTTTGGTCGAATTACACTTATCCAATAGAATTAGGACATGTGTTAGGGTAATAGTAATATCATATTTACCCTTAGTTACCCTATTTACTATTAACCGTGGTAAAAAAAGTAAAAAGTTACTATTCACCAAAAATTATTTTCATCTCATTGAACCACATTTTACTTACTGACATAAACCGTGTCTCTCGGATTTTTGAAATTCCATTCACAGAAGCGGTAAAATTAAGATTTATGAAGAAATTAATTTTTTTAACTACCACTTAGTAGTTTCACTATTCATCAAAAATTGATGTTTTTCAGAACAATGCCAAAATTTCATCCTAAGCTATATTTCATATTCCGAATTCAAAAATGAAGTCTATTTTACCAAATTCATATCATAGAATTTGCATTAATTAATTTTATATTTAAATCCCGCTGTTAAAACAAATAGCGTGTTTTTAAGAAACAATATCTATCAAAAGATTGACACTTGATTATGTCTGGTTTAAATGTGAAATTACATCCAATGACCAACATTGTATTAAATTGTAAAAATATATTCTAAATATAATTTAAAACCACTCAAATTAATAATTCATCACTATTAATTATTTCGATTAAAAAATTTGTTTTTAATTATAATTTAGTAATTTTCACTATTCATCAGAATATGAAAGTTATCCAAAAAGTACCAAAATTTCACCTTAGGCTAAATTCGAAACTCCGAATCCAAAAATGAAGTTCATTTTGAAAAATAAGATTTACAGAGTTTTAAAAAGTGGTTATTACTATTCATAACGGCTAGTTTTAATAATATTTTAATAGCATATCATTGTTTAGTGAAACTCGGTATTGCGTATTACACACGCTATCGAGGAAGGTCGTGATTGCGTGTAATGCAAGGAAAGTCAAGGATGGGTGTTGTGCAAGCTCCTTTTGGTGTAGCGCACAACACAAGACTTTAATAAAATTAAAAACAATATTTTTTTTATAAAATCTTGGGCTGTTACAAAAACGTTTCCTGGAAGTCCATCCACGCCATTCCTTCATCTTTCCCCATCTAAACAATAATATCCCACCAGCGCTTTTACTTCCTTGAAAACATGTATTCTAATAACTAGACACAATTTTCAAGTTGAGTCTCCAAATGATCAATAATAGTCTAGGAATAATCTATTTAAAAATCGTCACTCTCTGGCCCACACTCTCTGGTAAAGGTTGAAGGGTGATGTAGATGAAAATCCTTGGTTAGTTCAAACATACTCGACATAACCCGCCTTGGGTCTCATTCCATAATCTCCATAAAATGAGAATGATTCACACGAAAATGCTCTTACATGTTATCTTGATCCACCAGATCCTCTTTATCTACTACTGGGGTGAATTCTCAGCAACGCCCTCCTATCTCCAAATCGGCACATGTCTTCGTAGAGGAATTCTCTACATTTCCAAACATGATATTTAGAACATAGAAAATAAATATTCTAAAAATATAAAAGAAGGATCTTTTCTAGACAACAAAAAACCATTTCACATACATAATACAAATAGGTCTAATCATACCCAACACACTACCATCAACCATCCCTACCATGCTCATGGTTAACACGAGGTAACTAACTCAAACGACCACCCTTATCAAGTACAATTCATTAATTGTTGTTTAACTTATTCTCCCCCTTTTAACCCATTAGTATTATTTCATTTGACATAATTTTCACCACTTTTAATAATGTTAACTGAATTTTACCCTTTGTGTTCCACATTCCTGTCCCATGTGTGTTTGCCTTCTATAACGCATGTCACTTATATATAGAGGTTCCTATAATGATGCATAAATGCAAAACATCATTTCATTTCATCCATGAGTGAATTATCATAAACCTATTACATCACACAACTTGTGCATCACCCAATAGTGAAATATCATCAAATGTAACAAAAAAAAATAAGACAAAAAATTCCCACCCTGTGTGACATGGTTTTTTCCCATACATGGGATAGATAGTCCCATGAACGAGCTCATTACCAAGGCCTGACACTACCTAAATCTCCTATATAACTTCCCCAAATAGTAAGAAAGGGAAAATAAATCCTTTGAACCCACTTTTTAATGTTCCTCACCTATGTGCCACAAATTCATTACCCCGACACAGGTCATCACAAGACCTCAAGTGCTCCTCCCCATACGCTATAGGTTTCCGACTAATAGTGAGGGTATAATAGGTCACATGGGGAGACTATACCATATTTACCAGAGTAATCCACAATAGATCAGAATATAAATAGCATAAATAATAGGATATAATCAGTAACATGCAATGCCAAACATTTCTCAAAATGGGTACAGACCACAGGAAATAATAAATATGTCATGTCAGGCTATAATTCCAAATGGAAAAACAAATAATGGAGAAAAAAAATGGAATCACCAAAACGTTTCTCACACCATGTCTGAAACCTCATCCATGCTTCTCCCATATCGAACTCAACTCCCTAGTATATGGCCTTCACCTACAAGCATGAAATATGTTCGAGTACCCAATGGAGACATGATAAGGGTGTGAGTACAACTCTTCAAGGCACCACCAACGATGTCTATAAATTTTGAGTCTAACAAATAGTTCATGAAAGTTTAAATAAATATCAAGAAAAGGAAAGGAAATACGGGGGCCAATAGTTAACAATATTTATATAGATATACTAACCAAGGTGCTAATTCCTTATGTCTATTTTATTACCTGGTCATCATAAATCACAAAAGGTTCATAGCATAAATCATTTTTACAATGGAATAAGTAAGTCCCTAACTCCCTAGGGATAACATATCACAACATCACAATATCCTCACCTGGATGCCCTAATCAAGGTGGACTGAAACTATTAGGGCAATAGAGCTTCCTCCCCTTCCCTAACCCATGCATTATGGGTGGATTTACAGCATCATCCCCACTCAATCTGTGGGAGGATCCTCAATTCTTTATCCCACACCTTATGTGATGTTCACATACTTATCTATCCATTCACCACACACAACCATATCACAAAGAATAGAAACAATATATATATTAATCATAATCCATAACAAGTAACATGGTAAATAATATTGTTCCATAACCCATTATCATATTTTCCATTTATGTCACATATACCAATTATCCCAATTCACATTCTCAATCCTATCTCACTAATGATATTAAATATATCCCTTATGAAATTCCCTTCAACAAGTTATCCTGTTTAATATAATAATATCAATTTAGAATATTCACCTCCTCACATGATCTAACTAAATTAGGAATATCTAACATATTTCATAAGACTCTTACCATATTATGAATATAAACATACTAAACGAGAGATCTACATGATTACACAACAACCTAGAACATAATTATCTATGTCAAGGCCCGGAATGTATCGGCGCACCCTATGGGTGGCCCTAAAAATGTCAAGTCATCTTATAAGTGTCCCATGAAGACCATGAGGGATTCCATTCATCATTTAGGGATTCATTATAAAAAATATTTTTAATAGATCAAATGTAAAACAAGGGGTAACCAAGAAATACACTCAAGCATGCAAAATCTCAAACGAAACTGTGGGGTATAACTTTTAGACCACCCAGCAGTAATCATTTGACAAACACACTCCCAAACATTGCCTTATATATGGATGAAACCACTTCTTGAAGATTTATCCCTAATATCACCACGAAAATATGGGTTTATTTATTCATAAGGAAAAAGAAGAAATATACAAAACATAATCAAGAAGAAGAATCAAGAAAGATATTTGACTTACTTGGATCTTCGATTCAAAACTGACTATGCTCTAAACCACCAATATATGAGGGATAATCACCCATGGAATCTATTGGGAGCTTTGGATTTTCACAAGGATTTCAAGGGGATATATTAGAAGAAATCCCAAGTTTGAGTTAAAACCCCATAATGGAATTTTTGTACATTTCCCAACATTGCTGGGATGCACGGTTTCTTAGCATAGTTTTCTAAACTATTCACAAACCGTGCGAGTGTTACTATTCCAAAATCACCAATTCACATGGTTTAATGAGAATTCCACATTGTTAGCTTAACTTTTGGTTTACCATGAATAGGCCTCTGTCAAAATGTGCACTGTTACCTGGGATGCTCCACATGGTTTTACCTAACTGTGCGTAAATCATGCAACATGCAAATAAATTCTTTTTTATCCTCTTTCATTCCTCAAATACTTGGAACACCATAAATACATCTCATAAGAATTATTAAACACTTATTTGACCAAAATAAAATACAAATATAATAAATAACCTTAATAAAAAACCCAAATCTTACACAATTCCTTCTGGTTCCTTCGATTGACTATAACCAGAAAGCATAGTGTGAGAAACACTTACCATATCAGAAATTCATATAATCAAGAAAAATAAATTATCATATATCAGAATAATAACTCTATAATATGACATCATAGTTTTATCAATATTGACACCCCTAGAAATAACCTTAGAAATATTCCTAGGGATCTCATTAATGTTTTTTCATCCAACTTTCTAAAGGTTGACTAAAACTTTCCTTTGATTCCAACAATGGTGACACATGAATAATGTGTATGGATACTACATCATCTTATATGAATATACATCACATTACAAAAATACATACCAAAGGACAATAATAGTTTAATATCCTTTGAATCATGGAACAACATATTCAAATATGGTGAAAGATCTTGAATGTTTCCAACAAATAATTCCCCTTTAGAATATATACGTAAAAACATTATTCATAACATTGGGAATGGAAACATTAGAAATGGGTGATCTAAAATTAATAATAAAGGTGAAAAAGGGGATATATATGCACAAATATGAGAATAATGGTATGTGAATGTGATCATGAAATTAGAAGATCATACCCTGCATAACAAAGATCATAAACCTGAATCATGGAATAAATCTTAGCAGTTCATAACACATGAATCATAAGAGAATCAAGAGAATAATCCATGAAGTCATAACATAGGAAAAATAAAAGGAATTTTGATATACACATAAGAATAAAAAATTCTTTCCAGACTAGTCAAGGATTCACTTCCCATGCCTTCTTAGTTGTACAATTTTACACCGCATACTATCTTAGTTTTCATCATTCACTCCCACATCCATCTTAATAGTCATGATTCACTGCCAAGAATGTCTAAGTTGAAAATCATATTCACTAAATTGACTTTATTCCCTGTTTTTTCCATATTTATCTAATGAGATATAAATATCTACCCAATGAATTCGAGATAGATATAAGTCCCACACATATCATAATGAAAGTATACATACGTGTGCCACAATATCATAAACATTCATAATATCATAACCCATGAAATAAAATGGGTATCATAAACATGAAATAATATTATAACCTACTGAAAAGAGATAGGTTTCATAATAATTTAATCAAAGAATAATACATTAAATTAATAGATTTCAATAAGAATATAACTCATGAAAGCATAATGGGTTTCAGAAACATCTTTTCATAAATACATAAACCATTCAGGGAAAAATAAGAGTGGAACCATTGGACTATTTCTTAAGGAAAAATGAATAAAACCATCATATTTCATTATTAATGGGAAAAAATTTAGAAATATATTTTATGAAAATTTCATGAGGAATGTTTCATTTCTTCTTTAAGAATTTTTTTAAAACATAAAACCATTTAAAAAATATTTCCATGAAATTAAAATTGAAAATTTATAAAGGAAGATTTGTAAATAAATTAAAACCTTTTTATTTGATAAATGATACTAAAATATTTTTAATGTTTCGAAAACTATTTTCCTTGAAAAAATATAACATAATATTCGAAACATTTTGAAAAGAATTTCTTTGAAACTACTTTGAAAACATATAATGAAATCTCGAAAACAATTTGAAAACCTTTTACCTTTAAAATAATTTGAAAACAAATAAATAGAGATTGTTTTTTTTTAATTCTTGAATTTTTTTTAAAACTAATAAATATATCTTGGAAACATTTTTAAAACCATTTTCCTTAAAATTAATTTGAAAACATATAATAAAATATGGAAAACATTTCGAAAACTGTTTTCTTTAAAATAAATTTAAACAGTTTTATATAAACAATGACTAAATTTTGAATAAATTTTTATTCTAACATACCATGAAAAATTACAAATTTTATTTTAAAACATACAAAAGAATCTTGAATTCATTTTTAAAACCATTTTACATGAAATCATATAAGAGATGGTTGAAAATGTTTTTTAAAAAAATTTCTTTGAATATAATTTAAAAACATATAAAGAAATTTGAAAATATTTTGAAACCCATTTAATTAATAATACATAAAAAATAAAAATGTCTTGATAATGTTTTGAAAAAAATTATTTAAAAACACTTTGAAAAATTATAAAGAAATATTGAAGTATTTCTGAAAACCTTTTCTTTAAAAATAATTTTAAAACTTATAAAGAATGATTTAATTTTAATGAAAAACATTTCATTGAAAATACTCTGACAACTAATCATGAATGATTGAAAAATTTTTTGAAAACAATTTTCCTTAAAAACTTATTATAAATTATTGAGAAACTTTTTATAACAATTTCATTGAAAATCATCTCTTGAAAGCATATAATGGAATCTCTCAAAACAATTTGCACCATATTTAGAACTTAAATATTTTTGAGAAACTTTTTCTTCTAAAATAAAATTATCATTAATAAAATTCTAGAATATTATAAAATAGTTTCTTTACTAATAACCCTACAAAATAAAAAATTAATTTTCAAGGAAATGACAGTCATGATAGTGGGTTTTTCTGCATATTCCAAACATTAATTTTTGACCATAAAATATTTAGAAAAGTGCCTTGATCAGAATATGAAAAGAATATTAATTTGTTAAAAACAACTTTTCAAAATAGTAAAATCATCGGTTAAAATTTATTTAAGATACCATGTCATAATAATATGATATTTTTCTTAATTATATTTATAAAATATGATTTTTGAAAAACACAAATTTTCAAATGAAGTTGGAGGTAAAGTTGACCTTTCTAAAAAAACACATTCTATATTATATTATGTAAAAAAGATTGAAAAAATGTTTCTAATACAATAATATATCTTGAATAAATATTGGATAATAATATTCATGAGTGTTCTTGAAATATGGATAATAATATTTCATAAATGGAAGCATTATTCATAACAATCTCGATAAAAGATGAGGTTCATCAAATAAAATATTTCTAATTATTAACAATGAATCATGAAACCCATGTTAGAAAATTAAAATATATGTAATATATAATATCATATAAATAATTAGATTAATTATACAATATCTTAAATTTCATTATATACACCTCATAAATGAACATATGTTCATAACATGGAATGGGTCTCAAAGAATAAAAATTGAGACAAAATTAGATTACAGATTCGGTAAATTTTGAAAAATAAATCCCATAAAGTAAATATCATCCAAATTATATGTATATAACAATAAATGTAATTATATGAATCATATAATACATCCATGTTCAGAAAACACACCACATATATGATAAAGGTGGTGAACATGGCCTGTGTCTCGCGAAAAATAAAAGTGAGACGAGAAAACCATTACTACTTGGGTAACATTAGATTTGTGATCACAAGGAAATAATAACATCAATTGAAGATTTTAATATCATTAAATAAAGTAAATTAATGATATAACATTTCATTAGGCCATATTTTCAGCAAAAAAAATTTGCGAGTGGTGAATATGGCATGTTTCTCATAAAAATAAAAATTGAGTTGAAATTATATTATATTGAGTCTGAATCATCACAAGTGTCTTTATATTCATTAATAATAAAATTATGCAAATTATTAACCTGATTTAAAACCGTTATCAAGTTTATTATCACTTTTAATTTAGTTATTACAATATTGTATTCAATTACATAAATAATTAAATTTAGGTCTGGTGTTTTGACCAAAATCAGTTCAGATGTTAAAAACAACATTGGTAGGTCGACTATGGTCCAATGGATAATTTATACACATATAAAGAATAATATTCATGAAATAATTATCATATTTATACATAAAACATACTTTTAAATAAAATGATTCAATATGGATGAGAAAAATTAACCAACGTTACAATCCTAGAGATGGTAGGCCATGCGTACACATGTGTAACATTCCCATTTTTCAATGATCATAATGGAATGAAGTTAAGTAACATTATATCCTAAAATAATGATAATTATATCCTAAATACCATTTTATTTAATCATATATATTTATATTTTAAATTTTTGTGATGTAAAATGAATTCCATCGCATCGAGGAGAAGGTAGTCCCCACGTCCATGAATGATTTTTTTAATTTTTAGTGTGTGAACAGTGTAATAATGAAAATGATATATTATATTTATAGAAACATAATTATTTCCTTAATATTAAATATATTTTTTATGTCAATTTTTTTTATTGAAACCCATACTTAATAAATTTTATGTAATGTGTGAACGCATCACATCAGTTTGAGGAGCTGATAGTCCACACGTCCACAAATGAAGTTATCATATATACAAAAAATGGAAAGCATGAAGGTACATTTTATATAATAACTACAGAAGCATAAATAAACCATAAATAACATTTACATAAAATTAAAACATAGTTTACAATATAATTACCACCCAATAGAGGTGGTAAAGTAAAACCGAACAACTTCTTTTCGTGAGGTAGTAGTTCATCGAACATAAGAACGGTAAGTTCGTTACTTATTAGATGGATGTGTGTTTAAGTACACGTAGAACCCATAGAATAATTTTTTTATTATATTTATTATAATTGATTTATTATATAATCATGTAATAAAAAAATATATGGGGTTGATAATAAAATTAAATCAAATGAGCTTGAGGATGGTTGTTAATGTTTCTTTGGGTAACTCCTCTTTGTTTTCACCAAAAGAATTCCTTGGATACTTTTATTCATGAAGGAAGGCTTATATAATTATATATTAGGGTGGGGGTTGGGAGGATTGGTTTTTACGGTTTTTATGAGACAAAATGGATTGAGAGGTGTAAATAAGTGGGAGGAGAGGAGGCCTTTTATAAGAGGAGAAAAGGCACGTTGGGTATTCTAGAAAATAGTTTTGTTTCCCCATGTGTTACTTTTCCCCAAATGGTTAAAAAGGGATAATTATGGATAATTATTGTTGTAATGGAGTAACTATTTCTATTAAAGAAATTATATACAAGTTTAGGTTTATTTTTACAACTTATTTTCTATGTTTGGTCATTAATTAATCTTATTTTTACCTTAATCAGTGTAATTAATATTAATTACTTTCACTAATAGTTTTGGTCTAAATCTTAGTTGCAAATATTATAAACTATATATTCTTACAAATCCAAATATGAAATACGTTTTTCCAAATTCGAATTATATAAGTGGAAAAATTAATTCAAAATAATTCATACAGATGTGTTGTGGAAATCCATTTTTTAAGCGAAGATGTCTAAAAGTGTGAAATGATTTTATATCAAATTTCAAAGTGAAATTGTATAAAATGAAATAAATTGGATTAATTAATAAAAATATATATCTATTTATAATTAAAAATAAAATTAATATATGATTTAACAATATTATAAAATTATAAGAAAAAATTGGTTTGAATTAAAATTCATTGTTTTCACTATTCATCAAAAAATGAGACTTCTCAGAAAAATACCAAAATATCACCAAAAATAAATTTTAATATATTTATTTTAATAATTATGTTTATTTTTTAGAACAAAAATTATAATAGTTTTATAAACAATATTTAATATTTTTTTACCATTAAAATATAATAAAAATATTTTTTATAAAAATACATCATTTTATTCAAAAAATTGGGTTTATTCATATCTTATACCAATAGAATATATTGGATGAATTTAAAAAATTTATTTAATATTAAATATAAATATTGTATTTATAAAATTAACCCAAACTGGATTGTTTAATTTATGGAGATAAAATATTTTTGTTAGAAACATAAATTTTTTTTTCAAACAATTCTTTCATTCACTTCTACTATTTAATAGCCAATAGATTTGTATTATATTAATTTGTAAATCATATTTTAACAATTTAATTAAAATTATTTTAATTTCCATTTCAACATCTAGGATCTAGAAATAATAATATTTTAATAATCAAATTTATAGTATATTATAATTTGATAAATTATTAGCCTTGTGTGGAACACAAGCTATTATAGGGATTCTTTATTGTGCGTAATAAACAACAAAAATAGTGTTTCATGTAAGACAAGAAAATGTAATTATCTCATATAGTGAATGATTAACTCAGTGTTTCATATAATTTAAACAAAACATTGTTGTTTTATTTTTTTTAAACTATATTGAATGTTGTGTGAAATAAAACATATAAAAAATATTAGATTATTTAAAAAAAATCACAAAATCTGAGGGTGTTACACATTTAACATTCATACCTTTTTTGAAGATACTATTTATCTAAAAGAGGAAACAATTATGGTTATAATTCTTCACTATAAATCTTTTAGAGTTGTCCAATAACTTTTTATCTTCAATGATTCATTAAAAAATCAATCATTAGCTTCCCACTCTAAATCAATAAGTACAAAAAACTATGTAACTTAGATAAAATAAAATGATATGAACAAACATTTCAAATATTAAACATTTATTTATGTTAAAATCTATGAATATTTTACTATTTAAATAATTATTAACATGTAGACAACAATAAAGGTCATATGTTATTATTCAACTTTTTTAAAAAAAATACAATTTATAAATGTTATATATAAAGAAAAATTATATATATATACATATATTCACCATTTTATTCATGATTTTAAAAAAAACATATAATAAAAATTAAAGCATTAAATTATTTCAGTCAATTAATTATTAGATGAATAGAAATATATTTCTTCTATAAACGTTTTCACTATTATTTTTAATTGAAAAATATATGATAATTATAATAATATAATAATAATTATTTTTTACAAATTTTTATATTTGTTATGAAATATTTTTGTGACTATAAGAATAATTATCTTTGTTAAAAAAATTGGTGATGAAATTTATTATTGATTATGGATGATAATAAAAAAATATAATATTATTCAATTAGTAATAATGGTTTTTTGACATAGTGATGTGTGAAAATTTTATTTATAATTAAAAATTCTTTACTTTAATAGAAAATGTGGGAGTTGGTTTATGAAAAATAATTTTATATAATGACAAGTATTTTCTTTGATAATTTATCATATCATAATTATTAAATAAATAATGATAATACCTGATGATATATAATGAATAATAGTAATAATATTTTTCAATTATTATTATCATTGGTAATTATAGCTTAAAATATAAATTAATTATGATTACAAATAATATGAATGTTATGAATGAAATGGAATGAAAAATATTATAACTATAAACATTGACTAACATCCAAAGCCTTACACATGATGAATTTTGTTAGATAACACATTGTGTTTTTGATTATAGTAAGACTCTGTATATCTAGAATACTTTCCCAATGAAGGAGTTGTTCCGACAAATTCTATACCAAATTGGGAAATACTATATAGGCTAACTATAAAAACTATAAGTAATAATTACATGATATGCTATCATCCAAGGCCTACATAATGTTTTCCTAGGATGTATATTCAGCATACTTGGAATCCTATTATAATTTTCATATATTCTCACCTGGGTTTTAGAATTAGACAAAAGAATAATATATGATAATCCATTTTCAAAATATAATAGGATGGTATATTGTCTTAATCATATAAGATGCATATTTTATGTCTTAGTGAATATTTGTTTTTTTGGATTTTTAAATATGTTGACATGTGTGAATAGATAATTAGAGAAACCATGGGGTCTATAACACTCTTGGAGCATTTTTGTGTCTAGGGTACATATCCTCTATATATATTGCATCATAGTTAATCATCTCATAGTGATAAGGTACATGTACTCTAATCATGGAGTATGTTACCCTCTTGGACGTTTCACATGACACACACTAGGGTATGTGTTCTTTATAGAGACCAATACTCCCTCAACTTTTTTTCCTTCCAGCTAGGTGTGGGTACCCCATTAATGCTTCTTCTGATGGATGATTTAGAGGTGAAAAGTTTGATATAATGAGAGTGATGTGTGTTTTTTAGTTCATGGGGTACTCTAGATTCCTTTCTGATTGTAGGTATATGTAGAGATATGTTATGATGAATGTGAGATGCTAAATTGTTAGATGATACTATTTTTATGATGCTCATGGGTTCCTTAAGAACTTCAGATATGATGACATGAACTATTGGTGGTATTTGGATTATCTATATTACATTGGATCACCAATGTTTGGTGACTTATTCATCAAATGAGGAGTTTATACTAACTAGGCCTTTTGATCACCTATATGACACTAGATACAAGTACAAAATGATATCTTTAAAGACATGAGCTAAGATATAGTGAAAAGACTCATCCCTATAATCCTATATTTCATTCCTATAATTTATTATGGATTTTTTCTCACTAACTTTCCTTTTGTTTACTTACTAGTATCAATGTATTCAAGTTTACTTTTTATTATTCTTTCATTTTTTATTTTAGGAAATCCTACTTGCTATATTTATATTTCCCCCTTCATGGGACTTTTCCCCGCACAAGTTGTGTCTATGTATAAATTGAAAAATTTATAGATTGGATTGGTGATATTGTATTTGTATATATTTTTACAGTCTATATGAATATTGATACATAGTTTTACCTGATTGTGGGATTTTCTTTTGATAAACACTATCTTAAAGTCCTCTACATATTCTGGAATGTTGTGGATCTTCTTAGGTGTCTTTTCAACGAGTTTATGGTGTCCCATTTTTCCTGCATATTTTATAAGGTAGTGTTATCATGTATTTTGGTTACCCATTAGGATTTTCTACCAAGAGTGGGGTTGTATATATATTATTCATATGTTCATTATTACAAAAATTAGTAGATTTATTATTTTTATGTTAGATACTTGTTCTATTTCGATAATGTATTACATTTATTTTTGATTTCACAATGTGTACTGTGTTAATTTTCAGTGGTTGTTAACGATCAAGAAGTATCTATGAATTTTGATGTCAATATTCTATTGAATTAAATAGATTAATTATAATCATTTAGATTAAAAATTGATCCCAATTATTTTGTAATCATATATTAAGTAAATTAATGTGGAAGTATCATATTGGAAGTTGTTTTATGTTCTTTTCTAGGATATTTTGGTGATATAGTGAAGGAAAAATTGGTCTGAAAATAAGAATTTCCATGAGAGTTTATAATGATCAATATTATGTTTTTCTTAATAAGGGGATTGTGGATTTCCCTCCATAAATGGTTTGATAAGTATTCAATTATAAATATTATGTTCATGAAATTTAATGAAAATAAGATAAATAGAGTAGGTTGGAAGTTTGGTATTTCCTTCTTAGTATTTCTTAATGATATTTGGAAAAGGCATGAGTTATACCATTAAGTATATGAATGAGTGATTTTGAGACATTGATAAAAGAAAATTTCATCAGGAAATAATTGGCCAACTCAAAGCTATCATATCCACCTCTATAACTAAAGGATAACTGGTGGACCTAAAAAATAGTGATTGTGGAAGATAGTAAAAAGATTCAATATAAGAATATCAAAAGAGTCCATGCCACCTTTCAGGGTGAAATGAGAAAAAGAGTACATGTATAATGTACTAGGTGATATGACAAACTCTATAGACTGGTACGAGCCCTAAGGGAATTATCAAAAGGAGAAGAACTATAATTTTGAATAAAAAATAAGAACTCCCCACTAAATAACAGATATGGGAATGTGAAAATTTATAATAGTTATCCTTTTTAAAATAAATTAATTATTATTTATAAAATACACCATGTTTTTCATCATCTTCCTAAAATGAATAAATACACTGGATTTTGTAATTTTTATGACATGTTCCACCACGGAAGAAAAATAAAAACTTGATTGGAGATTACATGAACTAAACTTGATGATGCAGAAAATAATTCATGAATTTAGCATAATAAAATCATAAGGATGAGGTTAGTGGAACTTATGAATTCATTATAGGAGAATAAATATATTTTTTAACATTCTATAAAGATGAAAATAATAAAATAATAAGATTGAGCAGTGTATAATATTAAGAAAATAATTACTCAATGTACAAGTGTCATTTGGATATCTATTTATGTGTCATTCAACATTAAATATGAATCCACTAGTTAGATCATATGTGTCATATGTGTATGAAAATATGAATAACTAATTTGAATGTATATAATTTACAGCTCATCCAATTATATGAAAAAATATTGACAGATAATTCTATACAATGTTGGTTGAGATTTCATTTTCAAATATTATGATGTTGTCTCCTTTGATTTTAGCAGGAAATAAAGAGGGAATGTGCTATGATCACTACTATTTTATGCATAATTCATAAATATTAGGTTTTTTTGATAAAGGGGTTTATCAATTTATATATACAATTAACTATGTATGTTAAGAAGATTAATGTGAATTTTTCAAATAGGGTGATCCTAGGAATGCCTAATCAGTAAAAAAACATAGTAATTCAAAATGAAATGAACACATTTTTATTTGAATATTGAAAAATGTCTTAAAATTTTGAATTATAAAAAACCAAAGATTCATAATTTTATAATATATATATATATATATGTATCCTCATGAAGTTGAGTTTATCTATAATTGCATTCAATGGAAGAAAAATCATAATTGTTTATTGAAGAGATTCAAAATTGTTCTATAAAATAATTTCCTAGTATATTGTAGAAAATCGAAGACATATGAAATATAACCTAACCAAAATATGTTCTCAATGTGAAAGTTTAATAGAATAGTAGAATAAATCTAGTGAATGTCATGTTTTTCTAATAAAGATGAATAAAAAATAGAATGTGAATGTATAGTGATATGAGATGAATATGTGTTTCTTATATGAAAGATAAGAAGCACTTAGATTTTCTGTTGTCAATGGGAAGGAATAATGTGTGATAATACATATATATATAGAAGGGGGGAATGGTTTCTTTAATTCTTTTTTTCAAGTAATAAAACAATAGAATAATAATACTAAGAAGCACATAAACAACATGTAAGAGTAATCAATTAGTATATTACACTCTTGTTCTTATCCTAATCTAATTTATTTTTCTGAGATGGATGTATAAATATCTATATCGATGATGAAAACTGTCAAGAGATTTGTATCATCGGTGTATTATAATACCTTATTTCTTATAATCTTATGTGATTATAGTAGGTCAGGTGATAATGTGTTTTTTATATTTAAGAAAATAATTATCCTTTAATTATAAAAGAGGAAAATTTTAAATAATATATGCCTCTTTTATATGACTTTTTAGATTTTTTTTCAGGAAACATTTTAGGTGATAAGAGTGAATAAGAGATATGTTCACCTTAGAAAGTAAAAATGTTAAAAATAAAGGTATACAAAGTTATAAATTTGATAAAATATAACCAACACAGATTCACCCACTCACATTGTTAAACATATCCAAAACTAGTCGCCAAAATTTATATCAGATATTAGTTCAAATGTGATTGTATTCTCTACTTGTAATTTGGTAACATTTCAGTATTTGGTTTTTCTTTAGAACTTATAATAGAGTTATGTTTTATTGAAGATAAATCCATTTCTATTTAGATATTTATATCTAACAATAATTTAAGGAATAAGATAATCAAGAGAAAATATAGTTGAAGAAATTTCCCCTCCAATATAAAGAATTAAAATATTTTGTTCCTATTTTTAATAATGGTGTAGAAGAAATATTTTATCTAAAAGAAGATTTATTATTGTTTTAGTCTACCACCAAGGTAATGGAATGTACAACGTCAAAATTATGAAGGGATTCAAATTACAGTATGATAATTGAATGTTCATGTGAAAATTGTCCTCATAAAGAACCAAGAATCAATGTGCGTGATCATTTGTAAGTAGATAAATCCATAGATGTATTGACGGAAGTGAAATATTATTTTACAATATATTAAGTTTCTCTTATTTGTGGGATTCTTGAATTTTTGAAAATAAAAATAACTCAGCATGAAAAATAGAATAAAAATATAAAAATGTTTTTAATGGGATTTTTTTATTTATAAATAAATTTCAAAATAGGATAAAGTTATAGAAGTAGGGAATTTTTAGGTTAAAGAAAAACTCTCCAAGTGTTAAAATAAATATCTCAAATAAGTTTGATAGAGATATGAAATTCATAATACTATTGGAGAAAATATCTATGCATAAGTAAAAAATTATATAAATTGTATTGATGTCAGGAATACACAATTGGATGTGAAATCATAGAGCATCAAGAATCTTAAACATTTTTATTAAGAGAAGGATTTAGTTCATTATGATTATATTCAAATAATGAGAAAATATTGTGAATAAAGAGTTTTTTTCAATTATCAGAAGATAACAGTCAATATAAATTGTTTAGTTTTGAAAGTAAAACTAACAAATTTTAAATGACAAAAATTGAGTATTCACAATTGAAGAGGAAACAATATTCTTCTATAAAATATTCCACGGATGATTCTAATGTTAAAATACATCCATTTAATCAAGATTATCATTATATCATATGATGTTCATTCTCAAGTAGTATTAAAAAGGGATTTTCCATCCATATAAATTTTATATGTTTATTCTAAATTTGGTTTTTTAAATATAATTGGTCAAAATATATAATATTTTTACAGAAAATTGGATGAAGGAAAATTGAGATAATCCTACCACAAAATCAATAGTAGATAAGAAATGGTTCAATAAACTTTTTCCTTATAATAATCTCTACTAGTTATGGAAAAAATCCCCACAATATAAAGATAAAAAATCAATAAAAAAATTAGTTTTTAAAATAAGAATAAGGTTTGTAGAGAACTATTAGTTCTTAAATATATGGAAGCATTGGAAATTTTATTTTTTCTATAATAAAATCATTTTAGAAGCACAAATGAAGACCATTTAAAAGTGATGAAAATCGGAGATGATACAACACATATAGACTATGAAAAAAATGTATTCAATGGAAATATTTTAAATGATTGAAAACATCAGTGATATTCTTAATGGATGTAATCATAGATATCATTCATGTTCCTTAAAGAACTTATAAAAAATTAAATAAATAAATAATTGAACTAAATTTAATGATCGAATAATATATATCCTTGAGAAATAATTTTAAGGAATCTATAAATATGTATATTACCATGAATATATCATTGAAGATAGGTGATACATTCATGGTGTAATATCTTATTTTATTTCTATGTATAAACCTAAATTATGGTTTTGGTAATCCCCATTAATATGGTTGTTTTCAATTAGAATCATTTTTATCAAGTCTTATTTGGGATGATTTATTCTCAGGGGAAGGAGGAGGAGATGAGTTGAATTACTCAATTATTGAGGATTTTTCATTATGGAGCTCTTGCATGCTCAATAAGACTGGTGGATTTGTAATGGAGCTCAAGGCTTTATTGTGGGGTCCTAGGAGGAGGAGAATCTAAGATAATAAAATATTTTGGATAGATATGGCTTGGTGGAATTCAATAGTATATATAGGTTTGATACTATAGTGTGGAAGGGGTGGCTATAGCGCAATGTCTCAGGGTAGGATTTTGGTCCGTTTATTAAAATTGGTCCCCCATATGGGATAAAGGTAGGATGAGGAATAGATTCCTCATTAACAATGTTATGGTTGTGTAATGGTGTCCTTGACATTATTGTAGCATCTTCCTGATTTTATTGGATATGCGATGTGGAAGACATCGTGGATCTTGATGGATGTTTGACCAGGGAGGATGCAACATTTTCCCCTTCTATGCACTTCAGTTTCCCATGTGTCTCCATTTTTGTGTAAATTACCAAGGGGGTGAACTGTGGTCTTCAGTTTTACCAGATGTCTATAAATATTCTAAACCTATAGGAATGCCTTTTTATCAAATCTTTTCTTATCAAACTATACCCGTTAAAGAGATATTTTCTGTGGATTTTGAATTAAATTTCAATTAGAATAAATACTAACCTAGTAGGGTTCATTCCATGGTGATACATGCCTTCATAAAGAGAACTCTAAGAATCCTCCTTGATTTATAAAAAATATCTATTGGATCATGGTGTTTTGGGCCTAGGGTTTGAAGGTAATCCTTCTAGTTTATCTTTCCCTTATCATTTCATTTGTTTTAAATTAAGAAACCTTAATTATATAATTCATTATCATCCTCTAAGGGAAGGTATAAGGATCCAAAATCAACCATGTGACAAGGGATTTTTTTCATGTATTATACTCTTTTGAGTTAGTTGGTCTAGATCAACTCCCTAATTTTCTTTTTCTATTCCCTCTAGTATGTGAAATAATTATGATCACACCATGTTTGTGACCCTTATAGTATAATAAATCATAGAGGATGATAATACCACATTGTATACCTCCCATTCGGCTACATCGAGTCTGTTATCATTTAGAACTAGCTTATGGACACCAAGGATTGATGTTACCATTTGAACCATAATGAATCCAGATTTTTTATATTAAAGATTTTAGTTTAACTATGGGAGTAGTTTTTTGGATTAATATTATGAGTTGGAATAACATGGGAATTGTGGTGATTTCATAAAATATAATCACATTGGAAAAATTCACTATATAGGCATATAACTACATTATGATGTTGAAATGATATGATGTGGATATATATCTTAATGTTTATGGCCTTTTGGGTAAAATGATGAAAATAATGGAATGCATTGTAATTGAAATGACAATAGGGAACCTAGACTTATGTAATGAAAATGGATAGAAAATTTGTAATTGGGTTGATTACCATTATGGTTTATGATTACTTGTTTGATAGGATTAATACATGGTTATGTGTTTTTTCTTGATTTGTATTCTTTCCTGATATGACAGTATTTATCTTTGAGGCCTGAGGGTGAAATGTTACATGGAATATTGAGATTTTTGTAGTGATGAACCAATATTCTGATTGGTTCATAGGAGAACCACGAGTGATGCATGAGGGTAATTTTCATGGTTACATTCCCTTATGAGTGTAATATTCATGGTGTTTTACGGCATATACAGGTAAGATATATGGGGCACAAACTGCCTAAGGGTATTATGAATAGTCACTAGATTCTTGAGGGTGGTATTCTTATTATCCTGAGGGAAGGGACCATTTTGGAAGATATGTTATATATTATTCATTCTTGGAAGGGAAATCTAAAACTATCTCTGGCGATTGATCTGGTTTCTGGATTATCCACCATATGATAGATATATCTGACATGGTGCTAGATAGGGTTGGAATAACCTTAGGTGTCAACCTGGAGCTTGAAGGTTAGTGAATTTATTTGACATACATAATTATTTATCAAATTACTATCACTATTTTATTCATTTTACTTATTGGACATTATAATTAGACTAGATTATTTTGATATAGTTGTATCAACCTACTGAGTTGTACTCAAACCCTTTTTAGTATACTATTTGATTTTAGGACATACCACATGGATGCAATTTTGGAAAAAGGAAAAGGACTATGTTGTTGATTGTCGCTTATTATTTTGATTGGGATTTTAATATGGGACTAACATGGGGCTCGAGACAGAGGATCTTTGAGAATATTATTTTATTTCATTTGTTGTCTTTAATTTTTATGGTATACAACATGTCATTTAGAATAATTTTATCCTAAAATTGCATTTTCATATTATTATTTTTTGTTTTATTTTCCCATTATTTTTCAATGGTTTTATGTTTTTTTTATTATTGTTTCTACGACTTCCCATTGTCTATTATTATTTTTCATTACTATTTATAGTATTTACTAGAGGGTATAGTCTCCTCGCTATATTTCATAGACCCAATATACTGGTCGATACCCTCTAGCATACATGGATGGACACTTGAGGTCATGCATCTAACTTAGACCATTCAGATGAGAGAGTATGGGGTTGGGGGTGTTTATTATGTTGTAACAGAGGTTTTAGGTTTATTTTTTAAGACATTACTATATGAGAAATATAGAAATTAGTATAGGATACGTTTGGGAATTGTAATGAACTTGTTCATGGAATCAACTAACCCATGTATGGGGGAAAATATTAGTTCCAAGGATGGGATTTTTGTACATGTTGTCTGCATATTAATATATATTTTTCTATTTCTCCTTGGGTGATTAACTTGATATGTGATGTTATTATTATTGATTTTTTAATTATGGTCCAGTATAGTATGAAATGAAAATATATACATCATGATTAGAACTTATGGATTTATGTTAACAACAATTGTTCATGATAGGGACATATCTATTGCATGTAACATTTCTTCCCAAATGAAATACTAAATTAAATCCCCTCATATAATCAATTAATTTAATGAAATAAACTATTTTTTTTTTCAACTTACTTGTTAATACACATATAGATATATCATGGGTCAGTGTCCCTCTTTTGTTGTTTTCACTATTACATTTAACCTTGTCGTGTAACAGGTTATCCTAGGTTTTTGTTAAACCATGTAGAAACAAATTCATCCTTTTCCTCTTTTGATTTAGTGTTAGGGGTGTAGAAATAAGCACCCTCATAATATATTCATGTTATAACTTCCTATATATCTAGATAATAAGATGAACGATCGACTTTAAGAATTCTTCCTGAGGGTCATGAGATCTATAGAGTGTGAGACTTCTCTCATTCTAAAATAAATTCTCGAGTTGATGAGAGAGTTAAAACTATAGAATCCACATATTTTCACTAGGAATGGATTCCAAAAAACATGAATCTTATAGTTTGAGTTTTTCTATAAAGTATTTAATAATCTTGATAAACCTACTTATAGGATGTTGAAGCTTGCATCTTAAAATATTTGAAGACTATCTTTGTGTTGTTAAGACATACTGGAAACCTATCAGAAGTAAGAGGATTTATCCCAGAAGAAATATTAGGTGAAGTTATGAAGACAATTTTGATCTATATATTTTGGGAAATGGCAGGGCCTTTGAGTTTTACCACTTGACACAAGAGGGAATGTCAGTGATAAACTATGACTGACACTTCATAGACCAATCAATTTTTTCTCCATCTTTGGAAGTAGATGAGATCTCTTGGGAAATATGTCTATGAGATGGTATTTTGTATGATATAAGGTTATTGGTGAATTTATTTGTATTGATTAGATTCATAGATGTAATAAATCAACATCTCATCACCAAAGGGAATATGATTGAGAACATGAGTGTTACCCTTATCGTTTTGGTGGGGTGATATGGAAATTCTTCTTTTGAAAATAAGAAGCACCACTACGATAGTTATTTATAGTGAAATAGTGGGTAGAGGAGTAGGGAACTATGAATTAATCTTAAAACCATGGTTTTTTATAGTGATTTCAATGTGGAATGGTTGTACACAGGCACCATCAATATCCTTACCCAACAATAGAGTGACATTATTATTATTGGTTAAGCCATTTACATTTGTTCTGTGGGAGATTTCCATGATAGAGAAATTGGCGGGGATTAGGACGGACACCTAATTCAGTGGGGGGCATAGATACCCCATAATAGACTGGTAGTTGGGGATCCACTAGTCATTCAGATCGAGATAGGGGACATGGTATGTCAACACATGAGTTGTATTACCAGCCACTAGAAGTAGCACATGTGAGTCAGGTTGGACCCTAGAACATATCGACAATTTATTTGTACTCTATATAGTCTATTATAAATTCTTTGATGCAAAACCACCAATATTTATAGTTAATATTCTTATATCATATACCATTTCTTGTGTTTTAATTAACATTGGAGTATCTCAATATCATTTATCTGTTGAGTTTTCAAATGGTTAGGGTTTGGTTGGGGATCGCTTGAATGTCATTTTGACCATTGAAACACTATTGGGAGTTTTCTGAAGGATACCAAACAATGTAAGGAGTGTTATATAGAAATTGGTGGATACAGTTTCTTTTGGGATCCTTTAATGACATAAATGATAGGCTTATATTTTTTTTCTTGGTATTGATTGGATAGTTCAGTAGCAAAAACATATTGATTTTTATCAAAGGAGAGTTACCTTTCTATCAGCCGACGGGGGCAACAAAATTCACAAGGGTGAGTGAGATCTATAGGTTGTTCATTCATGACCAATTTAGTGTATATTTTATATTCCCTTGGATTAGAGAAAAATCATTATTTATAAAGATAGCGGAATTAAAACTGTTACTTTTAATCTTGTACTAAACCATTTTTGGATGTTTTTCCTAAAGAGTTATACATATCACTACTTGAGCAGAAGATTGAGTTCATGGTGGAGTTGGTACTAGAGGATAATCTAGTTTCTACCCCTCCTTATAAAATTTAAGTAGTAGATATTCATTAGTTGAAAGTTTATTCAGTCGATATAGAAGATAAACAATTTATACAACCAAGTAATTCTTGGTGGGGAATCCCATTCTTGTTTCAAATAATTATAATGATACTTTTTCATTTTTTGATTATCAGAGAATGTACTAGATGATGGTCAAGAACTGGTATCTCGTTCTTCATATCGATAATTTATATGATCTGTTGAGGGTGAATGTATTTATCAAAGAGAAACTTGAGTTCAGGGTACCATCAGTTTAGGGTGAGACCATCATTAATACCCCACACTACTTTTAGGTGAAGGTATTAATTATATGGGTTTGTGGTGTATTCATTCAGTCAAAATAATACCCTGGCAGTATGCATGGACATGATGAATCAGATATTTAATCCTTTTCTAGATTAGTTCAAGATATTTTTCTTTAATGAAATGTCAGTGTACTTATATTCTACGGATGACCATTCCAAAATTATTGATAATATCCTGAGGTATTTAAGAGGGAATCATATTTACACAATTATATCTAAATTTAGTTTCTAGATTAAGAGAGTTGACTTCTTGGGCCATGCTATCTCAGACTCTAGTGTGGTAGGGGACACAGGGATTATTGTAGTCATGGTAACCTAGGAATTACTAAAGAATTTCTTTGATATATGGTGTTTTCTTGGTATAGTAGGTTATTATTAGAATTTAATCTAGGAGTTGTCTCATCTAGTAGCATTAATGTCCACGATGACAAATAAAATGGTCATATTTTTTAGGTCATGTTCTTAAGAGAAATATTCCATAGAGTTATTGAAAAGGTTTACCTCAACACTAATTAAAACATTTTCTATTCTGGGAAAAGACTATACCATTTTTAGTGACAAAATATTATATGGACTTCAAGTGGTTTTGATGTAGGAGGATCATGTTCATGCTTATGAAATTGTACTACTAACACTATATCAGAGGAATTATCCTACTCATGATCAAGAGTTAGTTGTGGTGGTACATTACTAGAGATGATGGAAAAACAATTTATTTTGTGGGAGGATTGTGGTGTACATGGACTACTAGGGCCACAATAAAAACTTATTTAAATAAGACCTGAATTTTTAGTAGAGGAGGTGGGTTGAGTATGCTTAGTTTTCTAACTTTGAGCTTTCATAAACACCAAGAAAGATAATTTTTTATACTGATTTCTTGTGTCAGAAGATATAAACATTGGTAGTATGGGAGTCTTTTTATGTGTGTTGGATGATAGGACCCTTTACATACATGGATATAGATGTATTGAATTCCCATTCATGAGTACCTTAGACTTAAACATATGTTATGCCCATTATTTTTGGACCAGATCTAGACAAAGTAGTTATTTTATCTAGATCGTTTTGCTACGAGGAGATGTTTGTATAGCATGGATCCACCATAGGATAATATCTTAGGATAGGTTACATTATTCTTTTCTGTAGTTAATTATGTGTTCGTATGATCTTACATAAGGAGATGTTGAAACATTTTCATGCTTATAAATTGACCGTACACCAGGTTCTAACAAAGATGTATCATGGAATCCATATACAATATTGGTTTCCATGTATAAAAAATGAGATCATAGAAATCACGATGAGATGTTCCACCAATCAAAAGATGAAATATGAGAAAAAAATCATAACGAGGAACAATTTTCCTCTACTGAATGTTTAGTTATAACATGGGTGTCTAGAGTGTGATAGTTGGTAGAGGGAGTATGATATACAAACACAATGGACAAAATTATTCACTGATACCCCATTCTGATTCTTGGAGAAACTTAGGGATGAGCTATTAAATGGTTGGGAGGCACTAAGATCCCATTTTAAATTTAGGCATAACACTCTATGATGTTTTTTGAAATAACCTTAGAAATATATTTTTTTTATGTTTGAATCATATTTTTCAAGCCATAGTCAAGATGATATTTTCTCAAAGGAAAAAAAATTAGTTGAGATGAATTTCTCACTACAAAGGATTCTATGCTGTGGGGATATGTTATACTACATATGGATGGTGGATTCCATTTTGAGATCCATGTTCTAGTGTAGGGTCTCTAGAGGAGTATAATTTGTGAAATTTCATTTTTGGGAATAGATATGGCATGGAGGTTGGTTATGGAATTTTCCACTTGGGTGTCGTGGCATGAATGGGTTGGCTACACCACAAGGTCCCTGAGGATGACTTTGGTCAGTTCATCCAAATTTTTACCCCTAATGGAATGGAGGTTGGATGAAGTGTATCTTGAGCCTTGGAAAATGAATGGATACTACATGGGGTCCACTGTTATGACAATTCCCCTCCCTATGTTTATAGGTTCAGTGGCATGAAGGTCAATGTAGATTTTTGTTATGGTTTGATAATGGGGGGTTGTGGTGTAGTCCCATGAAATGCGCTATAGTTTCCCTTATATCTACCTTTTTAATGGCATGATCGATGGGTTTAAATTGTGGTATCCTTTTTTATAGGTTTTCTATAAATATCCGGAGCCTATCTGAACACCATATATTGTATCCATTCAAATTTAACCGTAGATGATCTAGAGATATTTTCTAAGGAATTTAAATTTCATTTTAATCAGAATCAATCCCTATATTATAGGGATTATTCATTGGTGATCAAGTCAATCTAGAGGAAAACCCTAAGTGTAAAATTAAAGTTAGAATAATCATATATTAGATCTTAGCATTATAGGCCATAAATTTTATAGAAAGCCTTCCGATTTCAGTTTCCATTTTTATTTCGCTATTTTTCTATTCAGAAATGATGTTGATAGAATTATTTTTCATCTTTAAAGGGAAGGGAGATGTAACCAAATTCTACCTTGGATGTGAGTATTTTTTCTATGCCTTCTTCATTTTTGAGGACAGTGGTCTAGTGAAACTCACTAAGAGTATGTTTCCAATCATCCATGTATGTGTGATAATTTTTACCATTCTACCCACTCAATATATCACATAAAATAAATCATAGATTATGTGAATCACATTGCATAAACCTTAAATTGGATCATATTATGTCTACTATCGTTGTGACTGAGATTGCAGCCACCCGTGAAGTGATCCTACCCTTGAAGTCATGATAAACCAATAGATTTTATAATGTAGATTTTGGATTAAAAATGTCAATTGTTTTTTTAATTAATATTATGAGTTGGTATAACATATTAATTATAGTGATTTATTGGAATATAAACACTTTTACATAAATTTATGTATTGGAATATAACTGATTTGACATGTTGATAGGTTGACATGATGAGATATCGATATATATCCGCAGGATAATATATTTTTTTGAAAAATTTATTAATGAAATGGAAATTATGGTAATTGACACACCAATTTGGAACACAAACTTATTGAATGTAAATTGATTGATAAATAGTAATTCAGTAAATCATCCATTATGGTTTGTGAGGACATGCCTAATAGGCTTGGTATTAGGTTATGTGTTTTGGTTTCTTATAATTTTTTCTTCATATGGTATCAATTGTGATTGATTCTTATGGGAGGGATATTATATGGATTTTTCTATTTTATTAGGGATGAAATAAGCTTGGGTTTTCTGATTTTGAGAAGCAGGAGTGTCACTTGAGTGTATAGTGCATGGTTAAATTCTCACCTGAGTGTACGACGAATGGTGTTCAAAATATCATGAAGGTAAGATGAATGGGACTTGAACAACCTGAGGGTAATATGGAAAATCATAGGATTACTAACTAGTTTACTATTTTTAACCTAAGAGAATTTATCATTTATTCTGAATAAGTTATTTGTGATTCATCTGTGATAGGGTAATTTATCAAAAAATTGGGGGATCTATACAATCACATGATGATCCACCCCTAGATAGAGATATTTTTAATTGTGTTGAAGAAGGTCTGGTTGACCCTGATTGCTAACTAAGTGCTTGAGGGAAAATTGATTTATTTCATGAATAGTATTACTTGTCTAATTAACACCCAAATTTAATCTATTATTTGGGTGCACTATATTCCTGGACTGGATTTTTTAGTCATGGGGATTTCAACCTATTGAGTAGAACATACACCCTCTTCATTCTGCCAGTTGGTACCCAGAAAAACCTCATGGATCTAGTTATAGACAGTGGGAAAATGCCTTATTTTTTATTATTACTTGCTGGTTAGGTTATTTTTTAGAGATCATATTGACATGAAGATCAGTTTTGGAGTCCCTTATGCTTTTAGTTTTTTTCTCTAAATTTAATGACATACAATACATCATTCAGAAACAATTTAGCCTCTCATTACTTGATTATACTATTATTAGATTGTCTTATTTTTCCTATATCCTTCTATGGATGCATGTTTAATTATTATTATTTCTTCCAATATTTATGTTACTGTATTATTCTATTCCAATATTATTGAAACTCTTTACCATTTATTATTGTATCCCCATTATATTTGTACACCCTTACTGCTATTTAGAAGCCTATGGTGTATGGGTAGAATTGTATGAGCTAACGTATCAAACTAGGTTGGTCACTAGATGAAGAAATGCGTCAGGATGTTACACTTCTATACAAACCTACGAAGTTTAAGAGTTATGCTTCTTCAAAAGGTGGTAATGTAGTAAAAGATGATCATAATTAATCATGTGTAAATTCCAAAAAGGATTCATGTATACCTAAATAATATATAATTTTATGTATAGTAGATTTGGGGAAACCTTGGAAATTAGAGGAATCACTAGAAAAATAATATTCCAAAGGAAACAAAGAAGATATTCAATATGAAGAATATGTATTTACAAATATATTTTCAAAAAATGTTAAAAAAATTGGATTGGAATAACTATGTAAGATAAGAATCAAGGATTTCCACACTAATAGAGATTGCTTATATATATTTTTAGAATACAAAGAATTCCAAATGAAGATAACGGTTTTACATTATGATTCCTTTGGACCGAGGAATGGATAAATGATATGTGTTATATATAATGTATAAGTAGTTGAGAAGAGTTTTATGATGCATAATGTTGAAGGAAATATGAAAACTAGACGAAGTAGCATCATGTATAGATAAACTTTGTTGAGAAAATATTTTCAACAATGTTGTTTAAATTAATCACTAAGGGGATCATACTTAATCCATTATATTCATGTAATGTATTTTTAATCACAATTTAGGGAATTTAAGGTGAAAATTTTTTATAGGGAAGTAACTATCAAAAAGTGTATGACATCAATACTCAATAATAATGATTAAATTTCACCATCCTGGATCGATCAAATATCTGTTATTCTAAATAGTATGAATTAAATAAGACAATTCTTGGTGAATATGTAGAGGTTTTCAAAATCTTGACAATAAAAATATGCATTAATTTTTTGAAAAATATATACACATAAAATCTTCTAATCTATGAATGTAAGTGGTCTATCATGAACAAGAGTGTTTAGAGTTTCTCTTTGAGTGGGATATAATTGAATAAGGTTATTAAAAAGATTCTTCAATTATTATTATATGAAAATATTACTATTATGGAAGGTTATTGATCAAATGTTATTGGCAGCGTATGTTTTATTAGTCTCTCTTCATTGGTAAAAAAATGAAATCATAAAATAACGGGGGATTAATTGATTTTAAATAATGGAATAAATGATAATCATTGAAGAATAATTAATATTTTTATGATGTATAAGATCTAAAATTTTAACTAAATGTTTTTTACCAGTGTGTTAAACTGGGTTAATGTAATTATGGTTGATATTGGATGAAAATTTCAATCGCATTTTGTTTGAAGTGATTATCTTAGCATATAAATTTCTGGTGAACTCAGGATATATGTAATGATTTATCATTTTAGTTGGTATATAATGCAATTTATAGTGGAAAAATATTTTGTATAGATCCAACCATCTTATTTTCTACACTATTTATGGTTCACAGTGACTTAGTGGATAATGGTGATAGATTATTACATGAGTATAAATTATAAAAACATTGACCTGTAAATTTTATTTCCATTCAATAAGGGGAAATAAAATGAACTATAAATTTGATTCAAATTAGGCCTAGGAAAAATTGAGATTATGTATGGGAGAAATGGTACACATATTTTAACATCATTTTATGTTGTAATTGAAGAAAATACATTGTGGGATATTGTTGAGCTCACATTGTGTTTGTTGTGTTTCTTATAAATTGTTTTCAACGCTCATGAAGTTTCCATGAATCATGTTGTCTATATTTTGTGAAATAAGATGTAGTAAAGTATAATTTTTTTTGAAGAAGAATAGATACCATGCATTGTGTCATATTATATTAAATAAATGAAATTTTAAGTATCATTTTTGATGTTTATTGAAATTTTTTAGAAATACGTTTTTGGGAGATATTGAAAGAAAAATATTTTTAATGATTTGAAGTTACATGGATAATTTATAATGATCAATCATATATCTATTTGATTATGATGATTTTGTAATTATATCCATAAATTGGTATAGAATTATAAAATTATAAGTATAATGTTATGTATATTGAAATAAAATAACAGAAATTGAAAATTCCATAATTTTGGAATTGAGTTCATGGTACTACATCATGATATTTAGAAAAGGGTTGAGTCACACCATTTGGTTTGTGTATGATAGATTATTACGCATTGAAAATGGAATATAAATTCAAAGTAAATAAATTGTAGTTCTCAAATCCATCAAATACACAGAAGAATTGGGAACTCAAATGGAAACCCAACCTATCTTGAAGGTGTCATCCATCCTTCTGTGGAATTAGAGTTTGAATATATTATATAGTTACCATATATATGGTGATGAAAGAGAGAGTTTAAATTAATACTAAATGGGGAGGTATGATTGGAATGTCAAGCGAGTCCATACCCTAATGGATTTTTGGTGCTATTATGAACTATTACTTCTAATAAACATGTGGAACTCCCCACTGATTTTTATATGTGGGATAATGAAATTAGTGAAAATTTCATCATTTTAAATGTTTCATGATTTTAGGATGAAATTAAACTATCTGGTTTTTTTATTCCTTATTTCAATTAATAAACATCATGAGTATATATTTTTTATCATCATCCACCATTAAAGAAGAACAGAACTCAAGTGAATATTCCACAAACTACCATTGAATATTCATATGTTCATGCCTGAATTTAGAATACTAGAAGAAGGAAAATGAGGTGTGAAAAAAATAAAAAGTTCATAGAATCAAAAGATTCATATTTTTTAAGGTTCTATAAAGAGGATAATACAATAATGAAAACATGGAGAAGTGTATGATTTATATAAAATTACAACTCTATGTAAAAGAGTCATTTAGTTAACTATTTATTTGTTATGATGTATTATGTATGACTTTTTTACCTGGAATTTATTTATAATCTGTATACGAATATGTGTAAGAGTCATTTAAATGGTTGGAATTTATGTTCAATAACTACTAAAAAAATTGATGGATCAGTTTATTATATGCGAGTCAATATTTCAATTCTAAAAATCATTATGTTTTCTATCATGAATTTAATAAGAAAATAATATGGAAGGAGATATGAATAGTAATTTTTTATGAAAAAATAATTCATATTTGGAGATCTGTGATGAAGACGTTTCTATCTATAAATTTATAATCATAGATGGATATGAAGAGGATTTGTGGAATTTTTTAAAATTCCATGATTCTAGGAAATTTGAATTTATATGAATGATGGAATTTCAAAATGTTTTTTTAACTGGTAATGTGAATATAGGCAAGGTAGAAAAAATATTTTGGAAGAAAAAAAACAATTACACAACAATTAAGATAAATATTTTCAGTGTCTCGAAGCTGAATAAAATGGTAGATGAGATCTAGTGCATTTCATGTTGTATTGAAGAATAAGAATATTAAAGTGAAAGTAAATTCCATGTTGTGATAATAAGAAGTATTTATTATAATATTGAATGTAATCACATAGATTTTCTCATATCAATTGGAAGGTATTGTATATTATATTATAAATATAATAGAAGTAAAAGGTTCTTACATGCCTCTATTAATGTAACAAATAAGAGATGGATAATACTAATAGGCACATCAATAAATTCTTAGTGTTTAAAAACAGTTGAAGAATCTCTTGTTATTATAATAATATATTTATAAAAATCGATATAATAGTAGAAAGACCCCAAGGGATGCTAAATATTTTTAGGATATGGGTAATGTGGGTTTAATTTAATCTCTTCTCGTTTTTCTCACAAGAAAATATAGTGTGTTTGTTGATCATGGGGTTTTCAAGTTCTCACTAATGATTAGAAACATGTTTCGAAAGGTGAATGCTGAAAATATTTTCTATCTACATTGATTGTGTGTGTGTTTAGATGTTTTTAATATGATTAAAATGGAGATAATACATTATAATAGATTAATTAATTATAATATTTGGATACGTAAAATTAAATGGATAATAAGTTTTTTAATTGGATAAAAATTCACCAAAACTGATTTACCCCCATCGCTGTGTTGAACATATCCCAAATGATTCCATTAATTTTTGTCTCAATTTGTTATAGGTTATATAATATTATGTATTTTTATTACTTCTTAGTGTTATTCTCTATCTCCTAGCCAATTTTATACAGGATTAAGATGAACAATCTACTCATCACCAGACCAAGATGGTTCCTATTGGGTTGAATTATTCCATCATCTATTTCATTATTATGTTTAGTTCCTAAAATTGACTCTTTAATATTTTATTTGATCTTATAATATTTCATTAATGTAACAAAAATTTCCTTCTATCTATCATCTATAGAGTATAAAATATTTCAGTACAACAATCATCAAAATTTCTCAATATCTTCTTGAAAATGGTTTAGTCATCCGAGATATTGTAATAAATTTCATTCACCCTAGTGAAATATTCATCAATATTCTCAACACTAACCATTATAGTTTCATCAAACCATCCACTACCAATCTTGAAATTAACTTCTTTCACTTTAAAACACAATTCATAAATAATTTCATTATTTTCATACATCTCATTGGATTTTTTGAGTAACGTTAACAATGTATTGATTTTTTAACAAAAGGATGTCTGAATTATTTCCTTCAATTAAAATAAACCTCTATGTTTCTTATATCAAAATATATCATGGGGAAATCACTCTAAACTTGTGTAAAACCCGCTGTAAAAACATTAATAATTTTTAGTCCTAGAGAAAAAAATATATTAAACCATAATAATATTCTATACATGGTAGTTCATTCCATCAAATGTTAGTATACCTAATATATTGTAATGAACCAGAACATTCTGACCCATTACATTGTGGGATTCATGTGTTGGAGGTGTTGATAGTATATTGAAGGAATATGGGTGTTATTAGAATGAAAATTCTATAGGATGAAATTGGTCAATAGAGGGACAAGTACATTATATAATGACGTGTTCTGTTTAGTAGAGGGAGTATTTTCAGGCAAATTCATGGTGTACCGAATGTTATTCATAGAGGGAGGATTTGAGAGGCAGATTACATGTTTCATTCCTATTGAGGGTCATAGCTTGGTTCATAGTGTAAAGTCGCGAGGTTCAATTTCATAGGTTATGGTTAATGAATGTTGCAACATGGTTACCTGTGTTACTATATAACGACCAATAGTGATTGTTATAATTAGTATGTTAGTTCTGTGTCATGTCATGGTTATAATATTCACTCAGGGGCCATCATTGTTTATACCGATTTAAAGAAACATTATTCACTTTATAAAGGGAGAGATACAAAATATTCAGGGCCATATTTTCATATGGACGTTTTAAATATCCCTATGATGTAATTATGATGTCATGATGCATGGAGAAGTTGTGTTTTATAAACCATATATAAATTAGATAGTTTATATGGATTGTATTCTTGTTTCCAATGATTATCCAAAACTTTTATTTGATCAAATGTTCTCCCCTGTATACCATTGAGAATCCTTTAATTAGATTTATCCCTGACTTCTAGAGATCATTTATTTTTATTTTTATTTTATATCAATCTATTATTATTTGTTTTCTTCCTATTTTATTTTATAAGAGGTTATGGAACACTACTGGAATTTTTACCTAGATCCACGGTTCAAAATCATGGGTATATCCCAAAACCCCTTGGATATAGTCTATATACCCATCGTTCTATTAACCTTCAGGAACTAATCCATCAGTACAAACCTTTAAATATGGTTTCTAAACTCTTGGTATAGGAATTTTTTATGTTCATACCTATACCCACAGTTTAGAAAACCATTGGTATAACTCATTTAATAAAAAAATACCTACAGGGATTTGACCCCAAAACCCTCCCCTAACAGTCTAGTGACTTTACCATTGCTCAGTCGCACATTTCATGTTCTTATATAAAATATAAATATATATATACATATTATATAAACATATTTATTATTATTTTTACTTTTATGAAAAATTAAGTGGTCAACATATATCCACAGTATGTTCAACCTATGGGTATCAGTTGAATTGTTTTTCTATGTGAAACATATTACCATAGTTTATAAAAATCATGTGTATAGCCCAGCATATACCAAATTTTATTGAGAACAATGTTTATAGGACATCCCTGAAAATAAAATCCCCAATAAACCTATGGCCATGGTTATTTGAAAAAAATGGTTATAGGGTTGACCTAAACCCGCAGTTTTAGGAGAACCATTGGTATCTATATTTCCCATGAAACCTATACCCTTGGTTCTTTTAAAACCATGGGTATAGGTCCGTTTTCCTATAGTGAAAGTGGTTTGGACTTGGTTTGTACAGTTCAATACCGGTATTATCGCATGATATTTGTGATCTTGGTTATTTGGGGTTTCCTTGAATGATCATTATCTTATAACCATATTTGTCTCCAAATTCCTATATAGTGAGCTGTTAAATATCTATTTAAGTCGGGGATTAACGAATTCATTTTTGTTTATTTGTTAATAATGTATGTTAAATGACCTTAATTTATTTGGTTGGATAAAAAGGATTGATTTAAATCAGATAATTAAGTGATATGAAAGCTGAATTGATGTGAAGGAATTTTTAGCATGTGTTTACTTTTTTGATGATATTTCTGATGAGATTAATGCATGTTTTCAGGTTTTTATAGAAACATTTCATACTTATATGATTTATGTGCCATTTTCATGCTTTATCTTCTTGAATAACCCTTCATAAATGGTCAATAATATAAATATGTTAAATAAATTGGTTGCGTACAATTTTATATTGAACTGTATATTCGTGAGAAAAGGAAGGTAACTGTGGAAGTGGTCCATTCTAATAGTTGGATTCTATATTTTTGTTGTAATGGTGTGATTGTGCGGCCTTTTTGGGAATTACTTTTGTTTAGTTTGGGAAGGGATCTATTGTGTTGTGGGGTTGTGGACTCCTTACAATGATTGGAAATATTAATGTTGTTTTTTGAAGTGGAATAAAGGTATGATATATTTTATAGAATGAAAAAGTGGTAATTGGTGTGGAAGATACCAATGGGTTGTTGTATGGGGAGTAAAAGTGTTGCATGATTGTTCTGGTGGATTATGTAATGATGTGGATCTGTGTTGATGTGGTGTATTGTTGTGTTTCATGGGTTGTTTTGAAGTATCTCTATAGTAATTTAATATGTTAATGAATGATAAAAAATAGAAAGGGGTTTGAATGAACAAAATTAACTTGGGTATTACATGAACTTATAATTCTTGAAATGAGTAAGTATTAACTGGATTAAATATGGGTGATAGATAAGAATGATATGTCATTAAATATGGAATTGAATGGTTTAATGAATGTAAAATGGATGTTGTATAGTAAATCTAGAAATAGATAATTGATGTATAAAAATATGATTTTTTTTATTTTTTCCCTTTTATGTTTAAATTGGGGTTGATTTTGATGGTATATCATTGGAAGCAATGGTAGAATGAGATTGTGACTGTATGGTGGTTGTAAAGGGGTGGTAGTTTAATTTTGCTATAAATCCACTTGGTTTTTTTGGCGTGTCATTATTCTATGTGAGTATTTTTTTTATGATTTATTTAAAAACCCCACTCAGTTCGGATAAATGTATCAACACCCAAATGTTTTTGGTTTACAAGTTTTCTAGAAACACAATTGATGGAGAGGGAATGAAAAAACTAATAGATATATATTCATTTCTCTCCCTTGTTTTCATAGTGTAAGATATGATTATGGTATTAGTATACGTTAGGGTTTTTTATGAGGAGGGAACAAGGTTTATACTCATTATGTTCATGATAACATACTATATATGATATAAATATGGATTTGTGGATGTTAATTGATGTGATCACGAGATGTGGGACCCCTTTGAGAGGTTTTTATAAGTAGGGTTATGTTCCAATCCACATATTCATTGATATGAGTATCTGGAATGATAGTAACACAACATATTAGACCCTATAAGAGGATGAGATAGGATGGGTTGTGGTCTGGACCACAACATTTGTGTCTTGATATATAAGTATATTAATATGACTATATACACCTGTAATGCAGTTGATAGATACATATTAAATTGAAGTACAAGAAGTTTGAAATTGGGGTGTGTGGCTAAAAAACCTTAGTAAAGTTGTTAAGGGGTACCCATTTTTACATATGATTAAATACGATATTTATTATTCTTAAATATGGTATTTTGTAAGTGAACCATGATGCGGTACGGTCATAGTTGACTTTATTGGTTCTGGCCGGTTCTTCCACTTATTCACTAAAAAAATGTCCATTTTCTATCACATTTCAATGAGTAGTGTTGTAGGGGGAACTTTTTAGTATACATTTATTCTCTATTTATCTATGTATAAACTATTTTTCTAATTTATAGGTTGTGTTTGGAGATCGAACTAATCCTTACTTTCTTATATTGTAGAGTTGTGGTTAGTGTCTTGGCAAAGGAGTTTAATTTTGGTATTTTATATTGAAGACTAATATTCCCATAACAAATCATTAATTGTGTTTTGCTTTTGTAACATGGGTTATTTTATATTAGGTATATTATTGGTGGATTTATTATCATTTTATTTTAATATATGAGGGTAATTACCCCCTCCCCCTTTATTTTTAATACCCTTGGTTTTAGTCACTAACCTATGGACTATTAGATGTTAGCCTCAGGTTTCACTATCATCTTCAATTGAGGCCTAGGAGGTGTTTCTATAGGGTGTGGGTTAGGAAAAACTATCATCAAATATTTGTATGATATTTAGGTTTAAATTTATTGTTAATAATTGGTAAGGATTACGTAATTTTATTTGCGAAACAATGTTACCCAAATTTAGTGTTTGATGTGTCAATAGAGACTAACTATAAAATAGGTGATTAGGGCCCCATGTGATCAGACTCAACGACATTAATGTAATTGAAAACCATTTGGATCTAATTTTAATTACATTTTTTGGTATGGGATAGGTACATTAATCATATATATTTAAACATGTGTTTGACTGATGGAGAATCTAAGTGATGAACTAAAATGAATCTAGTAAAATATAATGTAATGAATTCTATGATACTATGCCTATGGTTTTGTTTTATTCTAGTGAACTATGTTCATGTTTTGGATGATTAATAGTGGTGATAATAGAGTTACACTTTGTATTTCTTCTGTCTCCTCAATATTTTCCAGTGTAGGTTTTCTCTATGATATGGGATCAATTCGGTTCTACATTGATTTACAGATGTGGCTCTATAAATGTTTATATGTTTATGATTTTATGTATTTGTATCATTTAACAAAGTAAAAGTGAATATTTATTTTCACCCTAATAAATAATAGATTTCATTTTAAGTATTTAGTAAATGTAAAATTTAGTTACCTTTTTCACATATTCCTAAAACCCCCTTTTTTAGCTTTGTTTTGGTTTATTTTGGGGTCTCTCTAGGTGAAATTAAAATAATTATATAGGTTTTTAGGTTGGGGGAATAGTTTTTATAGGCTATGAACAAGGTTTGGAAAACTCTGCACCTATTCCATGTTTTGGATAGTGGGCTCTGTATGGTCTACACACTATTTTTTCTAACTGAGCGTAGTTTCCCTAGAAACCATGTAGATGAGTTTTTCTAGATTGAATTTTTTTTAACCCCCCCCCCCCCCCTTTTGGTCGTGAATGGAAATCCTTCAAACATAATCCATTTCTCACTTACTTAGAGCTCCCAAGAAGGATTCTTATCCCCTAAAACCCCTTCTGAAAGTGATCCAAATCTAGGAGAACGTTGGTCGATCTCCTTTTGGTTAGTTTCCTCCTCATGTTCCCTTCCTCTCATGATCTCACTCTTTCAACTTAGTGTTCCATGGATCTTTGTATTGATTTTTTCGATCTAATACCTTTCAATTTTTGGTTCTTAACCCTAGTTTTGATTTCTTTTAGTGTGATCTTCATTATTCATGGAAAAATACCGATTTGGGTTTGGCATTGTGAGATCCATTGTTTTCGATAGGTGGTTTAGTTACGATGAACAATTTTTAATAATCCTAATAGATTTTTTTAAAAAAATATAAATAAATTGAATAAATTTAAATTTTTGGGTATTTGAATAAAAAGTCTTTAAATTTATTTTGGTGGAAAAAAAACCAATTATGATGAATTGGGTGTTTTGAGGGAAAATGAGTTTTGGATAGGAATTCAAATTGATGGAATTTTTTGGAAAATTGAATTATTTAATTAAAATGTGAAATGTATTATGAAATTTCATGAGATAATTTCAAATAACTATTTTAGGAAAAGTAGCTTAAAATTTTATCAAGGAAAACTTTGGGTCTTAACTTTGTGAAAAGGCATGTATTGATTAAAAAAGTGTTATTGTTTTTAAGGAGAAAATTGGAATAACTAACATGGAGAATTGGTTGAATTGAATTTGATATTATAAAATGATTTTCCCATCATTTATTTGTATGTGATCACATATAGCTCTTAGGTAGATAGTGTGATATTTTTGGTGGTAGTATAAAATTCTACAATTTTCTAAAACATCATATCAGGACATCCCAATCCTTAGGAAATGGTAATGATATCACTTTACCTTAGGCCTAATGTGGAATGTGTACATACATATCCATATTCACAGCTTTGGATCCTTATATACTATAAATATCATACCTATAAGTCACATGACCATGTTTCTTGCTTGTTTTAATTTTATAATGCGTTTATATTCCATTGTTATAAACTATTTCTAATACCTTGTGAATTTATATAAACTGTTTTATAAAAATTGTATATCAAAGCCATATTTTGTGTAAAATTGTTGTTATGAATATTATCCTTTGATTTAATGGTTAATCCAATATTTTTAAATGTTTTCCATCATTTGATATGTGAAGCGTGAATTGATAAATTTATATCGACCTTTTAGACTATAAAGCATCATTTTTTAAATATGCTTGTTATGCCAAACTTTTTTCTTATGAAATTGAAAGAACATTTTGGTCAATTTTTATTGACATCTTTTATAGAATATTTTATTTAATCCAACTAGGCTATGGATCACACCTTACTTGTGATTTAAGGTGTTTGTAGATTATATCCTTCCTGGTTTGAGCCATGGAAAAAGATCTCTTGGAGGGGGATCCTGCTACTGAACATTGGTCTTGGTGAGTTGTGTTTTTAGTGACTTTGGACTATTTTTACCCATTATCTTTTCGGTACATGGGTTTTAGTACTTTGTCTCTTGTTCCTCTTTTACTTCTGGTAGATTAATCCTGCTAAAGTTTTCATTTTTTATGCATACTACCTTGTCTCTTTTATATCTACTATGATTTTCATAGAAATTCATTCCAACTTTTAGTTTTTATGATGCGAGGTGCTATTCACACACCAATAGGGATTGGGAACTCCCTTCGGAATATGTGAAGACTGACTATGTTAGCGATTTATCGGGGTACAAGAGTTGCATCAAGTCAAAGTTGTATCATAGGGAGGTTGGTTCTTTCTTTTGTCTTGAATTGATAATGCATTATGAAATCTTGTCGAGACATAGGAGGTAGTTACGATTTATTTCCTATCCATATCTCACTTCAATAAACCTTAAGTCACCAGGGGTGGAAATGGAAATACATATTGTGGTCTAATTATAGCATTTTCCCTATTCTAATTTTGATATCTTGAAATACAAATCATGTACATCCTATTAGTTGGGATTGTTTCCCTTATTTCTCAGTATGAGAATTATCTAATTTCTTCCTTGTTGTGTACTGATGTTTTTTAGAATCATGTCTCTGAGAAGACATTCAAATCAAATACATGAAGATGTTTTTTCTAAACCTCAACAACAAAATCCTACAGTTGATACAAATCTGATTGAGGTGATTGTATGCACTATCCAATCTCTGGGATAAGTACCCACTCTAGTTCCCATTTAGGCCCAAATTGTGGAACCTCAGAGGGAGGTCATCAAGGGTAGTTCTCAAGTGTTCCTTCACTAGAAAATAGCATTCTTCCAAGGGTCAAATGATCCTAAAGAGGCTGATGAATGGGTGAGTTGTTTTGAATTCTTGTTTGTGTATTTAGACACACCCGAGGAGATAAAGGTAAAGTAGTCCACCTTTGTGTCATAATGACGAAAGAGATGATAATGGGACACTATGGAGATAGTGAAAAAACATGAGGTCTTAGAGTGGAAATCCTTCAAAGTTCTTTTCGATGACTTTTTCTTCCCAGATTCGATGTTGATGGATAATTCTATATAGTTTTTCAAACTTGATCAGGCGGATAGGTAAGTGGAAGAGTATGAAAAAAAATTTGTTGAGATTGTTCACTTTGAACTAGATATTGTATCGAATGAGAGGACAAAGGAAAAAATGTTCTAGTTGGGACTTAGTCAGGATATTCCTTCTCATGTTTTTTTGTGGAAGATGAGTTCTTATAACGATGTACTGGATAATGTTCTGATGGTTGAGATAGACCTGGATGGTAAGTCAGGGTTTTTGAGAGTTTCTTTTTCTCCAAGTGGAAGTATGAGTTCCTTCAAGGTAAAAAAGGATGTGTGATGATTCTCATGGATGTTCACCATGATAGGTTTTTTTTCTAAACCTCCTTTAGTACTTGGTTGTGGTCCTTTGGTTTGTTACCAATGTTTCAAGATAGAGAATTCGAAGAAGTTTTTCACAGAGGCACCCAAGAATTGGGGCTCCCACGGGCCTTCAAGGAATTTTATGAGGTTATTCCATATTTATTCCACTCACTATAGTTGGCAATTATCATCATCTCCTCCTAAAAATAGGGGTAATCATATGATTCACGTTTAAAAGGGTTCCAACCACAATAATCTAGATCAATGTTTCTTCCTATAGTGGAAGAGTCTACATAAGAAGTAGAAATAAGTCCAGAGACTATGAGAGGTACCATCACTATATATTCATCATTTGTGAATGCATTATATTTGTTACCTGTGCATATCATTCATTTATTTCAACCCATGTAGTTAATATTCTGAATCATTCTAGGGAGTTTTTGTCTTGTGCAATTGATATTACTACACCCCTAGGTACAAAGAGAGTTCAGGGTCTCCATAGTCCCTCTTGTGTTTTCACTCTTTCAGATGTTGAGTTAGCCTAGACCATTCTGGATATCAATATTAAATCTTTTGACATCATATTTAGGATGGATTGGATCATTTCCAATAAATCCTGAATTGATTACTATGCTCGACGGGTCTTCATCTCTACACCTGGTGGTGTGTTTCACGTGTTTCAAGGAGAATAGGACCCGAGGTCGAGAAGGGACATAACATCTTATCTAGAGTTCAGTAATGTAATACCGGCCTTTTCCTTTGAATTGGAGTAGGAATATTTTATTGGGAATATCTCTCCAGTCATCGTTGAATTTCACAACGTGATTCCTTTTGACTTATATAGTTTTCCATCGGAAAGAGAGGTTGACTTTTCCATTGACTTGGTGCCTGGTACTCTTCCAGTTTCTATTCCCTCTTACTACATGAAACCTGATGAATTGAAGGAGTTGAAGTCATAGCTGGATGATATTCTTTAGAAAGTATTAATATTCTCGAGCTTGTCCCCCTAAGTAGTAGTAGTTCTCTTTTCCAAGAAGGATAGTGGTTCACTCCACCTTTCCATTGATCATGAAAGGGTCAATCGAGTAACAGTAAAGAATAAGTATAATTTTTTATAGATTTATGATCTATTTGATTAGTCAAAGGGTGTAATGTGGTTCTCTAAGATTGATCTTCTCTAAGGTTACCATCAGTTGAGGATAAAAGAATATGACATTCAAAAAACCACATTTCGGAGTAGGTATATCCATTATGAGTACCTTTTCATTCCCTTTGGTCTAACCAATGATCTAGAAATTTTGATGGTCGTAATGAAAATGATTTTCCACGAGTATCTTGATACCATTGTGGTGGTATTTTTGGATTATATCCTTGTGCACTCTATATCCAAGGAGGATCATGTGCATCATCTGAGAATAGTGATGAGTTTGCTGAAAAAGCACCGACTCTATTATAATATTCCGAAGTGTCAATTCTGGATTTGGGTAGTTAATTTCTTGGTACATGTGGTGTCAAAAATGGGATATCAGTTGATCCTAAAAAGATGAATGTGGTTATGACATGAAAACCAAAAAGGAATATCTTTGATATTCAAAGTATCTTGGGTTTAGATAGATACTATCACTGATTTGTGACGGACTTCCCAAATATGGATTTTATGATGACTTCTCTTACTCAGAATAAATGATGTTTCTGTGGGGTAGGAAATGTCAGAGTTATTTTGGTGAGATGAAATGCATTTTGACTACTGTGTTGGTGTTGACTCTTCCAGAGGTCGGGCATGGGTATTTGTTCTTTTTTCATTCATCAGGTTCAGGTTTGGGTGGATTCTTATACATGATGATCATGTTTTTTCCTATGGATCTTATCAGCTTATGCCACACAAGAAGAATTATCTGACCCATGACCTTGAAATTGAAGCAGTGATGCACGCTCAAAATAGTTGGAGGTATTACCATTCTAGAGAAATTTTTACTATGTTATCAGATCACAAAATATTTTGTTATATATTCTCTCAAAAATATTTGAATCTCTGCCAACGGCATTGGGTGGAATACCAATAGCCTTTTGACAATGACATCACCTATAAAATGGGTAAATGTAATGTTATTGCAGATGCTTCGAGTAGAAAGATTTAGACCCATCCAGTGAAATAATATTCTGAATAATGTAACTTGATTGATCTCTTTTCACAGTTTCACATTGGAGTTTAAGATACAGGGGCTAAGGTTTCTTTGGATAGTGTTCAGTTTACATCCTCTCTCACTGAATTGATTCTTCAGGATCAACATCATGATGATGGGTTCCATTGCATTGGGTACTCTCTTAATGGTGGGGAGAGATTTTCCCAATGGTTTTCCTATAAAGAGGGAATTCTATTCCACTGGAATCATTTTGTGGTTCTGTCTTCGGTAGGGAATGTTTTGATTGGATATTTCAATAACTCTCAGTGGGATGTGGACCAAATAACAATGATGATTTTCTATGGAATGACGAAATTGTTCTGGTGTCTAGGTATGAGGCGAGGCATTTCTGAGCTTGTCTCTCATTGCTATACATTCTAACTTGTGAAATCTGAGCACTAGAAACCTTTAGGTTTTCTTCAACCACTTCTAGTACCTACTCAGAAAATAGATGATATCTCTATGGACTTTTTTGTCAGGTTTCCATGTACCTAGAAGAAAAAGAATGTGATTTGGGTGGTGATCGATAGGATAACGAAATAGGCTCACATTATACCCATCCATGATATGTAAAATGTTGAGGAGTTGGGAAGTATCTATGTTAAAGTTATTATCCAGTTTCATGGAGTTACATACAATATAGTATCTGATAGATATCTTCAGTTTTCTTATCACATGTGGAGTGGCCTTCATAGGTACCTAATATCTCACATCTATTTGAGCAAGAAATACCATCCATAGTCGGATATCCAAATAGATAGAGATATACATATTCTAGAGGATATGATCTTTACCTGTGTTCTCAAATTTGGTGCATCTTGGGATGATCACTCAGGGATGGTTGAGTTTTATTATATCAAAAGTTACCAATATTCAATCTGATTGGATATTTTTGAAGCCTTTTATGGTCGGCCATATAAATCTCCTTTGTGTTGGTCTATGATTGGTGATAGTTCCTTTGTTGGATGAAGTTTGGTCCAAGAGATTATATCAAACATTCAGTAGATTTGTTAGAGAATTTTCATAGCTCAGAGATGATACAAGTCATATGTTGATTGTTGTTGTAGACCTTTGGAGTTTGTTGTTGGTAACTAGGTGTTCTAAAATGTTTCACCTTAGTTTGTTCATCGATGGATTTAAAGTCAAGAATAAATTTCTCCAAATTTTGTTGGACCTTTTGAGGTTGTTGAGTGGGTGGATAAGTTTTCATAGCATTTAGCACTACCACCACAGTTGAGGTCCATACATAACATGTATCATGTATCATAGCTTCAAAATAATTTATCTGATATGTCTCCTGTTTTCAGTTGTTGTGATCTTGAAGTGGAACCTGATAAGACTAGTCTGGGATATACATCACACTAAGAGGGGAGGGGGTGGTGAATCAGTGTTGGGTACTTTTCCAACCAATTCCATCTTTTTTCCCCTACCTTTTGCCCTGTTAGGATCTTGATTCTCTTAATCTCTTTTTCCTGTCAAATGAAATAATATAAAGAATTAATAAATATTCACATGATATTTTTACAAGGTTCATAACTCATCAAGAGAAGTTATATCCTTTCCATGTATGAGTATGACAAGTACATGGATTCTCTACTATAATGTAGTAACTATTACAAGGGTTTGACTAGGAAAACAATCTTCTAGTCAGTGTCGCTCCCTACACTTATAGGAGGGAAGTAAATAATCGCTTCCCAGTGTTTCTCCTTACACTCGAAGGGGGGAAGGGAAATAATCCTCTTCCAAAGTGGAAAGAGTAGTATATGACCATACAATCACAGGTTATTTGTACTTCTAGTGTTGAAAGTCTCTTGCAGCCTCTAGCAGGTTCTTTATACTATATTTGAGGACAGTCTTATCTCTGTTAAATGAGTTAGCAACACCAAAAGAATCTTTAAACTATTGAGACCTGTTGGATGCTACAGTGATACTTTTTTCTTCTACAACCATATTCTTCTAATTGTAACTTTATTAACAGCATGAAAGTAAAAATCCTCTTCTTTATCTCTAGAAAACCTTTAAGCAACACAATCCTTTCATTTTTCTTCTTCAATACAGAACCTACTTCATTGAAACCAACTCTTCTCCACACATTGTCTTTTAGTGAAAACCCAAATCCACTAATATATTCTTCCTATTCTTGATATAATCACAAGTTCAATTTATTATTGTTAAATCAAAGAAGTACATATCATCTTAGAATCATCACAGTTGACTAGAATCTAGTAAGAACTTCCTGGTGCAAACAGCTTGTACGTCACTCCCTACTTGCACGCCTCCTAGATTGCGTGCCTCCATGATTGCATGTCACCTTGCTTGCATGCCTTCATTTTTTCTCTCCACTAAATACTCGCACGCCACTATTGTGCACAACTCACAACTTGAACACCACTTTTGGCTGATACATAACACACTTTCTGCACATAACTCCCTACTTGTGTGCCTCTTACAACTTTCATGCCACTTTTTCTTGTGTGCCACTCTACTTGTGTTTGACTCCGCTTGGTGACCGTATGTGTGAGGCATAAAACTCACCTTACACGCCACTTCATGACTTTAGTTCCACATACACTTACACACTAATCCATCCTACACACCACTTATACTTGCTTGCCACTTCTTACTTGCACGCTAATTTTTAACATGTGTGCAACTTTCTTTCCATTTTCATATTTTGATGTGATGATCTTGAAATATGAATTGCGCACAACAGACACTTGCGCTCCACTTATTCATTCATGAAATACTTGAGCTTCAATTATACATTCACACCACTTTCACTCCTTTTTCATATTTCGATGTGATGATATTGAAATATGTCTTGCACAGAACATACACTTGTGTGCCTCTTATACTTGAGCACCACACTTGAGAGCCACTTATAACAGCACACCACTTTATTTTATTTGTAAAAAAAACTTCCTTATTTATTCTTATAATATTTTTAATTTGAATTAAAAATTTATTCTTAATCCTCACATAAAAGTATCATTTATTTTTGGAGTGTTAATTCCAAAGAACTACAATATTCTTCAGATGGATGATACTTCACCATTCGTCATTATGGTAAACAATGTGTCGCCTTTGAAACAAGTTCTCTAAACTCTAGATCAGTTCCAAAATTGTATAAATTAAATTAATATTCTGGGAGAATTTTTCATGTATGAAATACAATGTTATGATTCCATAACCATTCTCTATGAAACCTCACTTCAACCAATTTCCATTAACGTTTTAGTCCTTATTCATCTCTGATGCACACCTGTCATAGTGCGTGGCAAAAGCAATTTCTATGTTTTCCTAATGCAGCACAGTGGCTGACTAGGGTCATCTCACTTGAGGAGCTTTATCAGTTGTTCATCTACTTAATCTATATCACCTAATATAATTATTTGTTGCTTGTATTTAATTTAGGATGGTTATTAAATTTAAAATAAATAAAAGTTAAAACTATCATGCATTGAAAAAAATGTAATTAATGAAGAAAGAACTTGGTCCTAGGGCTGGATAACACTGGTTCATTCATTATTTGTTAATTGTTTAAATTCAATTTGATAATTAATTTTTTGAAACCTCATTAATGAATTACTTTACCTTGATTTATTTAGTGTGTGATTTTAGTATGCGTCCATCACACAAAACCACACCTCCTCCAATAGTCAAATAGGATAACACCTCAACCGAGAATGTTATTCCTAAAGGACCCAGCTCCACCGTATGCCATTTCATCCCTTATGGAAACCACAACTCCACCGTATGAAGGGTTTTCCTAAGATAAGAGAGGGAAAATGAATTAATCAAGGAAAAGAAATGTATTTGGAAATAGTGTAGTGGTGGTTGACCGCCGCACCCGTGCACTATTCTCACCTCCACCACAAATAGAATAAAAACATTTTGAATTGAAGCACAATAATAAAGAACACCATGAAACCTCCCCCAGGGACAGTCCTCAGGTTATTAACTTTCCATGGCGAAGTTCATAGGGATCAAGATGGAAATAAGGGAGAGAGAAAGAAATTAGATTAAATTTGGAAAAGAAAGACGGCGGGAAAGAAGGTGGAAACACTTTAATTAAAATATGAATGCATTACAAGGGAAAATAAATCTAAAAATAAAAAGAAAAGAAAAGAAAATTACTATGTTAGCATCATTTCCCATAGCCTCCACTCCAACATTGGTGTCCAACTCTTCCTTGGTTCCTTGAAGTAATGGATGGAGAATGGGATGCTTTGGAAAGGAGGTGAGGGCCTCCTTTTATAGGATGAATTTGAACCCCAAACAGTTGCGTGTTTTAGACCCTCTTAATGACATCTTCATGCGTTCTACCCTTCGTGAATGTTGTTCATAAATATCTTTTCCGTCGCGCCTCAAAATTTCAGCTAATTTGGAAATGGTATGAAGGAGTTATGAAATTTTTTATTCTCGGTTTCTGTTTCAGGATGAAGCTTCCAGGAAGGTTTCTCCAAAAGTATGTTGTTCAATAGCCTCATTAATGACCTCCAACATCCCCCAAATTTATTATATAGCCGTACCTATATGGAATAGTGGTATCCCAGGTGGAAACACATCATTTATATATGTTTATGCCGAATTGAAGTTCCTTTACGATGGGTGGGTCCACGCTGTCCGCCCGGAAAAATGTCCAACTTCAATGAATTTTTAGACCCTTTAGATGGTCGAATCAGATCCTGGTCCAGAAGACCAAAATGCAGGAAATAAAATAAGGATTATAAAAATATTTGAATCATAAAATTTAGAATTTTATTTTTCCAGAAATGACCGAAATACCCCTGACGTAAAAATCTGTCAAAAATCCAGAATTAGTCGTTTTTCACATTTGGGCTCCAAATATCACTAAAACCTAAAAACATGACAATTACCCATCCAATAACACTTTTGTGGGATTATGAAAAATTATTTAATGTAAAAATATATGAAAATGTGAGCTTCATCACTCCCCCACACTTAAACATTGCACTCCTGGGCAATCATCTTACATCCAAATCAAAATCCACACAACAATAAAAAATGAGAAAGTATCAATGATTTTATCCAAAATAGAATTCCATCATGTCTCATATATGAATAATAATTCTCTATTATTTTCATTTCAATCATTAAAAAATTTTCAACTTCATAAATCAATCCATGGCCCAATCAAAACCTACCTCACATTTAATTTTATGTCACTCTTCACTCAAGAGAAATTAAATCTAGAGTTATACTCATACTTGAAAATCGCTTGTATCACCATAGGTTTGTAAAAATTCTCATTTCTCCACAGCAGGAAAAATGAAAATTAATTTAATCACGAGGGATTTAATTAATGGTTCAAATGATTTTGTGGCTTAGGGTTGGTGGGAAAATTATTGAAAAAAGTTCCAGGCTAGAAAGAGGATGTTTGACTTTTAAGTACAATGCATGATTAATTCAAGTGAAAACACAGGAAATTACTTACTCAATACCACTTTTAAATGTGAAACACAACACCACCCTCCTTATAATGATATGGTACATGAGCCAAGAAGTTATTATAATGAATTATATCATCTAATTTCTCCTCTTTTTTCAAAGCTCCAAAAAGGCACAACTTTATTTTTTTTCTTTTTTTTATGGAGGATGAGCTGAAAATTGAATACAATGAAGGGATGAAAATTCATGCCCTTGACTTTTTTGGGAGGTAAATGATTCATAAAAGATTTTACAATGAGGAATTCAAGCTCATCTCCATTTTTTTGTTTTCTTTTTTTTAGGAGAAATGGATGAAACAAATAAAGCACAATGAAATAACGACACATGCCCAATTCTCTTGTTGTCCAATGCTCTAAATATTGACACACACTTCACACTACCCATAAATGATACACATCCCAATGAATGCACATGAAAGTCCCTTCCACCACACTCAAACATGAAATATCCATGCAAAAATACTAAAAGTGCGGGTAGGTAAGGAAAAAGTGTCTTGTAATGTGGCTTAAACCTATAAGGCAATTCATGGCATCAAAGGGCTTACGAAGGATAAATGTAAAGGTGGGTCTCAAGATAAAATGTGGCTAGCCAAAGAGATGCCTCAATCATATCAAATACATTTCATGAAATACAAATCTTTGAAATAGAATATTCACAAATTCTAGTTCTCACACAAAATTCAAGTTTCCCTCAAGAAAGTGTGGGTATTAGGAAGAATATGAAAGAGTGGTTTAGAATACCTCACAAGATTGGAAAAAATATTTTGAGTCAGTGTTTCATGGGAACTGATTTCAAAAATTAGTCAAACTCATTAAAATGCTTGAAAATCCATTTCAAGTGAAAATAATTCATATCAACAATCATTTAACATCCATTATTTCAAAAATCATTTCAACTCTTTCAAAATCAGTTGATGTGTGAAAATTGATAAGAATATTCATTAAAGCTCAAAATATGTTTTCGACCAAAAAAATGAAAGGAGTTCAAATGATAATAATAAAAAGTTAACTCCCTTTTGAAATAATGATTCGGTCCTCTTCCTCTAATTCTCGGGGATTCCTTTTGCATTCATGATCCTACACAGGAAATATTACTCAATTAATCACAAGGATCATTTCATTTAAGCTCAAAATGGAAATAGGGAGGGGGCCACATGATAGACTATTTCCTAATACTGAATTTGAAATCTAAATTCCTAATATTGAAAATTAAAATACTATAAAGAAAGTAAAGGATAAATCTTGGTATGATCCCCCAAGTGGGCCCTGGCATCTTTTACTACCTCTAGAGGGCAGTACCAGCTGTTATCCAATGTCTGATGGAGGATGACGTTTCTTTGATTTGAACAACCACATGTGGCTTTTCCCAGCTTTTGCTTCATCGTTTTTCTTAAGGGATGATCCATGGATAGAGTACACCAAATCCTCCCCCTTCACAATGAAGTATATCTTGCATGGTGGGGGTATGATGAAGTATGGACCATCCTCTTCCTTGGTTGCAACTTATGCAACCTATTATCATCCATTGCTGGCTTCATGGGGGCTGCATGAAGAGAAACCTCTTGACTGATTTTCTTAGGCTCAGCTACCTGGATCTCTTGATGGGGCTCCTCCAGTAGATATTTCATGACTTCTGGGAGCTCCATGTGTTCTTCAACATGTGCATCTTATTTTGTCTCTTCATCATCCGGGACATAATAGGAGTCATCGGATTCTGAAAATTCAAAACAATTGGGAGTTATACTCAAATTCATTTCAACAAAATTAAAAGAATTTGAGTTCAAGAATGTATCATCTCCCTAAGTTGGTTCAGCTTGAATCTCTTCTTGATTTGAAATCACCTCTTGGAGTTGATTATCACTGGATGGAGGTAGGTATTCATGCTCTTCCACCTCGAGTTTGGATTCAACTTCATTGATTTCTTCAGTGAAATTAGTGAAGACCTGTGGTAATTTCTTCTTAGCATTGAATCTTTCAATGTCCGTTTTGAGTTCATCGGCCATGGATATCAAATCTTCAAGTGATATCCATGTTGGGAGTAGTCTTTGATTTTGTTTGAGCCTTATCATTAGAGCATCGGCCCTTCGTTGGAGGGCCTCCTCAGTGTAGTCATTTTCTTCCTCTTGCACCTATGAGTAATTATTCCATGCATAATAATTGTAATTTGAATGCATCATGGAAAAATAATTTTTTTTTATTTTTTTTAAAAAAATGAGAACTATCTAAAATTTGAAAATAGAACAAGTAAAGTAAACAACTGATTAGCTCCCCAGCAACGGCACCAGTTTTGATGCACACCTGTCGTAGGGCGTGGAAAAAGCAATTTCTATGTTTTCCTAATGCAGCACAGTGGTTGACTAGGGTCGTCTCACTTGAGGAGCTTTATCAGTTGTTCATATACTTAATCTATATCACCTAAACTAATTATTTGTTGTTTGTATTTAATCTAGGAAGGTAATTAAATTTAAAATAAATAAAAGTTAAAACTATCATGCAGTGAAAAAAAATGCAATTAATGAAGAAAGAACTTGGTCCTAGTGTTGGATAACACTGGTTCATTCATTATTTGTTAATTGTTTAAATTAAATTTGATAATTCATTTATTGAAACCTCATTAATGAATTAATTTCCCTTGATTTATTTTGTGTGTGATTTTATTATGTGTCCATCACACCAAACCACACCTCCTCTAATAGTCAAATAGGATAACACCTCAACCGAGAATGTTATTCCTAAAGGACCCAGCTACACCATATGCTGTTTCATCTCTTATGGCAACTCCAACTCCACCGTATGAAGGGTTTTCCTAAGAGAAGAGAGGGAAAATAAATTAATCAAGGAAAATAAATGGATTTGGAAATAGTGTCATGGTGGACGACTGCCGCACCCATGCACTATTCTCACCTCCACCACAAATAGAATAAAAACATTTTGAATTGAAGCACAATAATATATAACACCATGAAACCTCCCCCAGGGCCAGTCCTCGGGTTATTCACTTGCCATGGTGAAGTTCATAGAGATCACAATGGAAATAAGGGAGAGAGAAAGAAATTAGATTAAATTTGGAAAAGAAAGACGATGGGAAAGAAGGTGGAAACACTTTAATTTAAATATGAATGCATTACAAGGGAAAATAAAACTAAAAATAAAAAAGAAAAGAAAAGAAATCTCCTATGTTAGCTTAATTTCCCAGAGCCTCCACTCCAACATTGGTGTCAAACTCCTCCTTGGTTCCTTGGAGGAATGGATGGAGAATGGGATTCTTTGGAAAGGAGGTGAGGGCCTCCTTTTATAGGAAGAATTAGAACCCCGAATGTTTTCGCATTTTAGACCCTCTTAATGCCCTCTTCACGTGTTCCACCCTTCATTAATGTTGTTCATAAATATCTTTTCCATCGCTCCTCAAAATATAATCTAATTTAGAAACGGTATGAAGGAGTTATGAATTTTTTCATTCTCGGTTTATGTTTCTAGATTAAGATTCCAGGAAGGTTCCTCCAAACGTATGTCGTTCAATAGCCTCCATAATGACCTACAACATCCCCCAAATTTATTGTAGATCCATACCTATATTGAATAGTGGTATCCCAAGTGGAAACACTTCATTTATATATGTTTAGGCCGAATTGAAGTTCTGTTACGATGGGTGGGTCCACGATGTCCGCCCGGAAAAACATCCAACTTCAATGAAATTTTAGACCCTTTAGATGGCCGAATCTACTCCTGGTCCAGAAGAAAAAAATGCAGGAAATATAATAAGGATTATAAAAAAATTTGAATCAGAAAATTTGGAATTTTAGTTTTCCAGAAATGACCGAAATACCCCTGACGTAAAAATCTGTCAAAAATCTAGAATTAGTCTTTTTTCACATTTGGGCTCAAAATAACACTAAAACCTAAAAACATGACAATTACCCATCCAATAACACTTTTGTGGGATTATAAACAATGATTTATAGTATAAAATATATGAAAATGTGAGCTTCATCAATCTCCTTCTTCATATTGACTAGTTTTGACAACTTATGACAACAAATAAAATCTTTATACATAAAGTGGTCCCAACAATATCCCCCTTTGTGTTTTGTTGTAAATACCTTAAATTATCCTCAAATTAACATTTCAATGTAAAAATGAGAATATTTTCTATCCCCTTTACTTCTTTATCTCCCCTTACTTTTCAAACATTCATTACACTTTTTTCCCCCTTAATTTTCAATCTTTCATTTCACTTTCTCTTCCCCTTATTGACAATAAATACAATGTTCATTGTATAGAGGGTATTGATCCTTACTTAAGATGTGTTTCATCATTCATTTAACTCTATGTCTACATGAGAAAAGCTCAATGTAGAAAAACAAGAGGATTTGTTTTAGACAACAATGTTTTCCATTATCCACTGATCGTGATACCTCATGAGATGAGATATCATACACATGTGTTCAGGGGTTTTCCACTTTCATTCTAGGCTGAAGATATTTAATTTGATTGGAAATAATCAACATGGAATTCCTACACTCACTTCAAAAAACGGATCAAAAACATTCAAGTTCAATTGGCAGGATAAGTGTCCTTGGGGAACTTTCATTCATCTTATGTCGCCGATTGACTTAGTTAAACCCCCACTGAAAAAATATCAATATTTTGAGTAATAAAGGATGATAGATTTTGAAACTAAATACCTTTTCCAATGAAATTTTTTTCATGAAATTTCCCGAGTAATTCAATTTGATACCTACTGAATTTTATACTGATTGAAATAATGACTCTAGCAGCTTCTCCATATGTCTCTCCCTCAAGGGAACACTCTACATCATGTTCATAAATGGTGATCACTCATCATATTAATATTTGAATATCAATTGATGAAACTTCTATGGAATAAAACTTCTTTAGATTTTATATTCAAGATTCGATAGCACTCACTACTTCTGTGGTTCTCCCCCTAAGAGCTTGCTTCACCTTCAATTCCCTGTACTATCATAACAAATAAAATACACAAAGATTTAAGGGAATATGAGGGATCCTCCTTAATTATTAAATATGATCAAGAAGGCTTGAATTATTTTCTCAACCAAGATGTATCATTTTCTCCACTCCTCAAAATTGCACCTATAATCTTCAATTCTGACTGTGGTTGTGTGGATCTCAATAATTTTTCCATTTGTTTGTGTGTGAATATTATTTCTTAATAATATTTTGAAACATTAGAATATCCTGGGGTAATTTTTAACCTTTTAATAAATTATTCTTTGGATGGAATAAGTTTGATGCAATTTTTAACATTGTGAACATCCTTTTTGCACCTCACAAATAGATCTTCTTGAACATGATATTTTCCTTTTGTTTGAAACATCTTATTCACCTTTTCTTCCTCATGTGGAATCTTCTTCTATGTTTTTGTAATATCCTTAGCTTGTGCATCTTCTTCATTTATCATTGTTTCCAAATCTTTAGGCTAGAAAACCAACATGCCTTTAAGAACTATGGAGGAATGTTTGTAATTTCCACATGGATTTTTCATAGTTTTATCATTCTTGATTGTTCTTTTGGATGAAATACCTGTCTAATTCATGGATTTTGAATCCAATCACATATCAGTTTTCCTCTTTGTAATATTATTGGGTGAATTTTCTTTTACAAAATAATTTGTATTACTTCCCAATATAGATTATTCATTCTTTACAAACATTTCCGGTCTTCTATTATTATTATCTTTTAATAAATTCTGAGATAAGAATGTGCTATTCATGTGACCACTCTCATTGCATACTTCACATATTTTTTAAAGCATTCCAAATTTGTTTGCAGTATACAGATGCTTCTAGATATGTGGATGCTACTTCTTCTTTTCTATCTTTCTCCTCATTGATATGGGCCTTATCCATGCTTTTACATTTAAGGTATTATTCAAACAATCCAGTGCACAATTCTAAAATCTGTTTGCAGCACCTGTATTGACCCACAAATCTTGAATTCTTGATATCATCTATATTATATTAATGATCCTTATTTTTTTAAGTGGTGCACTATCTGGAGAAACATCTTCTATATTCTACTTCTTATCCACCTTATCCATGGTATTAGGCATTTCATTACCTTTTATCATCCATACTTTTTTAGATTTTTTCTTCTAATCTGTACATTTTATAGAAACGGTTTTAGAACCATTAGTACAAGTTAGAATGGATGGTACCTTTACTTTATCAGCTTCTTGTGATAGATCAATGAGTGAATCCATGATCTTCTTATCACATGTTAATGGTATTTTGATAGAAGAATCCCCAAGGGAGAAATGAATACTAGTAGAAACTACTTCCTTCTTTTGTGGAGACTTAATATGTGCCTTCTCAAGATGGGTCAAATGATCTTATAACTCTAGACGTCTCATATTGAGGATGAAATTTTGGTATTCAATCATAGTCATCATATATTCACAATCCTTATTCAATCATTCAACTTCTTCTTCATGAATATTTACTTTATTTTCTAACAAAGAGTCATGTTCACTGATCTTCTTTAAACATTCATCCAGATATAACATTTTGACATCAATAATCCTTTTATGTTCATCTTGATGTGCTTGGATATTCTCTTCCAAGGTATTATAAACTCCCTCCTTCTCCTCAATTTTTTGATCAATTTTTAGGAACTTATTTCAAATTTCCTCTTTGTTTCCTCAAACGCACCAACCTATCTGGTGAGATTTAGACATTCAACAATTTTGGATTGCAAGACCATCTCCAAAACATCATTTTCTTCTTCCAACTGGGTGACATCTTCCTGCATACATTGAAATACCCCACAAGAAAGTTATGTACTCTCTTTATGAATATCATTCATAATAACTCTTAATATTTCCATTGATAATTCTTGATAGGTTGTAGATAGATCATCACCACCTATGCTATCATTTTTTTAATAAGAATAGTTTTCATATGTACTAACAAATACATATTGATCACTATAGGTAGGAAGGTTGTCTTTATTCATGTTGAAAACATGATCCAACATCTCATTTCATTCCACTTCTAATATTTCCTCATTGTTAGATCGGCTTGGAGATACAGATACTTCCTATTCTTTAGAGAATAAGGATTTCTTCTTCAGATTTCTCTTCTTATTCTTTTTCCTATTCTTTATGGATTTGGTAGATATAGAATTTTTCTCAATGATAACTGACTCTTCATCAAAACTACACGTCATTTTTGACTCAGGAATGAATCTCAAGTCTTTAACATAGAATATATTCAATGTAGAGAATCCAACTGAGGTGAACCTATCACACTAATACCAATTGATAAGACCAGATTAGGATATAAATAACTCTTAGAGGGGGGTGAATCAGTGTTGGGGACTTTTTAAACAAATTAAAACTTTTTATACCTATACATATTGACATATTAGTATCATGATTCTCTTATTCTCTTTTTCCTGTCACATACAATAATAGGAAGTAGTAAAATATATGCACATGATATTTTTATATGGTTTTCCACCTAATAAGAGAAGTTATTTACTTTACAAGTATGGGTATGACCAGTACATGGATTCCCCACTATAATGTAGTAAATTTTATAGTGTGTTGAATAGGAAAACAATACACTAGTTAGTGTGCCTCCGTACACTTGGAGGAAGGAAGGAAATAATGTATTCATAGTGTTTCTCCCTACACTCATAGAGGGGAAGGGAAAAAATCCTCTTCCAATATGAAATGAGTATGATATTCCCTTACACTCGCTGGTTCATTATACTACTAGTGTATAAAGTCTCTTGAAGCCTCTAGCGAGTTCATTATACTTCCACTGAAGATAGTTATATCTTTGTAAAAAGAGTTTGCAACACCAAAATAATTTTCCACATGTTGAGACATGTTGGATGATACAGTGATTCTTTCTTCTTCGAAAACCTTATTATTATCCTTGTTCGATGATTAGCAGAATTCAAGTAACAAACTAATTCATCCTATATTGAAAACCTGTAAGTTGTATACTCTCCTCCTTTTGGTTTTTTAATGAAAAACCACCTGCACTAAATGATTCTATTCTTCACACATTCTCCTTCTGTTCAACGATAACTACTCTAGACTCTTCTTCTTCTTGTTCATTCTAGAATTTAAAGTTCCCATTTTAATTTTTAAATAAAACAATTTGAGCTCTCTTTTGAATCTTCATAGTTTAACAGAAGCTAGTAAGAACTTCCTAGTGCAAACAGCTGGCGCGTCACTCCCTACTTGCGCGCCTCCCTGCTTGTGCGCCACCCTGCTTACGCGTCACCCAGCTCACACGCCTTTCTTCTTGTGTTCCACTAACTATTTGTGTTGCACTATGGTGCACAACTCAAAACTTTAGTTCCACTTTTGGATTATATAAAGAACACTTGTTGCACACAACTCTCTGATTGCGCGCCTCATACAACTTGTGTGCCACTTCCTCTTGTGCACCACTCTGCTTTTGCACCATTCTTCTTTCACACCTCTTTATTTGTGTGAATTATGAATATTTACTAACTTTCACAACACTTCATCTTGTTGGCCAGATTCTACTACTTTCACGTTGAGAGCTCAAATTTTCTCTTACGTATTGAGCATCAAAAAATGAAGAGGGTATCTATCCATTTATAGTCATTTTTGTGACCTTGTTCATGAGTCATGAAACTCACCATGATCACCACTTCATGAATTTCATTACATATACACTTTTTCATCATTATTTCATGCACTCCACTTATACTTATTCTCCACTTCACACTTTCATGCCAATCTTTAACTTGCATGCCACTTTATTTCCTTGGTTAATATGACTTGCGTGCAACATACACTTGTGTACCACTTATACTTGCATTCCACTTATACATATGTGCCACATTCATTCCTTTCTCATATTTTGATGTGATGATATTGAAATTTGACTTGCGCATAACATACACTTTCATACCACATACACCTTTGCACCACACTTGCGTGCCACTTATAATTGTGCACCACTTTCTATACATTGTCTAAAACAATTACTTACTCCCCTATCCTTCATAAGGCTTGCATTAGAAGTTATATAAACTTATGATGTTTTTGAAATGCAAATCAGAAAAACATCATCATAGTTTTTTCCATTCTCATAGTTTGAAGCCCCTAAACTACTTCATGTCTTCTCTTTATATTCAATAGTTGTTCTTATTTCTTGTTATACTCTTTGGAATTTAAATTCTAAATTACTTCTTCATACTCACATCAAATACTCATTTCTTGTTAGAGTGTTATTTGAAAATAACAATAATCATATTTAGATGAAAGATACTTCACCATTCTTAATTATTATAAACAATGTGTCTCCTTTGACACAAGTTCTTTGAACGTAGGATTAGTTAAATAATCCTATGAATCAAATTAATCTTCTTGGATAATTGCTCAAACATGACATCAAATTATATGATTCCATAATAATTCTCCAAGAAACTTCACTTCATCAAATCCCCATTAAATTTTTAATACTTCTTCATCTCCATCTTTATTTTGACTGGTATTGAAAAATTTTGACAAAAAATACAATCTTCATACAAAAAGTGGTCCCAAAATCACCAAATATATTATTGAAGGATTTGATAGTGAGGATAGTTGATTTTTAGATCAAGATACTTCGTGGGCAACGATACCTTTTATTTGTGTGCTTTGGTAACATAGTTCTGATTCTCATGAGATGTTGGAGAGGGATATACTAATGAGAGAGCAGTGGGCCTATCTTTTTGATGGGGAGTCCACATCATTTGATTTTTTAGGGAAAACATTTCTATTGTGGGGAGGTTGTAATATCACATTAAAATTTTCATGTATTATAAAACACCCTTTTAATTTGTTATTTGGTTGGGTTTCTTATGGGGACACTCCTAGTGAATTTTTGAGAATTATGGAGGCTTCGAGGTAGGGGCGTGGTTTTCAGACAGCCTTCACATAGTTTGGAAAATTTTGTGCCTATTACATGTTTTCAAAAATTGTATTTTCATGGTATGTGCATGGTTTTCCCTAACTGTGCCAAGAAACCGTGTAGACTGGTTTTTCAAGATCTAATTTTTTTAAACTTATTAAGCCCCCTTTTTTGTCCCAGATGGAACTCCTTAGAACCTAATCCATTCCTCCCTTCCTCATAGATCCCATGAAAGAATATTGGCCCCTCAAACCCCTTTTACAAACCAAATATAGGAGACCATCAGTCGATCTCCTTTTGGTTAGTTTCCTCCTCCCATTCTCTTCCTCCCAAGATCTCTCTTTTTATCATTAAGGATACATGTATCTTGGTATTTATTTATCTATTTAACCCACTTTTTGGGATCTTAAATCTAGGATTGATTCTTGTTTTTTTGATCTTCATTCTTCATGGGAAAATCCTGACTTGGTTTTGGCATTGCAAGATCAGTTGTTTTCAGTTGGTGGTGCTATTACGATGCTTAATATTTATTAAACCTAATTTCTTTGATTAAATTTCAATTTTTTGATTAAATTATAATTTTCTTGTTTATGAATATAAATGATTTCAATTGATTTATTTGGACCTCCCCCCCAATTCTGATGAATTTATTTTTTAGGGAAAATGGGTTTTGGCTGGGAATTGAAATTGATGGAATTGTTTTGAAAATTGATTCACTGAATTCAAATGTGAAATGAATTGTTAATTTTAAATAGTTCGTTTCAAATCCCTTTGTTTCGTGAACATTGGATGAGAATGTTTTGATACAAACCTTAGGGTCCCATATTGGTGAAAAACATGTTTTGATTAAAAACTCGATATGGGTTTTAAGGAGAAAAGATCCATATTTGAAATGGATAATGAGATGAATTTCATTTTGTATTATAAAATTAATTTCACATAATTTATTTTTACTTGAGCACATGAAATCTTTAGGTGGATAGTGAGTAATTTTGGGTGGCACACTATGATTATACAATGTTATAAAATATTATATCAGCACATCACATTCCTTATGTGATGGTGATGTGATCCCATTACCTTAGACATAATGGGGTATATGTACATATATTTCCATATTCAATGTGTTTTGTACCTATAGCTCGTAACCATCATACATATTAGTTATATAACTATGTTTCTCACTTTTTTTCATTTTAGAATGCATTTATATTCCATTGTTATAAACGTTTTCACGTTCCCTAATAATTTATATAAACTATTTTATATAAAGTGTTTATTTGAGCCATATTTTGTGAAAAATTGTTGTTATGCAATGTATAATTTTATTTAGAGGCTAATTTCATCTTTTAAAATGATTTCCATCAGTTGAGATGTGAAGCATGCATTGCTAAATGTATTTCCACCATTTGGACTATACAGAAATATATGTTTAAATATGTTTGTTATGCCAACCTAGTTTGTTTTAAAATAAAAGGAACATTTTGGTTAATTTGATATTAGAATCTATTATGTAATATTTGGGTGAAATCTTAATTATATTTATCTCACACATTTCTTCTATTTTCAGGTGTTTGTAGATTATATCCTTCCTGGTTCAAGAAAGGGAAAATTATCTCTTAGAGGGGGGTCATGCTGCCGATCTTTGGTCATGGTGAGCTGTGTCCACAGGGACTTTGGGCAGTTTCCCCCAGTTATTTTCTAGTACTTCGTTTGTATTTCGTTGGCGCTTGTGCCTATTTTACTTCTAGTACATTAGTTCTATTGTATTTTTCAATTATTATGAAAACTGCCCTATCTCTTTTACTTATGCTATGATTTTGTGGAATGTTCATTCCATATTTCATATTGTATGATGAAAGTTACTAGTCGCCAACCAGTGTGGATCGAGAACGCCCTTCGGGATATCTCAGGTCCAACTATGTTATCATGTTACCTGGGTACCCGAGTTGGTTCATGAAAAAAATGTTTCATAGGGAGGTCGATTCATCGTTTTTCTTGAAATTATTATGAATTGTAAAATATTTTTGAGACTTAGGATGGATTAGTGATTGATTTCCTTTCCAGATCTCATTGCAATGAACCTTAAATCACCATAGGTGGTAATAAAAATACTTCTTGTGATCAAATTCTAGTCTTTTACCTATTTTGATTTGGATAGTTTGAAATCCAAATCTTATAAATCCTATCTATTGGGATTTTTTCCCATGTTTCTTATTTTCGTCATTGTCTAATGTCTTCCCTATTGTCCACTGATGATTTGTTGAATCATTTTTCTGAGAATGCTTTCGAATCAGATCTAGATAAAAATCTTTTATTGAACCTCATTAAACAAATCATGTGGTTGATCCAAATCTAATTGAGGTGATCGTATGCATTGCCCAAGCTTTGGGATAGTCACCCCCTCCAATTACCATTCAGGCACCAGTTTTGGATGCTGGGAGGGACCACATAATGATTAATTCTCAAGCATTCTTTCTCAATTAAACAAAATTGTTCGAAGTCTCAAATGATTCTCAAGAGGCTAAGGAATGGTTGAGCGGTTTGGAATTTTTTTTTTGGGTTTTTTACACACCAGAGAAGATAAAGGTAAAGTGTACCACCTTTTTGCTAGAAGGACCAAGCAGAAGATGGGGGATACTATGGGGATGGTGATGAAACATGACGTAATATAGTGGAATGACTTCAAAGTGATTTTCATTGAAAATTTCTAACCAAATTAGATTCTCTTGACCAAGAATAAATATTTTTTCAGACTTGAGAATACTGATACATCTGTGGGAGAGTATTAAAACCATATTTCTAAACTTGTTCAATTCACACCTGATCCTGTATCTAATGAGAGGATAAAGGCTCAAAGGATCATGTTGGGAATTCTTCAGGATATTCATTATTAGTTTTTCTTGAAAAAGTTTCCTTCTTATGATAATGTACTAAATAGAGCACTGATGGTTGAGATGGACCTAGATGGTAAGTTATGGTTTTCAAGAGTTTCTTTTTTCTAAAATTGTAGGAAAGAGTTCCATCAATGAAGAAAGTAAGAGTGATGATTCCCATGGAAGTTCACGATGTCATGGTTTTTCTAAACAACATATATTACTAGGTGGAGTTCCTTTGGTTTGTTACAAGTGTGTCAAGGCATGGCACTCTAAGAAGGTATTCAATAAGGCACCCATGAATTGTGGATCCTACAGGAATTCAATGAACATATAGAGGTTCTCCCATATTTATTCCAAAATGTGAAGTGGTACACGAAAATCAGATCCTCCTAAAACTATGGGGTAATCATATTATTAATGTACAAAAGGGTTCCAGCCAAAGACATTCAGAACGAAGCTTCTTCATGCAGTGGGTGAGTCTTTAGAGGAAGCAGAAACAAGTCCAGTGACTCTGAGAGGTACCGTTGCTATAGATTAATCATTGGTTACTAATTTATTTAATAAAAGTTCATCTCATTCCTTTATTTCAACCCATGTTGTTAATCATATAATTCTTCCTTGGGATATTTTGTCTTGTGCAATGGATATTACTACACCCCTGGGTATGAAGAGAGAGTAGGGTCTCCATAGTCCCTCTTATGTTTTCTTAATTTTATTTGTTGAGTTATCTTGCACCTTTCTAGTACTTGATATGAAATATTTCGATATCATATTAAGGATATGTTGGATCATTTCCAATAAATCATGAATTGATTTCTATCTTTGATGGGTCTCACTCACTACACTCAGTGGTGTGATTCTCATGTTTAAAGGAGAATGGGACCTGAGGTCGAGCAGAGATAGACCTACTTATCTAGAGTTTGGGAAAATAATATCAACCTTTTCCTTTGAGGTGGAGCAGTAATATTTGAGTGGGGATCTCCCTCCAGTCATCGTTGAGTTTCATGATGTGTTTCCTTTTGAATTATCTAGGTTTCGATCGCTAAAAGAGGTTGAGTTTTCCATTGACTTAGTTCTTGGTACTCAACCAGTTTCTATTCTCTCTTATTATATGGAACCATATAAAATGAAAGAGCTAAAGGCACCATCAGATGATATTCTTGATACATTATTTATATTCCTGAGAATGTCTCCTAGGGTGGCACCAGTTCCCTTTTCTAATAAGGCTGATGGTTCACTTTTTATTTTCATTGATTACCAAAATCTCAATAGAGTAAGGGTAAAGAAAAATTACCAATTTACACATATTGATGAACTTTTTGATTAATTTAAGGGGGATAAGTGGTTCTAGAAGATTGATCTTCTCTTAGGTTACCGTCCTTTGGGGAAAAATAATATGACATTCAAAAAACCTCCTTTTAGAGTAGGTACGGTCATTATAAGTACCTTGTCTTTCCATTTAGTCTAGAAAATGCTTCGAAAAAATTCATTCCTTTAATGAACATGAATTTCCATGAGTATCTCGATCCTTTGTGGTTTTATTTGTGTATTATATCCTTGTGTACTCTAAATCAAAGGAGGATCAAGTGCATCGGCTGAGAACAATACTGTGTTTTTTGAGAAATCACTGATTCTATGCCAAGATTTCGAAGTGTGAATTATAGATTTGGGAAGTGATGTTCTTGGGAAACGTGGTGTCAAAACATAGGATATCATTTGATCATGAAAAGTTGAAAGCGGTTATGACATAGGGAAAACAAAACAATGTCTTTGAGATTCAGATCCTCTTGGGTTTAACCAGATACTATCACCAGTTCGTGAATGAATTCTCAAAGTTGGATTATCATATGAATTCTCTTACTTGGAAGGGAGTGATATTTGGGTGAAGTTAGAAATGTCAGAGTTATTTTTGTGAGCAGAAACATATTTTGACTAATGTGCCGATGTTGAATATTATAGAGGCCGATTAGGGATATGTGGACATTTGTGAGGCATCAGGATGAAGATTGGTCTTCATTCTTATACATATCGATCATGTTGTTTCATATGGATCTCATCAGCTCAGGCCACAAGAGAATACTTATTCGACACATGAACTTGAAATAGATATTGTGATGCACGATTTCAATAGTTAGTGGTATTTCCTTTATGGAGAAATTTTTTATGTGTTCTCATACCACAAAATCATAAGCCATGTATTTTCTAAAAATAATTTGAATCTCTTCCAGCGGTAATGGGTGGAATATCGACTGTCTATTGACTTTGACATCACATGTACCTCGGGGAAAAGGAATGTAGTTGCAGATGGTTCAAGTTGGTGATTTGGGACTAGGTAGTGAAATAATATTCAAGAGAATGGAACTTGATGGATCACTTTGCATAGTTTTATATTGGCATTTAGAAGACAGTTACTGAGGTTTCCTTGGCTAATGTTCAGTTGATATCCTCTCTTCAGGAAATTATTATTCAGGATCAACTGCTTGTTGATGACTTCCATATCATTATAGACTCTCTTAATGATGGGGAGATATTTTCCCATTGGTCCTTCTCTAAAGAGTGAATTCTATGAAATCAGAATTGTTTTGTGGTACCATCATCAGTAAGGAACGATGTGATTAGAAATTTCCATAACTCTCAGTGGTATGTGTACTCAGGAATGATAATGATTTTCTATTACTTGAGGTAGCAGTTCTGGTTTCCATGTATGAGGAGAGACATTATTGAGTTTGTCTCTCATTGATATACAATCCAACAGGTGAAAGAAGAGCACTATAAACCTTTAGGGTTTCTTCAACCACATCCAGTCCCTACCTGTAAGTGAGATGAGATCTCTATAGAATTTTTGGTCAGGATTCTATATATCGAAATGAAGAAGAACATGATTTTGGTGTTGATAGATATTCTAAGAATGGAGTCTCAATTTATACACATACATGATATGAAAAAAGTTGTGGAGTTGGATTGTATATGTGAAATATATTTTTTAGATTCGTGGAGTTTCATATATTATAGTCTCTGATAGATATCCTTAGTTTTTCTCTCTCTTTTGGAGTGACCTTTAAGAGGTCCTAGAATCTCACATATATTTAAGCATGACATACCATCCATGGTTGGATATCCATACAGAAAGAGATATATAGATTCTATATGGTATGCTTCATACCTGGGTTGTCAACTTTGGTGGACCTTGGGATGATCACTAAGGGTATGTTGTGTTTTCTTAGAACAATAGTTTCTAGTATGTGATTAGATTAGTTCCTTTTGAGGTCTTCTATGCCCATCCTTGTAGATCTATGTTCTGTTGGTCAATGATCGGTGAGATTTCCTTGGATAGACCGAGATTGGTCTAAGAGACGACATCAAACTTTTACTTGATTCGTCAGAGAAGGTATACAGATCAAATCCAATACAAGTCTTGTGCTGATCATTGCCATAGAATAATGGAATTTTTTGTTGGTGACCAGGTGTTCTTGATGGTTTCACCTTGGCTGGGTCATCTATGTGATTGGAGACAAGGAAAACTTTCTACACATTTTTTGGACCTTTTTAGGTTGTTGAGTAGGTGGGGAATGTTGAATACCGATTAACACTACCACTACGAATGATGTTGATATGTGACGTGTTTCATGTATCTTAGCTTTTAAAGTATTTATTTGATCCCCATCAAGTTTTTAGTTAGCATGATATTAAAGTTGAACCTAATTTATTTATGACTGAGCAGCTAGTCAGGATAGTTTATTCTGAGACATTTATACTTTCGGGGGGAGTGATACCTTTGGTTTGTGTGCTATGGCAGCACAGTTCTGATTCTCATGAGACATGTGAGATGGAGGAATTAACGAGGGAGAAATAGACTCATATTTTTTTTATAGGGAGGCTTCTTCATAGGCTTTTTGGGGGTATAGAATTTCTATAGTGGGGAGGTTGTAATATCCTATTACAATTTTCATGTATTTTTAAAACTAGCTATTTATTTGAGTTTTGGTTCGGTTTCTTTTGAGGTCCCTCCTGGTGAATTTTTGATAAATATGCAGGTTTCTATGTTGGGGCACAGTTTCCACATGGCCTACACATGGTTTGAATTTTTTTTGCCTATTCCAGCTTTTAAATAGTGTGCTCAACATGGTCTTCACATGGTTTTCTCTAACCATGCGCTATTTCCCAGGAGACCGTGCATACAAGTTTTTCAAGACCCTATTTTTTTAAAATTCATGAGCCTCTTTTTAGTCCTAGATGGACCTCCTTAGACCTAAATATATTTCTTCCTTCCTCAGATCTCCTAAAAAGGATTCTTGTCTCCTATAACCCCTTCCATATGAGATCCTAAGAAAGGAAAACATCAGTTGATCTTCTTCTGATTAGTTTCCTCCTCATGTGATCTTCCTCTGATGATCTCTATGTTTATCATTAGGGTTCCATGGATATTTTTATGGATTTATGTATATAATAAAATTTTTTTTGGAATATTAAATCTAGGATTTATTCTAGTTGGTGTGATCTTCATTCTTCACAGTAAAATCCCAATTTGGGTTTGGCGTTGTTAGATCTGTTGTTTTTGGTAGGTGGTTCTGTTATGATGATCAATTTTTGTTAAGAATAATTTATTTCTTTAATTTTCAATTAATCTAATCAATTTAAATTGACTAATTTTTGAATAAAAAGACATTCAATTGATTTTTTTCAAAAAAAACTCAATTCTGATGAACTGGGGTTTTTGAGGAAAAATGGGATTTGGTTGGGAATTGAAATAGATGGAATAGTTTTAAAAATTAAATTATTGAATAAAAATGTTAAATTTATTGTGAAATTCCATGAACTAGTTTCAAATTCATATTTTTTTAATTGTTTTTTAAAATGTTTTGATGGAACCCTTAGGGTCTCATCTTGGTGAAAATGCATGTTTTGATTAAAAACTCAAAATGTTTTTAAGGGGAAAATTGGCATATTTCAAATGTAGAATTGTATGAATTTCATTTTTTGTTACAAAATTAATTTACCCTAATTTATTTTTACTTGAGAACATTCAATCCTTATGTAGATATTAAGTTATTTTGGGTGGCACCCTACGATTCAAAAATATTCTAAAACATTCTTTTAGCATATCCCATTCCTTAGGTGATTCTGATGATATCCCTTTAACTTAGGCCTAAAGGGGCATATGTACATACTTTTCCATATTGAAAGTGTTGGGTCCCTATACCATGGAACTGTAATACCCATTAATCTCTAGACGATGTTTCTCACATGTTTTCATTTTTGAATGCATTTATATGCCATTTTTATAAACTGTTTCAAATGCCTTGATAATTTTCATAAAATTTTTATAGAAAGTTTTAATTTAAGAAACATCCTAGGAACAAATTCTATTATGAAAATTATCCTTTGATTTAAAGGTTTATTACATATTTTAAAATATTTCCATCAATTGAGATGTGAACCACAAATTGTTAAATTTATTTCCACCTTTTAGAATGTAAGGAATGATTTGTTTAAATATTCTTGTCATGCCAAAACTATTTGTTTTAAAATTGAAAGAACAGTTTAGTTAATTATAAATCAGAATATGTTATGGAATATTTGGTTGAAATCCTTAGAGGATTTGGATCACACAATACTTGTGCTTTCAGGTGTTTGAAGATTATCTCCTTCCAGGTTTGAGCAAATAAAAAGCATCTCTTGGAGGGGGATCCTGCTGCTGAACTTTGGCCTTGCTGTGTTTTCACCCTAGGGACATTAGGCTATTTTTCCCTTTAATGTTTTCTGTACGTGGGTTGTAGTACTTCAGTGTTTGTGACTATTTGACATCTGGATCACTACTTACAGTAGTATTTTCAATTTTTATGCATACTGCCCTATCTCTTTTACTTATGGTATGCTTTTAGGGAAAGTTTTCTCCCACTTTCAGTTTGTATGATTCTAGGTTCTAGTCGCCAACCAATGGGGATCAGGATCACCCTTAGACATATGTCATGAAAGAGTTTATTTTCATGTTACCATGGTACTTGGTTTGGTTCGTGAAAGTAAATTAGAATAAGGGAAATTTGAAAACCATCCATAAGTTTTTTTTGAAATATAAGTTATTTAACTTGGTGTATTATTGATAATTAGTTATGTTATTGTAACCAAAAAAACATTTAACATGATAAAATGTTTTTTCATAGTCACATATTTTGAAAAAAAATTGTCTGTCATTATAGATTTCCCAGATTTGAATTTAATAGTGTTTATTTTAATTACATAAATTGCAAGTTTAGGCTACATTAGTTAAAAATAATAATTTTAATGTGATAATTCAACCTTTACTAATTATATACATGTGATTTATTCAAAAGATAATGTAGAACTTAGTATTTTGTTGATCATGTTTAGTATACTTTAAAATTACTTGGGTATTCAACTGGATTTATGGGAAGTATGTTGATGTTTTAATGCAGTAATAGTTAAACTATTAATATAAACATGTTCATGATAATTTACTTTGGGTAGGATGTTAGGTGAATATGTTATATTAAATATATAATTAGCTATACTATGGAAAATTATTTAAAATTTAATATGATTTTTTTGAAGTCATCACATGTTGTGTGGTGGAATGTGGAGTTATTTTCAGTGTAGTTTTCTTGTATTTCATTAATACTGATGTTCTTGTTAGAAATGTCTTTTCTAAAATATGTGGTAGATTTTATTTTTATAAATATCTATATTATTTTAATAGTCATATTGAAAAATGGTTTAAGAATAAATTTTTAAAGCGATTTGTTTTATAAAAATGGTTTGTTTATGAATAGATTTATAAAGTTATTTGTTTTGTAATTTTTTTAATTTTTTAAATGTGTTTATTTTATGGAAAGGTATTTATATGTTGAAAAAATGTTTTATTTTAGTGTTATTTCAAGTATTATTGAAGTGATTAAATTTTTAAGAGGTTATTTTTTCCTTAAAGAATATTATTGATGTCCCTTATCTAATATGGTAACTATAACCATGGTTTAAAATGATGGCGATAAGGTAGTTATGTTATTGTAGGGTGGAAAAGTAATTATTTATAAGGAATGTGAGTCTTTTTGTGAACGATAAGTTTGATTTTGGTTCCATGGTGTAGAAGTAGATGTGATTCTTATGGAAAGATTGTGTTTCCCTTGCTGTTGTGAAGTGATTTATTAATTTAGTTAAAACTTAATGATTTTAATGTTTTGATTAAATACATGTGATTAAATAATTTTTATGGTGTTGTTCTCAAGAATTGGAATGATTCATGTCATGAGGAATTGTTCATAAATTAAAAATTAGTGGTGTCGATATTCCATGGAAGAGTATTGGGAATCAAAGTTGAGGAGTGGTTAAAATATGTTTAGGTTTATCTCAAATTGATTATGAATCTAGATAAATTGAATGTTTCATTAGGTATTTAATTACATTATTGGGTGTCTCAAGTGTTTTCTATGGTGAGTCATGGTAGGATGGAAGGGGTTTCCTAGAAATAATGCCTTCTCTTGGTCAGAAATGAGTGCATCTCTTTTGTTTAGAGGGATGAATGTGTGAAGGAGATCTTAAATATCTCTCATAGTGTATCAAATGTGAACCATCTCATCATTATAATTTCTGCATCAAAAACCCTTTTATGGATCTATTATCCAATGAATAAAAGTCTACATGACATCTTGAGTCTTCCTTGAGGCCAGAGATTTGATTTAGGATAGAGTTCTTTCATCTGAATTCAAGGGTGGAGCTGAGAGATTATTATGAAGTGATTAATGGGGGTTTCTCTGGGAAACATAAGATGGTAAATATAGAGACATGAGTTTGGACCTTGTGGTAGGTGGAATATGAGATTGATATTGTCTTTTAGAGCTTGGTTTTAACTTCGATCTTTAGGTATGAGTAGCTCATTGTGTCTTCTGTGTGGAAGGTTGATAGTTTTGTTTTAATGTTATGGGGAATCAATTTAATTTGTGACATGTGATCTATAGAGATCCTTGGTTTCGGTAAGGTGTATTTGTTTTTTTTTCTAGTAAATTTTTTATGGATAATAGATTAGTTTGGGATGATTTTGTTGGAGGGTCCATGAGTGAGTATCTTCTGAGTCACTAACCTTATCACTTTCACAATCAACTCATTCTTAAATGATCTTTATTTTTTTAGTTTGAATGTGTTTTACCAATAATGATTCCACTATATTTATCCTAATTTTTTTGGTAAAATTTTAATTTTATAAATTTTATGACCATGATTGTTTAAAATTAAATGAATTTATTAGGAAGGAAGTAGATTTATATTCTACCTAAATGTGTGAACATACAAGAAAACTGAAGGAAATGTTTGTAGAATAAAATTGATTAATGATTTAAATTTCATAAACTAGTTCTTAGAGGTTTTATTTTTGGGATGGATTGAGGAAACCTCCTACAATTTTAATAATTGGCTTCCCTTAAATGATCCAAATCTGTTTGACATATTTTTTTACATGTAACAAAAAACAAAAACAAAACCATGATATATTTTAATAAAATTATAAATATAAAAAAATAACACTAAAACCTTTCCCTTGAAATTTAAAAAATTAATTTGAATAATTTCATTTTGAAATAATTAAATAATGAAAATAAATGATAGTTTTAATATAAATGAAATTCAATTTTTATAAAAAAACAAATTAAATAATTTTTTGTTTAAAATTATAGTATTTTAAAATTAGTGTTTTATTTGAAGAAAATATATAAACTATGATTTGATAATAACAAAATATTGATAAAATGTATAATAGATTAACAAAATTTAATTAGTAACTAATAGGAAATAATAATAAAGAATAGTAAACAATTTAAAAAATCTATCTTCCAAAATAAACAATTTTTAACTATATTTTGGGGTTTTATTTAAATATTGAAATATAATATTTAATACTTTTTTCTTAAAAAAAAATAACCACATTTTTAGACTAATCCTAATAATATGATCTTAAGATATAATTTTAGAGTTTTTCTTAATAGAATGATTTTTTGGTGAACTGTGAAAAATACTATTTTTAAAAATAAATAAACTTTTATGATAATATTAATATATAAGTATGGATTTTAAAATCATGAATATTTTTTATTAAGGAAATTATATTTTATATATTAATTTTAAATTAAATTTTTATATATTTAAAGACCCATATTAGACATTTTATAAATATTTTCTCAGAAAGTAATTTTAATACATAATAAATTTTTATTTTAAAAATAATTTTGATCACTATTATAAACTGAATCAACTGAAATAGATCTAAATTTATAAATATTGGTCCTCAATTATCTCATAATAGTCACAATATTTTTAGGAATAAATATTATGTTATATTAGGTAAAATGTAGTTACAATGGTAAAAGATAAAAGCACAAAAGTAATAATTCAAGGGGTAAAGGTAATGAAACTCGAGAAAAAATATCTATAATTGAGAGGAAGTGTTATTAATTGACTTTATAAATTACCCACATAATTATTTCTCAATTTAATATCCACATGACTTGGCAATCATTTTTATCCCTTTATATTAAGTTACAATATTTAAAAAAAACTATTCGCACCACTTAAGAAGGGGATGCTTACCACCTCTTCAAGTAACTACAAAAAATTTAGTTTTATCCTAAATAATTTATCATTTTTTAATAACCTGGAATACTTTTTCACTATATTTATCTTTTGTCCACAAAATATTATCTTATTCCATCCATCTCCATGGAATAATCTACGGAAATTTCAAAGTGCTCAAATAGAGTAATCATCTTTATGTTTATTCATTATTTTCTATTTCTATTATTCAAATTTAATTTCATAATTACAATGAAATCAAATAATTATTAGTTATTTTATTAATTTTATTATTCTATTTTAATAATCATTGATCACTTTTTCCATTTTTTATTAAGACGGATGAAATAAAAAAATTTACATTGTGTGAACTACCACCTCCATGATGCAACATGATTCATTTTACTTTAAGAACATAAAAGGATGGTCAAAAGGTAAATTAAATAAATAATTATAATTTTTATATAATTTTTATGATTTGGAAACAATGAATCATATTACTTCTTTCTCCTAATATATGGAAATTTAAATTATCAACCATGGGTATGTGTGGACTGCTGCCTCCATGGAATGATTGATTTTAGTTTTCCATTTCATCACGAAATTACATGTATTTTCATAAGGATTATATTAAATGAAAGATATGATCTTTATTATATCATTAAATTTTATGGTATAAAATTATGAATCCTATTAACGATATTATTAACAAGTAATTGTTGTTAATTAATCATTTAAAACGAGTGTACTAAGAGGAAAATGATATATTCTTTATATATAATGAATTAATATATAATATATTCTATTTATATATTTTTTAGTACAAACACATCATATTAATAAAAACAAAAAATGTTCATTATGATATTTTTATAAATTTATTACAATGAAACCATGTTATAGTGAACTATTAATAATGGTAAGTTCATGTCTGTGTTAAATTGACCACCTACATGAAAAATACTATAAATTTATTTCATGGATTACTATCATAACTGATGAACTCATATAAGTTTATATAAACATGTATATGATGTTTTATTCTTTGTTATGGTAAGGTTATATAAAAATTTAACTAATTAATTAAGAAAACATCTTTTTTTCATTAAGAGTCCCAAAAACATGATCATCACTGGTTTCATGAGCATGGTTTGTAGAAACATTTCCATGTCATGGAATTATCACATACAAGATATATTATAACATATATTAAAGTATATTATATTATCAAATATTGATGTAATATTTAAAATTAATAGATGCTAGCCCCACTTTTTTTAAACTATTTTGAAATGATAAATATTACATTCAAACTATGTTGAATATATGTAAAAAATAATTAATATTTATTTCAATTGAGTGATTTTAAAAGGGGACTATAAATGGTTATATTTTTTGAATAACGTTATGATTTATGTATTTAATTAAAATAACATAAGTATTATGTAAATTTCATGAAAGTATAGAAAAGATCAAGAATGTTGTAAGTGTTTTCGTATCAAATTATGATCCTTGAAATATGTTTGGTATTATGTGTCAGTAACAAGTTAGATGGAAAAGGTTTTTTGAAATAAAATAGTTGTTTTTTTTAAATTGTGTTTTTTTGTCAATGAAAATAAGTCATTTCACTTTTTAAATGTTGACAATCAGTCTCACCATCATATTTTGAAAATAGAACTCACAATACATACAAAATTCTATCTGATTGAGAAGAAGTTTTCTGAAATAATATGTTCATCAGTCTCACTTTGGGTCTATGATTAAAGGAAGATCATATTTATTTACTACATTAGAGTCATCTTGGATATGTTAAAATTATGATGATGCTTTATTGATTTTTATTTCTAAAAAATCATTAGTTGTTTGGAGAAATTGTGATGCAAGCGTCATGACGAAAAGGGGAGAATAAGTGATGCTAATCATACTGGTCATGGGATTGTAAGATAATATGGGATACCAATCATATTGAGGTTTGTATTAGAAATAATTATGTTAAAGGATGAATGGGATGTTACGACACATTCCATTATAAGTCATACGATGTTGAAGCTAATATTTAGTGTTATCCAAGAGATGAAGTAATTCATTATTTCATGGTGAAGTTTTTTGAATGAAATAATTTTCCATAGTTGATGATTTCTAGTCTCAAATCATTGATGTGAGAACACTAGATGTAATGTTGTTTGAATGCAGATATGGTTGGTCAGAACAAGTGAACAAGAATATGGTAGTTTTCAGTCAGCACAACAAATAAAAATATTTAAATGTTTAGGGAATTAATTTAAATTCTAGAAGTTATATGGTATCAAATTAAAATAATAATCTACGTTTTCGATGTTTATGTTGGTGATATTGATCCATTGGACATGGTGTGCTATTAATCATCATATGTTGTGAATTAGAATCTGAGTAAAATTTATATAGAACGTTTTTTGAAGTATAATTGTTCTAAAGGGGAATTGCTAAGACCAAAAATTAATTAGAAATGTTGTCAACCATTTCTATTAATGTGTATTTTTGTTTTTTTTCAATTGAGTAAAGAGATAAACAATGTTTTGAGATCTCCAACAAATAGGTAAAGTTAATAAAAGAGTTGTTGAATTGTTTCATTTCACTAATATGGAATAAATTTGGTCAAGAGGAAATGAATAAGTGTGTTTTGTGTTACTTTGATACCTCTATTGGGTTAAGAGATATAAAACTGTAGATGATGCCAATTTTTAGAACATACTAGAGACTAATACCTAAATCACAGGCTAATATTGATATCTCATCAGACATAGGATTGTCGGTTTGAAGAAAAAAATATGTGGAATCTTTATTGGAGATTCAAAACTGTTTTCCAGGGGATCTTAATGTTTGATGAATATAATTTTTTTTCATTTTTCGGTATGAATCATTATAATGGGAAGACAATTTTTTTCATTTTTCACATTTTGTATCAAGAAATGTATTGGTGAATCTGATTTCTTCATCATAATGGGGAAATGGGAATAGAAATATTAGTATTTCAATTGGTATAGGTAAAAATATTGAACAATTTGATGTCTTCATCTTAATTAGGAAATCAGATTGGAAATATCTGTCTTTAAGTATGTATAAAGCAACATAATTTGATTTATTCAATTCTGATTTGTTTGCAAGTTGTTCAAGAAATCTAGAGTGACTAATTTTGTTTTCTGTATGGAAGAAATCAAACTATGCAATCATAATTAAAATCAGAATCAGTATGATGTTTTCTAAGATTATTGAAGATATTTTATGTTATGAGAATATTCTATATGGTTTTAGAAGAGTTTAGAATCATCGAATAAGTCATAAATACATCTTCATTTCAAGGGAAATAACAATCTTGAGGATTTTTTTGAGTGGGAAAATATTTCAAAATACTTGTAAAACAACTTTGGGTATTCTATAGAAAGAGAATGTACTTCGTAATTTTTGACATATGTATTTTGTGGAAGGGAATATAGAGAGGATTCAAATTTTAGGGAGAAGAATTTTCTACATTGGGTTTACATGAGGATGTTTTCACATAAGAGGATTGTTTTCTTGTGTATTGTGTGGTGTTGGGTTTATTCTAACTATACAAAGGATTTAGCTACTATTTTTGATTAGTGAATGTTATATATTCTTCTGTAAATATGGTTTTGTGTTTTCTTTATTTTCAATCGAGATAGAAATCTATAATAAGAGGTGATGGTTGATTCAAAAGAAATGAATCTTAAAAGAAAATTATAAAACTAATTCATCCCCTCCCCCTCTAAGTGATACAAAAATATTAACTAGACCATTACAAGTGGTATTAGAGTTGAAGGTTCCGTTCACATACCCTAATTTTTTTTTGATGTTTTGATAGGAAGTGGATAGAGAATCTGAATTCGGTCAATAGTAAAGGTATTTCAATCGTCAATGGTAAGAACTATAATATATGGAAAGATAGAATGTATCTTTTTCTTATTTTTCTTAGGTATGATTTTCTTCAAGATGTAATAGATGGATTTCTTCCTATTGATGATAAATTTCCTCTTACTCTTATTATCAAAAATAATCATGATAATGACGGATGAGATAAGAATTATTTACACTCATCGTAATCTAAATGTGAATTTTTACGAGTGAATGGTGTTTCCACGATGAGAAGAATATAGGATAAGTTAGAAAACATTTATGAAGGAAATAAAATGTGAATAAGGTAAAATTAAAATTTTTGGGGATAAATATGAAGATATGAAAATCAGAGAGTATGAATCTTTTTGGGAATTCATTACTTAGGTAAATAATGTTTTTAGCAGTATCAGCTATTTGGATTAAATGTTAGAATATTATATTGTTTTTAAAAAGATATTGGGAATACTTCCTCAAAATTTTGATGCCAATGTATCCTCATTGGAATAAATATATCTTGAAACTCTATCTCTAGAGTATATTCATAGTACTCAAATTACTAGTTAAATGAGAAAGGGAAAAGGTTATAAAGGTAAAAAAAGATGATAGATAAATTTATTTCAAAGATTCTAATAAATAAAAGCATAATAATATTCTTGAAGAAGATGATGTTGCTAAATATAACTCAAAAAATGGGTTATGATAAAATATGGATTAATTTTTGAACTTGTTTTTTAAAAATGTGATAAGAGGTACAGGTAAATGAAAAGGGAAACTTCCCCTAAAGTGCTTTTAATGTGGGACCAGTGGGAACGTTTCAGCTAATTGATCTCCAAAATTGAAATAATATGATTGTGATGAAGGAGAAAGAATTAAGATTAGTTTTTAAAAGAAACCGGGTGATAAGGATAAATCTTATTTAAAAAATAGAAAATTCTCTAAATCCAAAAGGAGAAGTATATTATATAATGATAATTAAAAATAAGACAGTGAATATTAATCTGAAAATATTTTTAGATGGATGAAGAGAGTAATATCATTACAACAATTAATGATGAAGATTTTGGAAGTAGTAGTATTGTTGGAGAAGAAACTCAAATAGAATTTCATCTAGAATTTGAATTGAAGGAATGTGTGTGGAAGATTAAGAAGCTAGAAATAAATTAAAAATCTAGAAAATGAAAATTACACATCAAAAAATCAAAAAGGATTCCATAAAAATCATTTCATGCTAATAAAAGAGAATATTTATTTGACTAAAACTCATGAGAATAAAAATAATCCTAAAGAATATCTAGAAGTTAAGTGGAATGAAAAAATAAGAGGAGTTAGAAAATGAAAAGAAACTATAAAGAGGAACAAATAGGTATGAGTTATAAAAACTATATCTCTGAAGTTAGTTAAGGTTCTCATAAAGAGTAACATGATAAGTATAAAAAAAGTTTCCATAAACGTTTGAGAAGAAATATTGGATTTTTTCTGAGAAGATGAAAGCTGGGAAAGTTATATAGGTGGCCATGAAATTTTTTTTTGAGAATTCATATGTTTCTAAAAATTATGAGTTTGAAACAGTTTATCTTAATTCTGGTTCAGATGATTATTATAATAAAACTATGTTGAAAAAGAAGATTATAATTGACAATATAATGGTTTGTGGTAAACAATGTTTTGAAAAAAATACAATAAGGTTGCTGAGAGACATGTTCACAACTTCAGTCAATATTGAAGGTTTAGGGGAAAGTATTAATTCTATGGGTACTTCTGGTATTATGGTGGGTTAATACTAATAGAAAATATGTTTTGGTTAAATTGAAACATTACAAAAATCTCATATATTTCAGAAGGAAATTTTTGAGGGGGAGTCAATCCCCTCAAAGTAATAAGTCTAGGAAATATGTAAATAAGAAACCTTAGAAGTTTGGTATAAAAGTTAAAAATAGGTTCGAACCTCTAGAAACAATTTTGGAATGGTGTGAAGCGCCTGTAAATCTCACAAAAATAATTATTACTTAGTTACTAACACAAAAACATTTGTTAACAATTATTAGAAGCTGAATATGAAGAGTGAAAAAGGGAACAAAATTTCTCTTGTTGTTGAAAATTATTTGAAAGAAAAAAATGGTAATTACATTAGATTCAAGATAATTGGTGTTCATCTCATATAATAGGAGACATAAAATTTGTAAAGAATGTGAAAGACATAAAAAATGGAATAGTTACATTTTTAAATGATGAATCTTTGAGAATCAAAGTTGTTGGATCCACCATCAATGGGAAATAAAAGTAAATTTCCATGGAATACTTTTTGGTTGATGGGATTAAAACGACTTATTGAGTGTTAAAAAAATGTTTAAGAAGGTAAAAAAGAAAATTTTTGAAATGATTTTTTTTTGTTCTGAAATGTGAAGAATATGTAAAGAATACTAAAAGATTCCAACATAGAAAGGGAAACTAGATCCAAGTTTGTGAAATAAAAGACTCTTCTTACTTAGGATTAATGGAAGATAATAATGTGTGGCATAAAAGTCTAGGATAGATGTGTTAGAGAAACACGAGATAATTTCTTAAGCAAGACAATGACTATGGTATTCCTCATCTGGGAAGAAAAAGAGATTGGTGTTGCAGTATTCTTCAGAAGGGAAAAATTACTATCTCTTTGCACAAGAAAGTTAAAATTTGTTCAAAAAGACCCCTGAAAATTATTCATTCTGATATCTATGGGCCGATGAGAAAATAGTCAACTTATAACTATAAGTACTTAATCATATTAATTTATGAGTTTACAATCATTACTAGTGTTATATATATGTATCATAAATTAGATACATTGAAAATGATTAAAATTTTCACGAGGAACGATGAGTAGGAATGTGAGTATTCATTAAATAATTTGAGAACAGATAATGTTGGAGAATAAAAGAATGAATAATTAGAAAATTTAATTTTCAATAATTTATTTCAATAATATTTCAATTAAACATACACTCCTCAATCAAATGGGGTTACTGAAAGCAATAATTCATGTATGGTTGAAATGGGGTGAAATATATTACTTCAAAACAGTATCTCTCATTACTATTGGAGGTAATCCATGAGTATTGTTATGTATATTTAAAACAATTTCTTATATAGGGAATATTTAGATATGAATAATTATTTTTTTTATAAAAATACTATATGTTTTAGAAATATAATAATTTTACGGGGTACATGCATTATAAATATGAAAGGTTGAATCGTTGGAAATTTTGATCAGAGAGATAACTATATAAATTTTCTTGGATATACGTTATAAAAAAGCGAACAAAAAAGTTAAAAAAATAAACATAAATGATATTTTATTCCATTTGTGAAAACGTTATTGAAAATTCTATAGAAGATAAATAGACTCATGATGATAAGAAAGTTGAGGAGGATGGAGAAATGGTACTTTACTATTTTGATAAGGAAACTAATGATGGTAATCCTACTCAAGAAGAAGAATCAAAATCAGCTATTTAAATTTATGAGGATTAAACTCCAAAATAACATCCTAGTATAAAGAAATAAGTGGATGCTCAAAACATTATTAGTGATCATCATAATAAAGTTTAAATATGAGAAACATCAAAAACTATTTCATATAATTCATTATCTTCAAAGGTTGATCCAAAATATGTGGGTGATTATTTTGAGTATCCTGAATGGGTTCAATCCATGAATACATAGTTTTATTAGATAGAAAATAATGATACTTGTGAACCTGTACCAATATTTTATAACAAAAATTTAATTTGTACAAAGTGGGATTTCTGAAATAATCTGAATGAAGAAATTGAAGTGATATTGAACCATGAATGATTAGTGTGTAAATGTTACTCAAACATTGAAGGGGTTGATTTTTATGAGTGTTTTTATCCATTTGAAAGGATAGAAACAATATTAATCATTCATTATATTACTAAAAAATGAAGTTATTTTCTTCAAATAGATGTGATATCCAGTTCTCTAAATGGAGAACTTGATGATGAATTTTAAATTGAAGGAACATGTGTCATTTTTTTGGGAAATATAAATGTTATTTTTGTAATATGAGGAAATAATCGTATGTGATAGAAAAATATCTGATATAATGGTATTCCAAATTGGATAAATTCTTAAGGAAGATGAATTTTATTAAATTAAGAGTTGGTCGCAATCATTATGTCAAGGAAAGTAAAGAGTTTTCCTTCATCATAATTTTTTTTGTTGAAAAAATTATATTTTCCAAAAATGATGAAATATCATGTAAAATATTTTATGAAGAGATTAAAATGTTTTTTGAGAGGTCCATGATGGTAGAAATGAAATATTTTATTTGGTTACAAATTTTATAAATGAAGAAAAACAATTTTCTTTCTTAAGAAAAGTATTGTACATAAATTATTAAGAAAATTGGCCTGGAAAATTAAAAACATGTTTCCACGCCAATTTTACTAGGTACTAAGTTTTATAAAGATAGATAAGGAAAGAAAGTGGATTTGAAAGATTGAAAAAAGATGATTGGATTTTTTTATATTTCACTAGCTCAACAAATGATATTTTTTTCTTAATACATTATATGAAATATTTCATAGTTATTTTAAACAAACACATTTACTTTCTAGAAAAATAATCCACAAATATATCAATGTAAAAAAAATTGGAATCATTTACGATTGTTCAGAATGTATTGACTTTTTTTGTCTTTAGATTCTAATTGGGAAGAAAATGTTCATGATAGAAGGTCCACACGTGGTATGGACTTCATTATAGGGACAATTTGTGTTATTTGGAATTAAACAAAACAAAATTTAATAAATGTAAGAATTATTAAAGATGAGTATGTTTCTACCACCCAAGTTGATGACCAACATATATTGATAAAGAATTAGTTAGAAGAATTACTTGTTGAAGTAATGTTACCCTAGCTATTGTGTTTTGATAATGAAAGTGAAATCAACATTACTAGGAATATTATTCGAAACAAACTAATATCAATATCCACTTCATCAAAGAGCTGAGGGAGAAGAATGGATTGAAGATGTAGTATGTTCCAGCCTCAGAACTAGTTGTTGACATTTTCACAAAACCCTTACCAAAAGAATGCTTTTAACAACTAAGGTTGAACATGGGAATCCAATCTCATTATCATAAAGTTTAAGATATGTGTTTTCCCTCTATCATCTTGTCTTTGGTGAATGATTTCAATAGTAATAATTGTTTCAAAAATATATCCAATGAAAATGTGTTACAAATTTTAAGGTGGAATGTATAAAGGGGGAGTTTTGGGTAAGATATTGAACTAAATATGTTAATGTGTAAAATATGTTAACTATTTGTTAGATTCACTGTAGAAAAAAACATTTCGTATAGTAAAATTTATAAAGATAGGAAAAATGTGACGAAAAGCTGAGGAGGTTTCACAAGTCACTACTTTTGGAAAAAATGGTTTTTCATCCAAGGATTCTTGTTTCTACAATGAGTTGGCTCATGTATGATTAGATGTTTTGATAAGAAAACCATAGTATGAGATCACAATGTTAATTAATTTATCTGTCTTGGTTGAAAAAAGTCCAAATGTAGAGAATATTATGAACAAGATAGATGGATAAGGTTTTATGGAAGTAAGAAGATTTTTTTTACAAGTGTGTTGTCATTTTTTTTCAAAGAATATTTATCAATTTATGTTTTAAAATCTAAAAATTAGACTAAACACCATATTAAGTACATCAGAATAAAAATAATTCTGATATTACATTAGATTGAGAAGAATATTTCCGAATTAAAAGGTTCATCAGACTGGCCTTGTGTCCAGAATGTATCGAAGATCGTAATGAAATACTACATCAGTGTCTTACTAGCTCTGATAAAGATAGAAAGATGCTCTACTGATTTTTATTTCTCAAATATCATATGTTTTATATAGAACATGTGATGAAAGACTTATGAATTAAACGGGTAGAAGAATATGTAAATATTAAATTAAGCATATGATTGGAATAAGATATTTTCTTCAATTTTAGTTAGCATCACATTAGAATGAAAGAAGTTGTTGTAAGAATGGGAAGTTACAATACTTTACATTATAGGACAGAAAATGATAAATTCAATATTTTATGTTATCAAATCCATGAAGGAATTCATGCTTACGAGATGATGTTTTTTTAAGGAAGGATGTTTCAAAAGATAAAGCTTTCTGGTCTTAGATCATTATCTTGAGAACACCAGATGAAAGTATTTTAGAAGGATTTGAAGGTTGGATTGAATAGTTGAGATGGAGATGTAAGTTTTTAGTTATACCAATTAGGATAAATATTAAAATAATTAGAGATAGAATTTTGCTATTGAAATTTCTTTAGTATCATATTTAGAGAAAAAAATTAGCTTCTGATGTAAATGATTCTGATACCAATCCATCAGACTTGGTGTTACCCTATTATTCAGATGATGCAAATTGGAATCAGAAAATGATTTATAAATAATTTATATGGAATTATAATTATTTTTAGAGGGAATTTTTTATTTCTAGATCAATAAAAAAATATTCCAACTACTTCTCATCAAGACAATTTGTTGATTATTTTCAATAGATTCATCTGATAAATAATGTTTTGAAGGTCCCTAGAAAGTTTGTTAAAATAAGATAAGAATACTAGAATTGTTAGGTTTCTCTAATATGGTATCATATTGGTTAAGAGATATAAAATAATTGATTTAAATTTTACTCTAACATGTCTATTGGGTTAAGAGCTATAGAACTGGAGATGACACTTGTTTTTGTAATGAAGCAGAGACTGATGCATCAAATGTAGGTTGACACCGATATATCATCATACATAGAAACATTGGTCCAATGAAAATAATAATAATAATATTTCATGGACATTAAAAAGTTTTTTCAAGGGGAGTTTGTAGTTTGAAGAATTTGTTTTCTTCTATTTTCATGTTTTTTGTATGATGCATCATAATGGGGAGAAATATGTTTTTAATTTGTATCAATTGGTTTAGAGAAAAATATTGTAGAACTTATTATGTTCATCATAAGGAGGAAACTAGAATGGGATGATTATTCCTTCAATTGGTATAGAGAAACATATTGAAACATATGTTTTTTCATCATAATATGGAAATAATAAGGGGTAGATTAGTATTTCAAATTTTGCAGTCAACGCAATGAGATGTAGTAATTTATGATTTGTTATCAAGTGGATGAAGAAGGACTTAGTGACCAATTTAATTTATAGTAATAAAGAAATTGTATTGGTAAATAGGAATCATAATCGTAATTAGGATGATATTTGTTAAGAGTTATTTAGTTAAATGAAGTTCTGAGATGATTCGATAAGGTTTGAGATAATTTGAGAAGCATTTAAGGAATCATAATTTCATTCAGAATTCAAGATAAATAGATATTTTTTGGTATTTTTAGGAGGGTAAAAATCTTCTAAAATCCCACCCAAACCATTTTGGGTTACCTATAAAAGGATAAAGTCCTTTTTACTTTATGAAATAAGTATTATGTTGAAGATTAGTGAAGGAAGATATGAATTTATTGGGAGATGATGTTTCTAGATTGGGATTACCTGATAATTTTTGTTGGAAAAAATAATAAATGATATGATAGAATACCATATTCATGATATTCTAACCATATTGAGAAATTATATTGGGATTTCTAGACTAAAGAAGATGGAATTTATAATGGTTTCTATAGTATTTTGAAGGATAAAAATTATATTATTGAGAAAATATAAATGAGAATCAAACTGGGAAATTAGACTGAGTATTATTATGATGTCCTGAATAATTTCTTGTATGATGTTGGTTAAGGAAATGAATTATTATTTTGAAGAACATTATTCTGAACGTTGATCAAGGAGAACTGTAACATGTTTTTTAGAAAAATTATCTTATATAATTTTATCCATCTGGAATAGAATGCACTTTTGTATTTAGTATAGTTCGATACGATGGTAAGTACATATCCAAATCATTGTATTCCCCCCCCAAAGGATTGTTTTCTAGTTGATTGTGTGGTATTGGATTTTTCTAAACCACACTAGTGATTTAGCTACTCTTTTTCAGTATTAAACCTTTTAAATACTTATCTTCCTCTAGTTTTTCATCTTTTATTTTTCATTAGAGAATTAAATATTTTATAAGAGATGAATGTTGTCTCAAAAGAAATGAAACTTAATAGAAAATATATATCACTAATTCACCCCCCCCCCCCCTCTCAGTGATACAACAATGTTTACTAGGCAATTACATTATGAACATAATTAAATTTATGAAGTGTATATACTAACTATATGAGATATCATATAATGAATTATATTTTAATCATGGTTTTTCTTTTTCAACTTCAATCCATCTCTTTGAAGGGGTTTTGATTAAAGTGGGACTTATATCACAATAGTTTTCTTGTTCTCAATTATGAATCTTTAAGAAAAGTTATATATTATGCACCATGTTTTCTCTCTATGATATTATATCAATTTAATATCCTATAAATATTTATTACTTAATTTTATTTTAATTAATGAGATAAAATATTTGTAATAAATTTAATTTTTTCAAATTTCATTTAACTTAATTGATACCCTGGGTGTAAGTGTATTTGTTAAATCATTTTTCATTCACTGAGTTATGATCGTTCCCCTAAAATTATTTCTTATAACTTGGGTAAATTATTAAATTTAATTTTATTATAATGTATTATCTAATTTTTTACATTTTTTTGATATGAGCCCATTTTAAATTAATTCAAGCTTTATGGATTATGTTTCTTGTAAGAGATATTGATAACTAAAATCTCCATTCTCCGAGTTATAATAATTAATGTTGATCTTTTATTCTCCATGGAATGGGTTCTCTCATAATAATATTTTGTTATATTGTATGTTTAATTCTAATTTTTTATGAGAAGTTTTAATAAAATGGAATGTTTTTATACTCTTATTATATTGTGATTTTTTGACAATTGTATTCTGGAAATAATTAAAAGGGTATTTTATTTTTAGCTTTCATTTGTTTTTTCTAACTATTTTAATTTATCCAATACAAAACTTATATCTTTTAAAGGATCCATTGATAGATATTCCTTTCATATATAATAGTTTCCAAAATCATTCAAATCATATTATCAAAATCTACCTTTGAAACCAAAAGAAATTTTTTTACATCGAGATCAAAAATGTTTTATAAAATATATTTTAAGTTTTCCCTTTCATTGCATTTATCATTTTAAAAATTAATTACCTTAATGGGGTTTGTTGTTTCATGATTTATCTTTTAAAATATATTTTATATTTTTGTGGATTGAACTCACAATATCAAATAATTGGATTATTGATCCCTTCTTTTGTGATACCGATCAAAGCATTCTTTTTGAACTGTTGTTTTTCATTTATGTCAACACACTTTCCAGATTCATTTAGTATACACGTTTTATGTTATTTTTTATACAATTCAACTTATTTTGATGGATGTAATGATAATATTATATCTTTTATTGAAATTTGGAAATGTATTGTCGTTATGCATGTTGTTAATCCTTGACATATTATTATGTGCATGTTGAATATGTATTGTTTAACCATCATAATCCTCCTACAAAATAGTTTATAATAATTTTATCACTTTTATTTACATGGGGAATTTTTTTGAAATTTTATATGATTTTTACTACTAATTTAGGTTTACTATTTATTGAAAATCCTTGTTCCTTATTATATGGATAACCGTGTTTTTATTCAACTAGTAGTTCTTTAAGGAATAACATGAAATGACTTGTTGACTCTAATACTAAATAAATTGGATATTAATAAATGATGATTGGGGGAAAATATTTATAGACCCTAGATTAATGAAATTTTTTATTGAGACCAATTTGCATGAGTTTTGGTTTATACCTCATTCGATATCAGTATAATATCTTAGAACAAGGAATTGATAGAATGTTTTGAATGTAAAAAATGTTATATTCCACCAGTGTTAGATAAGACTTATTGATATAGATTTTTTCATTTATTTTCCTAGATATGTCATGTTTCGAATTTCATATTATTGTGGAATTGTTTTTATTTTATATTCCTTATATATTATGATTACCAGGATAATGTTCTGATAACTTCAGTTATATGTTTCTCTTACTAATCATTTGAGCTCACAACATTGTCATGTTACCATTTACCAGGATTTGATGAAAAGTGATACATATGACATATTTAGAAGGATACTATGTGTGAAAGAATTTGTGGTATATTTTATAGATTAATTTACTTCATATATAGTATAAAAACTTATCATTTGATATAGAAAATATGGACTACAATAGTTTGTGTTTTTTTCTCAATTCTCTAAAGATATAACCCTAAAAAGATCATTTTGAGGTATTATATTCGAGAATAAATTTATAGTTTTTAATAATGGATGTTTATATTTAGACTTTTACTGCTAGTATCAAAGCCACAATCTAAATTATGTGTTTTTAAGATTCAGGTAATGTAGGGTGGGAACAGGGCGTCATAGTTGGCATCAGAGTAATATTTAGATTACATTAGAGATTAGGATGTTCTTTAGGATTCAAGGGATCATAAGTTGGGGTAGATCATAATTTTAATTGTATAGATAACCCTTTGGGAAGGTTCATGATTTCATATTCTGGTAACAATGAACTTTTTATTTGGGGATTAGGATAAGAGAACTTTAGTGAAAGCCATATAGATAATTCTAAGTGAGAAATATATATATATATATATATATATATATATATCTGATGACATTCTATTGTTTTGGGGAAGTATATGTTTTTTGGTTCTCCTAGAAATTAAATCATTATTAATATACTCTTAGTGGATGTAGGCTCTAGAACTGATGTAACTAGGAATAATAACCCCTAAATGGAACATTAATTATTAACTAGATCATTACGTAGTATATGAAAAATAGGCCAAACGTCACGACTAGTTTGAAACTTCTAGAATATATTATCTGGTCAATCACGTATCTTTATTGTCTTTTATGAGGTATTAGGATATGTTTAGATTTTATAACCTAATAGTAAAGTGACTATAGATAACATTGATTGGAATGTGGGGATTCATAAGTTAAGGTACATATTAATCGGTATGTACTTTCCTAGATAATGCATATGTTATATTTTGGGACCATATATTTCAATTTTTATTGAGATATTTATGGTTGTATGAGATCATTATTTTTGGTCTCAGGATAATAAGTTGAAGATAATATTTATAAAATTTACCTTGGTTATACCATGAATGATATATGTTAAACTAAGTGTGATAAAGGTTGACCTGATTATGATATTAGTTGAATTGTAAAATCAATAAGCTAACATGATAGTGGTATAAAGTAATACATCTTGAGGTTAAAATTTATTATTGTTATTTATGATAACTATATTATAAATTTCATCACTCATGTATACTCTTCTGGTTTTAGAAATTCTATAATTCTAAAGAAACCAATTTAACAATGGGTTCCATTGATAGAGTAAAATATCCCAATAAAAAACATAATGGGATAAGGGATGGGGTGATCAAAAGTTTTATTATGTAAACATGGATATGAAGATTTATGATTAATAATATGATCATAGTTGAAATTAAATACACACCAAAGAAGCGTATGATGGAATAAAATGAAATATAATGTGTGGAAGATGATTAAATAAATAATATTCAATTTATTAAATGTAAAAAATGAATTACTAATAATGGGGATATTTTCATTAAGGGACATTTAATTACTATAAATATGGAATTTAATTTCATAAAACTCACAACTTTAAGGGAAAGAGAGAAACTATACAAATTTTTTGCTTCAATTTCAAGAGATTTGGGAATTATAGGATACTATGTCTCAATCAAAGGACCAGTAATGGAAATAATTTCAAAGAACCATGTGATCAAGGGAAAAATTATGAAACAACCACTAATGTAGAAGATAGTTATTTTTACACTATATTCATTAATGTCCTGTTTCTTGAAATTCCCACCAACTACTAAATATTGAGTTATATATAAAAATAATTAGTGGTATGATTGTTATATAAATAACTTTCAAGGGTTTAGGGACGTTATTCTTTATTTATATAGATATTATTCACTTAGTATACATCAATGTGAAATTAGGAATGGGTTTTATCTCTTTATAATGAAATTATTATATATGTTTCACATAGTTAAATCTCATTCTACATCATATATAAATCCATGATTTACTTGGGTTTTATGGTTAATTTTGAGTTCCCTGTAGAAATTAATCTTATCTTATGAGTCAAATTGTTTGGAAAAAATTTATTTAATTAGGGGAGAATGTAGCACTATAAATTTTTAAAATAATACATCTTATAAATGAGCCATTTTTTTATTACATTCTCTATAAACAACATTGAACTAAAATAAAACTATAATTTACTTTTATAAAAATATAAATATTAGGTAATCCCATTAAAACATATAAATTTAGTTATATGTAATGAATAAGAATAATCACTTCCTGAATTATTTTCAGAATTAAAAAAAAATTAATATAAATAAAATTCAATTATTAAGGAAAAATATATAAGAAAATCATTTTATTTTTGAATGTATTTTCCCCTAAAATTAGTTTTTTATCTATAGAAATTAAGTATATTATAATTAGATAATAATAAATATATTTATAATATGAATAGTACATTACCAATAAATTAATATTTAATTTATAGTATATTAGAATAAATAATAACTAATATTTTTTAAAAAACATTTTTCGATATTAATAATTTTTCACTATATTTTGGAATTTTTTGTAAATATTGAAGTACGAAATTTCAAAAAAATATTTTGAAAAGGTTATAAATATTTTTGGATAAGCATAACAATATAAACATAACTGGAATTCTTTTAATTTTTCTAAAAAAATTATTTTTAGATGGATAGTGAAAAATAACCTTCTAACAAATAACATGACTTTTATGGAATTATTAATATATATGAATAAATTATAATTTTATTTAACCATTTTCTAAGAAAAAATTGATGCTCTCTAGTTACAAAGTTATTATGATATCATTTTTTGATCCTAATTGGTATGTAGTAACTGTCGTACTTGGATTGTCTTCGAGGAAGATAGTGTTATTATTTTGTTAAAATATTGTTTTTGGGTTCAATATTAATGAACAATTATGTGTATCATGTTGGTCTTATAATTTATTAATGAATCAGTATCCCAACCTAATATTATCCCCTTATTCATCTTTTCAATCCTTTTTAATTTGGTTTCTAATAACAATATCATCAATTAAATCTATATATTTACTTACATCAGGCAATTTCAGTTTCGATAGAAAAATTAAATGATCATTATAATCCATACTCTTTCCTTTTCTGGTTTTTGTATACCCCCATTCACTATTTAATTACCCTATGGTCTTCTATCAAATCTAGTGGACTTAATCAAATTGGGTTTCATGTTAAATGATCAAATAAGTAAAAGAACATAAAAGATAAATCAAAAGAAACTTCTATTAAAAAAACAGTTAAATTCTATATAGGATTTAGTGAAATCATTTAATGATCAGAATTCATCAAAATATGATGTGATGGGATAAATCATTATATAAACTTAAGAGGGCCTTATGTTCTATCATTAGTGTTTTAATTCAAATAGAAATAAATAACACAAGGGTCATTGGTGGTGGTTCTTGATACCCACCTTCCATAGAAATATCTCACCCTTATATTTTGCTTGGATTGAAATTTTCTATTCTTTTTAGGGGCACATCGATCTTCATTTAATTCAAGAATATCTATTGGGATATGTTTATCTTCCATCTTCATGGTTTTCATGTGTCAAAAAGGAATCATGTGGATGAATTTTTCAAGGTATCAATACATTTTGGTGATCCATACCAATATCCTTTTATAGGTGGAGGGATGCGGTTATTCTCAGTATTGGGTAAAAGAAAAATAAGCTTGGTATATTAGTTATGTGCCTCATTATTTTAAATATCTCTTGGGAATAATTGTTTCACCTATGAGACATCATGTATGCAAGTATCTTCTACTCAGATTCACCCATCATTGGAAAACTAAGGAAAAAAATTTCTTTATTTGTGGTTATATAGATTCTCAGTATAATTTATTTTCCTACTTACCTCATGCACAAAACATACTCCCCGAGTGGATCTATTTAATGTGGAAAGGGGTTTCCCAGATATCATGGAATTATTCTTAACTATGGTTCCTCATTTCCTCTGGATTTTAATGTGAAGTAAGTCCTTTTTTGTGTGGCTTTGGTGTCAAAAAATTATCCTTCAAGACACTGTGGAATGATAGATCCCCCTCAGAAGCTATATAGGTGGGGTGACTTCACCTATGGAGTGCTGGTTAGATCTCATCCTCTATTAGAGAAGAGCGCATATTGGAGTAGGGTATTTTTGAAATTCACCTATTAAAGTGAATTTAGTCCTCCATTATCTCATATCCATGGGTGGAATAAGATGGGGGTGAAAAAGGGTTTTTGGTTCCATTTTTTCACTTGGGGTGGAAGATAAATGGTGGTGGTGACTATTGAAGCATCACCTAGTTCCAAAATCCCTTAAAAGAATCTATCAGCAAGGAAATTTATCTTCAAGGTAGGTGGATGGGTTGTGTTTATAATGAAATATTATAAAGTAATGGCATGGTAGGTTAAGTGGGTAAAATGTTTAGTAATCATGATTACCATGCATGTCATAGTCAGTGTGCTAAATCTGGGATGGTTGATGGAAAGGAAGAGATCGTGGTAGGTATTCCTATAGTGTGAATAGTGGCACGATAAATAGATTATGGTCACACGGTTAGATGTTTTAAACAATTTTTAAATTTTTTAGAAAACTGTAAGAAGTTGGTACTGGTGGTATGTAGAATTACCATGATAATGTTTTTTTTATATTTGGTAGGTTACTCTTAGTAGTTATCATATTATGATTAAGGCATGTTCACGATGCCTAACATGTGATATTTGGTTCTTTTAGGGGAAACATAAGTTCTGTACCGATGGTAAACATAGTGATCATGTATGTCATGGTAACTCCTGGCCTTCGTAAATTTTTGACCTGAAAAAGTTTATATTTTTTTATTAGTGCATTATTTCTCTAGAAGTAAATTCCACCATAAATAATAAAAAATGAAAAACACATCTTAATCAAAATTATAATTTAGTTAAAACTTAAGAATTATAATAAATACAACTATCATCATATGAATTGAACTACATTGTGGGGTATTTTCAATGAATGAAATATATTACATGTTTAAAATTAGAGCACACATCACCCCCCCCCCCAATGCTTAATCTATTGCATTCAGGATAAATATTATCATTGAATTGTGTTTTCTCAAATTAGAGGACATCCTAGATTAATATAAATTTACCTTATAGGGAAGAAGTAAATTGGGTCCTACTAATAGTAAAGAATTATCATGCCTCATAGGTGAATAAATAAAAACACCTTAAATTAATTTAATCTATTTTTAGATCAAAAGTGATTAAAATTATATTTAAGTGAAATCAATTATTTAACAAAATAACCTAATTTTATCACTATTTCATATATTATCCTATGCCAGTATTTGATTTTACACTTTATTTGAATGATTTTAAATGAATTGGTTATATATAAAGTTCCACTATTTTCTATGGGTTCAATATTATATTCACTTAAATGGAATCAATTTTTGTGGCAACCCTTCTGAAATTTATTTTCACAATCATAATTATGTGTAAATAACATTTCATAACACTTATTTATAGGTCTTTAATAAATTTTATAAACACACCCAACCACTTTATCTCAGATATCTTTCATGGGTTCCCAATTTCCCATTATTATTATATTTTAAATTTATTGTTATAATTTTCATTTATGTTGGATCTATATGATGTTATATCTTACAGAACTCCGATTACCAATGATCAAGTTCAAAATTCATGTGACATGATGTTATAAAATTGATTCCACACAAATATTTTCACTCACAGACTATCTACTAAATCTGTGACAAAATATACATATATCATTGAAAAAAACATAGTAATAATTTAAAGACATAATGTTATAAGAAATAATTAATTACTCATTAATATAACAGTATTCTCAAACAAGTAATGGGAGAAATAATGTTCAAGAAAAGGTTGAAAAATAAAAAAACTATAAAAAAAAATTCTATTTATATAAAAATATTTAAAAAAAAGTGTTTTGTTATCTATAGATTATAATTGATCTCTTCTCCCATTAATTTTTCTAATTATGTCCCTGTTGAATTTTAGAATCTATTTTTTTATGAAATGATAGTTTGAATATATAATAAACATAGAAACACAAATTATGAAAAGATACAACATATATGTTCTTATTTTTTATAGTATGAAGGAGTCAGGACTCCTCCATTGGTTCTATTAGGAAGTTTACATGGTACTTATTCAATTGTTGCTTGTTCACCTTGAATGGTTTCTTTGACCCATATCATTCAATCTTAGTTTAAAAAAAATTAAAATTATTATATACTATGTTCTTTTCTATCCACTTGGAATGAAGTCTACCGGGGAGATTTTTCATTCTTTAAGAAGATAACATACTTTCTCTCTAACATTAAACTATCTTTTCTAGATAAACGTTTCATGGGAAGATATATCTTTCTCCTTTATCGATATAGAGTTATCATATGAATGTTTCAAAAATTAATTAATCTCCATTAATTGTAGTTTCTTTTATTCTACATCCTTTTGAAACTCCATTTCCTCTCATTTGATATCCCAATATGCCTTGTGTTATAGCTTAAAGGGAAACTGGAAATGTTTACCATAAACAATTTATTAAAGAGAAATACCTCATGGGGTCTTATAGACACTTCTGTATAACCACAATGCATCTGATAACTTCTTACTATAGTCTTTGGGATGGGGATATACTATCTTTTCCCTGATACATTAGACTTATTTGTTGGATACCTCTTCTAGTTAAATTGTTTTTAAGTGGAATAAAGTGGTGTTTTTAGGGTGGAATCCATATTTTCTCACGGGGCCTCTATATAATTATCATAGAAATGGGTTCCTTGGTTACTGATTATATCTTGAGGTATTCTAAACCAAATAAAAAATCTTTATTTAAGAATTTACTTTATATTTTTCATGTCATCATCTCAAGTGGATTTGGAATCCTTAAATTTAGACACACATTTTACAACTGACAATATATAGGGAAAACCAAATGATATAGGAAATATACTCATGGATTCTATTCCCTTCAAATAAAATTTATCACAAAAAAACTATATTTTTTTAGGAATTTTTTTTTTTTGAAAATTCCACCAATAAACTCGAATTATGGTTATTTTTAAAAAAAACATGCGAATTTTTAAAAATTAAATGGAAAAACAGGCCAACATCTAAAATTATTCTATTAGTTATTTGACGTCCAAAATCACCTCCACATTCTAGTATGTAAGGAAAGAACAAAATGTATTTCTTACTTAGGAATGAATTTTGAATAAATATGTCAATTCATAATTTCAATAAACTTGGGTAACCCCAAACATAATTTTTTGATTAAAATTTTTATTTTGTAGTTAGATTCTTAGAGAAAAAACAAGTTACCATTGTTGTGACCAAATGATGTACTATGCCATCATAATAGGGTAGTTAGACTAGGTTGTTTAACTGTTCAGCAAGGAAGGATTCATCCATACTAGTATTTTCCTATGGTTATAACTCAATATTTTGAGGCAGCCTTCCCAAATGGACATACACTCCATTTTTACAACCCTTTTATCCTGTAATCATGATGTAAAACTCTTAAAATAACAAAATCTATCTTACCAGTCTATGTTTTTCATCATTCATATTAGATCATGTATTTTTAGGCTGCATGATCATAATAAAAAACTACTTTACTTCTTAAGAGATAAGAATGTGTTTCTAATGCAAAAAGAATAGACAAAATCATTATCTTGGTTCTTATATAGTCAATTTGGATAGTGTATATGTTTTATGATATATAGTCTACCACTGATAGAATATAAAAAAAATTGAATAAAAAAATCCTTACATTTATTTTGGAAGCATCACATAATATATTAAATGTGTGACTCTAATATGGTGGGAAGATGATGGGGTAGTGGTCAAACATTCTTCTATTTTTAAAACATATTTCCTGTATGAATCATCAAATACAAAACCATTCCCTTTAACAAATGTTCCCTTATGACAACACATACAACCCAAGTTAACATGCTTGTTCGGTCCTTGCCTGCTAGGTACTGCTAGAATCCCCAAATACACATGGTATCTTCCCAAGGGCGCACCCAAATGCCTGAATCGGCCATAAAACTTATAAATGTCACCATAGGACAACACATATTATTCCTAATGTGGGTTTTCATCAATTGCACACACACTGGGAGACTTCATAGAAATTCACTCATCATGATCACTACTCAAAGACAAACAAGTGTAATCATGGAGTTCTAATCAGGCAGTCTCCGAAAAAGAAAGATGCACCTTGTTGACATGAGTATCATTTAGTCATTAAACCCTTTATAATTCTAGGGTGTTACATTCACCCTTTAGTACACAACGTCCTCATTTTGGACCCATCATGTTCATCACACTTAAGAATGTGTTACTACTCTGATACCATTGTAACAACTTGGACCTACGGATAACACAAGAAAACCACCTTAAAATTGTTTTCGGGTCCTAGAAAATCACGTAACCCCAATTGCCTTGAAAACACATGGTCCCCTCCATAGAGCCCACCCACATTCCTGAATGGTTCTTTAGACTAATGAATTCCCCTAAAGTCCAACACAGGTTATTTCCAGTGTGGTTTATCCTCACTTGCACACACCTTATGGAACTTTACAGAAGGTCATCTATCCAAATCGCTACTCCAGTAAAATCATGGTTAACTATGGGGTTGTAAAAATGTAGGAATGTGAAAATAAAGGTTTACCTTATTGAAATGAGTCGTATAATTTGGTTATTTGACCCTTTATAAGGTCACACATCCTGATCACTACTCTAGGACAAAAATATATAATTGTGGAGTTCTAATCTGGTAGGCTCCTAAAAATAATGGTTCACCATTTTGAGAAGATTCATATCCTTTATTCATTTAACCCTTTATCATTATGGGGTGTTACATTCACCAACACCATTTAGAGCACAACATCCTCATTAGAGAACCTATATCTCCACTAAATAATTTTAACGCATATAAGGATAGTTTACTACTTACCAATGTAAAAACCTTGCTTCTCTAAGAATAATGTCACCCCGCCATAACATGGTCATCAGGTCCTAGCTCTCCAGGTGCCACTAGTTGACCCAGAGACACATGGTCCCATCCATGTATCCCACCCACGTGCCAAAATAGGTCATCAGACTAATGAATTACCCCACCCTCATTATCGTTTTGGGGTCTTACATTTACAACTACCCTTTAGAGCACAACATCTTCATTATGGAACATACTTCTCCACCTAAAAATTTCATCGTACATAATCCCAGTTTACTACTTTAATACCAATGTAAAAAACTTGGCCTCGTTGAGAGTAAAGGCACCCTATCTTAGAATGGTCATCAGGTCCCATCCCACCAGGTTCCACAAGTTTACCACAGACACGTGGTCCCCTCCATGGGTCTCACCCAGGTGCCTAAACAGGTCATTAGACTAATGAATGACCCCAAAAGACCAAAAAAAATTATTGTGTGGTTTTTATCACATGCATACACCATTGGAAACTTCCTAGAAGTCCACAAATCAAGATAACTACTCTATGCCTGGAAGATTTAAATATATTGTTCTAATCAGGTAAGACCCCATTAAAAAGGTTCCCCTAATTGACATAAGTCATATTATTTATTCATTTATCCATTTATCATTATGATGTGTTACATTCACACCCCCCGTTATATAACTAAATCATCATTATGGCCCTTACATCTCAACCTAGGTAGTGAACAAAACTAAATTCTGGGATACTGTTCTGATACCAATGTAACAACTATACCCCACTAAAAATAGAAGCATACAACCATAACATGGTTTCCAGGTCCTTTTTTTTAAGTACCACCAATTTGCCCATAGATATTTGGTTCCCACCTTGTGGCCCACCAACATGACTGAATGGATCATCAAACTATTGAATGTACCAACAACAAAACATAGATTCTATCCAGTGTGGATTTCCCTCACTTTGACACACACTGGGAAACTTCCTTGAAAGTCACCCATCTTGGTCTCCACTCCAGGATAAGAATTTTTAACTATGGATTTTTAATCAAGTAGGATATTGAAAATAAAGATTCTCCTTGTTTAAATGATTCAAATAATTTATTCATTTAAAACTTTATCACTCTATGATATTACATTATTTTTCATCATCATCCTCATTAGGGAGAAATATTTTTTTCTATAGTCTCTAATATACCTACTATAAAATCCCACTTTTCCCACAAAATATATAATGTTCCTTAAAATAGATGGGTATGTTTGCATCTAAATGGCATAAACTTTGAAATTATCAAGTTTATTTACGACTTTAGAAATAAAATGAATGAAAAAATTTCCTTTTTCTACTACGTATTATAATTTTAAAATATTCAAAACCAAATTTTTCTCAGTATATCTTTCTAAAACCATTTTCAAACTCTCTAGAAAATAATTATATCTAGTACAATACAGAGTAATATCATCAAGGAATACTTATAAGAAACTCTAAATAATGTTTGATAAGATACCTACCATGTAGTGTTGGAAGGTACTTGAGGCTTTTTAGAGACCAAAATTAATCCTTTCGTAGGAAAATGTGTGTAAGGTACAAGTGGATGTGGTTTAATCTCATGTATTTGATGTTCCTTCCTAAAAAAAATAAAATATCTAATAAATATAAAGAATATAATAAATTTTTAGGAACAAAACTTCACCAAATCTTATGTTATACAATGTGGACATGGGTTGTAATACCCCAAGATTCCATAATACGTTATCTCTTTAAAGTAATTCAGTAGCTTGCCCCACATGCTACACCGAGTTCGAGCGCACCACGACTTACCAAAATAACCGTTTAAAAAGATATTATGAATATTATTAACTTCATTTTGAATTTCATATACTTCATATAATTATAACATCCATATTATTTGTTTTTTATATATAATATAAGAACAATTTCAATTATTCCGATAAAAGAAGTTTTTTTCAAAAAATTGAAATTTTATCATCTTTTAATGGAGAACCCTTTTAAAATCTAATATTTTACACTTTAATATATTTAATTTTACAAAATAAAATTCTTATTTAGATTAATGAAATAAAAATGTAGTTTGGATAAATTTTTGGTGTTTTCCTGATAACTTTCATATTTTGATGAATAGTAAAAATAATATATTTTAATTTAAAACATATTTTTTAATCAACAAAATTTATAGTGTTAAATGATAAATTTGAATAGTTTTTAAGTATAATTAGAATATATTTTTTTATCATTTAATCCAATGTTGGTAATTGGAAGTAATTTTACAATAATATTAGATATATAAAATTTTATTGAACCATTTTAACTCCTTTTTACCCAACTTCTAGGCATATTTACCCACCTTCTAAGAACATTTGAAAATTTTTATAAACCATAATTTTACCACTTCTATGAATTTAATTTCAAAAATCCAAGTGACATGGTTGAAATTAGTATATAAAATGTGGTTCAATGGGATGAAAATAATTTTTGGTAAATAATAACATTTGAATTTTATTAATCATGGTTAAAAGAAAGTAATGTAATTAAAGGTAAAAATAATATTAAGATTACCCCAAAACATGTCCTAATTCTATTTAATAACTTTATTTCTAACAAAAATCAACTTTTGGACAAACAAAGGATCCTTTAGATACATTTGGGTTAGATTAAGACATTTATTATATTTAATTTAAAGAAGTGTTAAAAGTGTTAAAATCAATGTTTAATAAAAAAGCATTTTTAATATAGGGTTACACATAATATAAATTCGACTATAAATATTAATTAAGAATATAAATAGATTTCCTACAGCATGTTATTTTATTTAAATATTTTAGACATTAAATAATTAAATTTATATATGAATCAATGATGATGAAGTAATTACATTATTAATGAATGATTAAAATAATTGATATTATAAATATCAAAATACATGTAAATTGAGCCTTTGGATTCCATCCACGATTTTTTTAGGTTAATATGACGTGTTATGGTGATTTAATGTATTTTTTTCAAAGAAATAAACAAGTTATGACTTTCACAAAAACAAAATACAAAATACTGTCAAAATTGACATAAATGTGTTTTAAAAACAAATTCTATATTATTAAATGAATTAATATTCTTAAAAATATAAGGATCATCAAAAAGACTTATATAATGATATATATTTCATTAATGAACCACTTTAGGTTCTCCTGGAATTTTATTTTATGATTATTAACCATTTATTATAATAATACAAGAAGACATGGTAAAAGTTATACTATTTAACTAAGGGTTAAATATAAAATATAAGGATAATATGTTGACCAAAACATTTATAATACCTATTTTTTGATAGGTTTTATACCTATCCACACATTTTATTCAAAATAAATTCATTTTTTTGGCTATTATAAACTGAAAACTAATTAATAATGAATTAATATTTCAATCTCTTCCTAATGTGCCCCTACCTCTCTTATAAAATAGTACATCCCCTTTTATTAAATTCACACATCCAAATCCATTTATCTCACCAAAACCGGATCAAAAATTTTTACAACAACCCTCAATTAATCCTATAGGCCTTATATTGACCAGAAAGCCAAATTCAAGATCTATTTTGTTCAAATAAAAAGGAAGAACTCGAAGAAGAGGTAATTATTTCATCAACTCTTTCAAAGTTCATTTATTCTTATACATCCTATTTCTAGGTGGATTCAAACCAAAATAATAACTCCAGTAACTTCTACATAATTATATGTTATTATAAATAAGGTAATATCATATTCATTATTCTATCCACCCTATGAATGACAAAGTCACCTTGCGTGCATACGCACGGCTTACCGTCTCCACACCTCAGGGTAATTTGTTATAAAAACTTTTGTTATATGAATGGGTATAATGATTATATTATGTATATAAATAATTAACATAATATGATAGTTTTTATCTATAATTAATATACCATCCAATTACGTTCCATTTTATCATTAGGTAAATGATATCGTCGCTCGTGTGTACGTATGGCTTACCGTCTCCATGACGCGATAAGATTTGATTCCACGTTCACCATTCAACGATGATTATAAAAATATAATTTATTAATAAATATGTAATATATGACATAATAACTCTACTGGATATATATATATCGGTATTTACATATATCTCATTCTCTTACTTCCGTTCAATAAGATATGAAAATAGAAACATCGTTTATGCGTACATACGACCAACCGTCTCCATAAACGGTGTTTTCCATTTCATATATCTCTCTATTATACATATTTATATTATTTATATATATGATATATAAATAATGTTTTATATTATGTATGAAATTAAATCATTATATATGTGATACTATTATGAATGACAAGTTAAAACACAGACGATAAAGAATACGATTATTACTCGAAATGTTATTTTAATATTCAATTTTTTATTAAATAAGTAGTATAATGTCATAAAAGAATAAAGTATGATATAATAAATATGAATATGGTTATGGAATAATTTAAAAACATACTATGGCCATTATATATGATGTTAAACATACCCTCGACAAAAGGAAAGTACAAGGTAAGGGTTAATTCCTCAATCTCAATTTTATCAGAGACTATTTATGTTTATGTATTTACTGGGACATATTTATCATCAATGTCCATGTTTCATAAAACTGTTTTCAAAAGAAATATTTTATGGATTTATGGAAGGTTATATATAACTAGATCATCATTTTAAATGTTTTAAAGATTTATTTTTCTAAATATTTTTCATTAATGTCCTTATTTTCAAAATGATTTTTAGAATTTATTTATATGGACATGATTGTTTTAAAATGTTAATTCATTTAAAAAGATTAAAAGTGGAATGGGACACTATGATTAAAAAATATATTTCAATTGACATCCTCTATAAAAGTGTTACTTTTAATTGATTTCACAGAATTTGATATTTCTCTCAATGAGTTTTACTGATCATTTTCAACTATATAAAACATAATTTAATGGATATTATTCCTGATTGAGGTTGATTTATTATAATACAATCTTTCATATTTTATTAAATGAGTTATGATATTTTTTATCATGGATGTTGTATTTTTATACCATTTCTGGTTTATGGCTGAGGTATTTACATTTTATATGATAGTATTAATATGAATGTTTATGTTATGGTTCAACATTTTCATATGAGGAATGAATTGGACTTATTAAGTGATGGGTGGGTCCCGCTATAGATCCTTGATGCATCGTTTGGTCTCATTAGACAAATTATTGTCTCTTAACAAGGCCTTGAATAAATATTTATTTGTACTCTTGGCACGAGGCCTTGAATTTTTTGTTATTATGTCAGAGATTATGGATTCCATCATTATGATATTAGTTATTTATGTCGCATGTGATTATTCGACTAGTAGAATATCCATGTGAATATGTAAATGAAATTATTTGATTTATATTTTCCATATTATGCTCATTTTTATGTTTAAAGGGCTTCTATCCCAATTTTATGCCCTACCAAAAAAATTTATGATTATTTATGATAGCTTCCACTGTATTTTTTATCCTTACTGAGAATTTGAGATCTCCCGTTTCTTTTGTTTTATTTTCCCAGGATGCCAAGAAGTGTATTATGATTTATATGAAAGTTTAATCTAAGGTAATAATGGAATACTAAAAGGATTAATTATGTTTTGGTTTATGTAATAAATTGTAATATAATGTTCATGTATGTAATCTATTTCCAAAACTGCTAAACTGATATGTCCTTCAGGACATGATCCCTTGAAATCATGCCAATGTATTAAAAGAATGCACCGGATCTGGTTTTCTGGGGTTTAATTGTTAGATGGGGTATAACATAAAAAATTTAATATTAATATAACATCTTTATATTTAACTCTCTATTCATTGGACTATAGAAATCACTACTAATTAAAGTATAAAATATTCTAGAAATTGTGTTTAAAAAAAATCTTATATAATCTTAAGTTTTTCCTATATATCACTTGAGAGTATATTCAATGATATCTAGGAAAAAAATTTATTATCATAATTATATTATGAATTTTTTGTATATATTCTACATCGAACAAAACATCTAATGTACCACATTGACTTTGATACTTTTCAAAATTCTACTATGTGAAAACTTAGGTATACTTTTAAATATCTTAGTAAACCTCACATATCATCATGACAATAAAAATATAATTTGAAGGATATTATTTATAAACAAAAATATGTTACTTTCCCTTGAAAATTCAAAATTTATTATTTATATTCATAAAAAACTTATATATCCTAAAACAATTTAGATAAATATTATGTATCCAATGATTTTCCAAATTCTCCAAGACCTGTAATTCTAGAATTTATTTCCATACTTATCAACTAACCTCCAAAAAAAACTCAACCACTTTAATTATTATAATGAAATTTTTAAAAACATATAAATAATAATAAATTTCTTTTAATTATCCTAACAGAATTTTTATTCACATAAAAAACTACTCCTTAAAAAATTCCATGGTTTCTTGAAAATATATTATATAAAATGATCTAGGGAATCATTCATAAGCTTCCCATAAAACATACATGAATAAATTATTCTTAGATTTTCACACATCTATAATTCTTTTTGTCATACAGACTAAATTTCTGGTTAAACCGATTATATAAAATTCTCATTCATCATGAGTAAAAAATTAATAAATAATTTATTCCTCCAACATTGAAAGAAAATATATTAATAAAAATATATTTTTTCTGGTGATATCCTCGATGTGGAACATGTATGAAATAATATATAATATCTCATTAAAAATTATTAATAATATATTTTTATTTTTGAATTCATTTAAAAATAATAATTATATTTGATTTTTAGATATTTTTATTTCAAAGTAATTATCTTAAAAGAATTAAAGGAATATATAATAATTTCAATGTATTCAATTTTTGATTTTTATCCTATTTACAAATACTAATAAATACTAATGATATTATTATAGAATGGATTTTTATAATTGATGATATTATTTTTTATGTAAATGATATTATTGATTAAAACATGAACACTTGAATCATTGATGTATTCCCTATGGTTGAAAATTATTCAAAATATTAAAATCATCAACCAGTTAGATTAATTACTATATGATTTAAATTGAATAAAATATAAATGGTATATAGTGTTTATATAATATTCGTTGAAGGAATGTTATAATATTTATTTTATTATCCTATTTCTTGTATAAATAAATTTTTTTATTATGATAATAGTATCAAGGTTATTGGATAACATAAAATATATATAAAAAATTTTAAAAGGAGTAAACCATTTAATCCTAAAATTTCATGGAATGGTCTTATAATTTTTACATAATCATATATAAGATGAAATCTTAAAATTTTCATTTATTTTAAATATCTATAAAAATAACATTAATAAATAAATAACTATCATTATTTTAAGCGTGATATATTATATACATGAGGGGAAAAAATTATTATTTCTAAATGAATGATTAAATACAAATAGATAAAGTATTTATCCCCAAATGATATACCCATATATATATATATACTTACCTTGAAAACAATAGGAGGTCTTATTATAATGAATTTGGTGCAAGGTAACATTATTCTTGTACTAAATTATATTTAATGTGTGTAAATGATTAATTATACTTAATTTTTAAACCAAAATATGTTTTTTTATAGATATTGGATGATTATATTATCAATATAAATCTAGATAAAAATAGTTTTTTTCATATATTTATGAATGACTATAATATGAAATTTAAAAAAAGAACTATTCTCTAAACCTCCCCAAGTCATGTTTTGTTGATTTCAGTTCATGATAAAATTATAGATTTTGATTCCATGAGATTAGTTTTTCATCAAACTAAAAATAATGTTGGACTATTTAGGAATAAATATATTACCAATAATTTATTTTAATACAATTTTTATTTTATAAAAAATTAAGACGTACATATATCAAATGTGATAAGTAAAAACATCTCATGAAAATTATTTTTACCGATTAATTTCAAATTAATGGGAATATATATATCCAAAAAAATAGATTTCATGATAATGTTCAATATTTAGTTACAAAGTTATTCCCAAAAGTTTCATTTGATAATTTGATTTATCAAATAGGGCTGCACAGACTATTAATTAAATTTTGATTTTATCTGGTGGAGTTGAGAATGATGTGATTTCCCCCATTCATTAGGGGTTTCCCATTATATTTTGATGATAATAAATTCAATGGGTGATATAAAACTAAGAAATAATTTAATTAATTTTTCATAATTTTTTTTCCCAATTTTTTATGTCAATTATATAAAATATTCTATGAAATTAAGAACTACTAGGGGTGTTATGAAAAAAAATATGAATTCGCCGATTTCTATTTGTGGTAATTCCCATAAACTCTATTCCTGTTATTGAAATTTCCGATGTTTATTAATTACCAACCTATGTCATATGTTGTAACACCCCTAATATAGGATACCTAGATCGGGTGGTTTTTTATTACATTTTGATAATAATATATGTGGTTTCATACACAAAATTGATGCTTATTAGTTACTAAGAGACTCGATAGAAAAATATTACATTGTTACATGCTATATTATTTTATTACAGTAAAAGTACTTATTCCTTGATAGTATCAATATATCCATACATACATAATATTCCAATTTAATTATCATGAAAATGGGAAATAAAAGTAATGGGTGATCTTTGATGCTTAGTAATGGTGATTGTACAATAAAGGATTCCATGGAATAATAATGACATAAAAAATAAAATAGTAATTGATAAATAAATGATTACATATAAATTAAAATAGAATCATAACAAAATAAACTATAATAAAAGGATATAAATAATCACATGGATAAAATTAAGTGAACACATAATGAAAGAAATTATGGGAATTCACAATTCTTAAAATCATAAACAAACTTTCATGGTCGTATGTCAAGATATCACCCAAAAAGTGATATGATTCTACTATTATGGTATAATAGTATTTTCATGATACCTAATAGTGAAATAATGGTATATAAAATTCCATTACCCATAAATCACATAAAATTCCATTGAATTCAATCAATAAACTATGAGAATATTCAATACATATAATAATGTTAAAGAATAAAAACATTGAAATACTTTCCATAATTTATCTAGGAATCATTTCTTATAACATTATTCCATATATAATAAAGTATTATATGATAATTTAAATATATTCTACTAAGCAACGAATACATAAATATGTATAGGTGAATTTAATTGAAAAATTATTAATGATCATTATGGATTCAATATGTTCAAATAAGTACCCTTATTATGTGAACAATATGTAATTATAGTTATCAATTAATTATAAAGAATTAAAATATCAATTTGTTTAGTTGATTGAATACACGTATTTTAAATCAAAATAGACTAAAATAATTTCTAATAAACCCACTCTAAAAATAATTATATAATTAAACTTATCAAAAACACATTGGAGATATAAATTTTTCTTTAGGAATGTATTCCAAGTTAGCATGCATTGATGAAAGATGTAAACTATTGAGAAAATTGAAATTAATCCACTTCTGAAAAAATAGGGTCTCCAATAGCTATATGTCCATTATACTTTATTAAAAGATATGCACTTATTAGAAATTATACATTCTTAATTCTATAAATATATATAATGAGTATAGATTTTTTATTATTGGACAATATAGAGTTTAATGCCTCTTCGGAGAATATATGCATTATAAGGGATTATGAATACTTTATAATGTGATTGAAATGGTGTATTTCATGTATAGGATACAATAATGATAATACATACAATGGAATTATGAAAATATTTTAATAATTAATTGGAAATATGAAATTATAAAAGAATAGAAATATAAATATGAATTGAAAAGAGAGAGAAAATTGGATGTTTCTTTGGCACGGTAATGGCTTCTAAAAAGAGTAATATGTGTGGGATTGGGTAAAATATTATAAAAAATGATAAAATAGAAGATATTACCATATAATTAAAACCATGTGATCGTATAAATTTAGTTTTTAAAAGGAATTAAAACTAAAGAATTTGTTTTCGAACAGAAGGATAGAGGATTAGAAACCCTTACCTATCTTGAGATTCTTATCCAATATATAAAAGTTATAACTAACCAATTTATTAATTATTTAAGATAGATCCACGAGCTATTATTCTATAAAGAGATATCAAGATATAAATTTTAAATTTTCATTTGATAAATGAGAATAGTGGGTGCATTTTCATAGGTGTGATGAGTAGAATTCAATGTATTTTAATTTTCTATCATCTTAAGTTCCCCAATCCTACAAATAGTTCCCAACTATATAATTTAATGAAAAAATATATATTTTATTCATAAAAGTATTTCATGGGCACTAAATTTGTTGATTTGAGTCATGATTTGTAATATATAATGTCATATTTATCTTATGTTACCGCATTTCATAATTTTTAATCTTTTTACTATATTTATAGAAAATTTACAAAAAATCCACTCACTACCTAATATTAATATCTTGATATCAAAAATTTTATTCATTTTATAAAATCTAAAATCAAAATATTGGAAAATTTTCTTTTTAAATAAACACCCCTAAAAATGATTTCTTATAACAAACAATACTTAAAGAACCTATAATAATATTCCAGTGATGATATTATTTTTATAAGTAAAATCTTATCAATATTCGATATCCATTTTATATTAATAGTATTATCTTTATGATGTTAATTTTCCAATGAAAATAATAAATTATTTATAGAATATTTTTCTTATAATTTTAGCATTAATGTTTTACATTTAAAAACATTAAAATGAAATGGTGTATTAGTTTATAAGTATATAAATTATCATTTAAAAAATAATCTAAAAATTGAATTTTAGTTTAAATTAAATTATTTACATTTTTAAATAAATATAATATTTTTTTCATCTAATACACATGAAATAATATACAAATTTAAGATATATATAATGACTTATTAAAGTTGTCTCAAGTGTCACATGCTACAATTACTATGAAAATATTTATAATAAAATTAAAAAAATAATATTTCTATAAATGTATGAGAAAGATATGATATACTGCATTATAAATTCCTAATTTCTAGTTTAATGATATTTTATATCATTAAAAAAATAATAAGATCATATATTTATGTATAGAAAATGTATTATTTATAATATTGTATAAATTCATATATAAAAGTTTTGCACGTTATGATAAGATAATGATAATGAATATAAAATTTATGTGTTTTAAAAAATAATTGAAACATATGTATAAAACCCCTACACTAGAATCCCTCATGGGTTATTAGTGAAGAGAAGAAGAAAAACCTGAAATCCCACCTTCAATAGTCCACAACATTATGACTATAATTGAATATATATAACCACAAATAGAATGAATTACACTCTTCTATAAATTTAAGGAATAATAGATAATATGAAATCTGCCAACAAACTCTTGTAATAAGTAACTAATAACAATATTACACGAATGTAATGTTATAAATAAATCAAAAAAACTAAAAATAAATAATAAAACCAACTTAGGTAGAAACCCTGACCTCCAACAACTCCAAAACCACTCCATGCACTTGTAATTTCCAAAATGAATTTGAAAAAACATATGTAGACGTGAATAATAGTTTACATATACATAGGGTGAGCATACATGTATAATTTGTAGGATAATCTCTAGAAACACTCATAAAAATTATAAAATAAGAATACTAAATCCCCACCAATAATAATGAAATAAAATTTTCACCTAATCATGTAATGTAATTTCCTATCCTCAACAAGTCTCACTCATGATGAAATTAAAAAGATAAAGTACATTCATATGAAATCATATATATAAATGTAGGTACCCAAATTTACTTTTACACTGGTATGAACCTATAATTCCCCAATAGAAAACATCCTATGATCATCCATCCAATGAATCAACCAAACCAAATAGGGATAATAATATCTGGATCTCATCCTACATCCCATGAACCTTGTCACATCCTCATCGCCATCATCTTATCAGTAACCAAATAGAATTCCAAAAACCACTACACTAGGTCTATGATAAATTATACCTCAATACATTAGTTCCCATTCATATAAACTCATGGGAATCTGTAGAAACCAGGATTATAAAAAGGTTGTTGCTATAACATTAAGCTGTTACCACCCTAACAGAAGTGTATCGTAAGATTACGATACCCTATAGACTACAAGAGACTATACCCAATTCATTTAGTTGTCACAACATGGATATGCCTAAAAAATATTCTACAACTTGTTTGAGAGTGGGAAAGGGGGTAGTAATCTATCCTTTCCTTTTCAGTTATAATAATTAGAAAAAAACAAACCCCCCAAAAAAATGACTTTTATTTTCCTTACCCACTTGGGTAGTGAAGCATATGAGATTAGAAAATACAGAGAATATATAACCCATAACTGTACAATGGGAAACTAATGTAGACTTGATTGTAACTATACTATCTTAATATATTATTCTTCCAACACTAAAACCTAATACACTTACATTTATATAATCACACAAGAAATAAGGTGTAACCATCATTAATAAATTACATTTTTGAATTTATTAATTATAAATATTTCATTAAACTCCATTATAATTTAGAGGTAAAAAACAATTATTTACAAGACATCATGATTTTATAATAATTTATATTACTAATAAAAAATTCCTTATCTTCTAATTTTACTCTTACAATTGTATGGTTTTCATTAATGTATTAATGATTTACTATTACTTCCATAAATAACAATCATATCCATGAGTTTATTCATTAATATATTTATCATTTATAATTTTTTGTTAATCTAGGACTCATCATAAGCTACCACAATGACAGATACAATTTTTAAGCATAGATATAAACTCTAAACAATAGTTGTAAAACAAAACTAGAAAGATTTGGAAACCCATGTATTTTAATGAAACTTAAAAAAACAACTTATAGTAGATCCAATATCTCAACTCATTCCAGCCATTCTAGTGTCATCTATGACACCATTGTAGAAATTCTCATGCATTCCTCCACAACTAACATCATCCTATAAGAGAAAATTAGGAAAAACTGATTTTTCATTATTTATCAAATTATACTTGATTATATAAATATTTAATCAAGACTTTACAATCATAGAGTAAATAAACAAAAAAGTATTTTCAACATGGAACACTCACAGTGAAACGAAGGGCGTATCTCCATGGCAGTGAGGCCATTATCAAAAAATAATGGGATAACTCATCCCTAAGTAATTATATTAAGAAAATAACAATTTCATTACTACCATCCATGTAACATGTTCCTTATACATAGGTTGAACAATAATAAGATACCGATAATCAAAAACTATCAATCACTAGAAACAAAACACAATCATTCTTGAAGAAAAACTTTAACATTTAATCCAGTTCGAGGTAGAACAATAATAAATTTATATAGATAAGTATTTATCATTACATTATAATTAATAATTTATGTTGTCTAAAAATTTTCAAAAGATTATGACAGTTCTAAGAAGTATGAAAAGTACAAAAAATAATTACAATACCAAACTATGTTGAAAATAATCCAAACATGAATATGATATCCACATGAAAATATAGAATATAAAATGGGAGAATAATAACTAGTGATAAATATCTGATTTCACTCATTTAATTCCCCTATTATGAAATAATGATTGAATTGAATGTGGTAATACCACCATCACTGTTCTCATAATATCTATATTTTTATATTTTTATAGAATCTTCCATCTAATTATTTAGTGGAATCTATAAAATGATAAATCCCAAATTTTATAAAATAAATGTGTGATAAAAAACCCCTACCTTCAGGGAAACATCATGATTTGGTGAACCAATAAGTGGAAGAGATATAAACATAAAGCTGTAGAAACCATAGGAAGGGTCTAGTGAATTTTTGAGTGTTTATTGGACTTGAATAACAAATTTTGATCACCTAGACTCATATAGAATGAATTTCATCGCATCATGGAGACAGTAGTCCATAAATACACATGAGCGATGATATCATTCTTTTAATTATGAAATGGTATCAAAGTGTATTGTATATATATTATTAAATAATAAAATCATGTTATTATATTGATATATAGTTATTATTTTCATCATTATACTCATCCAAATAATGCGGTGGTGAAAAATAGATTACACCACGGTGTGGTGATGGTAAGCCGTACGTACTCACATGTGGCGATTTTGTTTTTTCGAAGGATGTATAAAAGGGGGAATATGGTTTCTTAATAATCACAATAACACACCAATATAAAATTTATACTAGATTTATTAATTTATTATGGATACAACTCATCAAGGGAATGTATATGAAGATACAATTTGAAATAATTTATAGAGGTGATTACCTCTTCTTCGATGACCTCCTTCTATATTTTCTCTTAAAGGCACTAGAGTGTGTCTTTTGAGAAGAAATGAACCTATAGAATGTGATTAATAAACTTGAGAAGGTAACTTTTAAGGTTATGGTAGAGCATAAAGGCTCAATGTGAATTGAAATTGTGAGGGAGGATGTTCCCTTTTATAATTGAGGTGAGGGGCACATTTAGAATCTCAAAAAATATTACATTATAATAAAATCAAACAACATCCAAAAACATAAAAAAATGACATATTTTATAATTTTGGAGGATATAAGTTCGTAATATCATAAAAAATAATTTTTACAAGTTTTTATGTTAATTTAAACCTTGTTATTTTAATTTAACACTTTGTTATTCAATTTCATTTTAACTCTGGTAAAACATATTTCAATATTAAAATGGGGAAATATTTAATTATTTGATATATATTAAATCATAAATAAATAAATTCTATAATTTTTGACCAAATAAAAATAATTTTATATTTTTTAAAAATGTTTTAATATGTTTAAATGATTTGATAAAACATTATTTTGACAAAACAATAATATTGTCAATTTTGACACCATTCAATTCATGGATTTTAAAAATATCAAGATAATATGTCGTCAATGAATTTTTTTATTAAATACCTATGGGTTATAGGTCCTCTATAAAATTAATTGGACATATTAATTATCAGAAATTATATTTATTATAATATTTTTAAGAACCATAACATGATATTTCCATAAATAAAGTAATAACTACATCTGTTTTATGTAATTATTTAATATACTTATTAATTGGGTAAAAATTAAAACTAAAATACTATAATGAAGATACATCTACTATAATATAGTAGAATACTTGTATTCAAATATAAATCATAAAAATCCATCACTAGAAATGTTATAGTTATTAAAACCTGAATGTGACAAGTTTAACATCACTTTAAATAAAATAATATTAGTTCCATAATCTTTTTCAATAAGGATACAAATGGTCAATAACTCAACACTTCGATGTGTATGGTCAAGATATAATCTTTAAATAAGATTTTTTAAAGTTTTTTTTGTCTTTTAATAGTTTTTATAATTTTAATAAAAATTATAATTTTTATTTTTCATTAATTAAAACATTTATGCATCATCAATATATATAACTTTACGTTAATTATTTATATCCTAAGAATTACAAATGAATTACCAAGATAAATTAAATTATTTTTTATTTCAAATTACTATTTAAAAGTTGATTTTTTATATAACATTATTTTAAAAAATATATATTCTTTAAAACACAAATGTGACATCTTTAAATTTCAATTATATTAAATATTATAAATTTCGTTATATATCCCAAATGGCCCCAAAATGTCAAAAATAAATTTATATTTGGGAGATATGTGTATTAAGTTAAAAAATAACATTTAGATTCGTTGATACGACCCATTGTTTTACTTGTGGATTCATAATTGATATTATAGAAAGAGAAAATGACACTTTGTTCATTTCTTTGATTTAAATATTATTTAATTTATTCTCATGGAGAAGTGTCCATTAAATGGCATAATTTCAATCTTTAATTGTTATGGGTCCAATCACATTCAAATAAATTTATTTCATTTGATTTGGTCATTATATAGTAACTATAATATTATTTTTAACCTAAATTTCCTAATTTACCCTTTACCGTGATAACAAAATTTTCCATTGTTACTATTCATATCCGTAGAAATTAATATTGAACTAATTACAAAATTTGAAATCTATTTCTCAAAATTTGTAATATATAATTTTTATAATTTAATTTAAAAAAACATGTAAAATGACATGGAAAACATCTTTTTGGATAAATATCCTTTTTAAAATGATTTTTTTTAATAAATTCATGTATAAAATCATTTTAAAAAAATTTAATTGGACAAAAATGAACTGTTTAAAATTTAAAACAAATAAAAAAATATATTTAATACCTTTAAAAGATAATGATGTTTTCAATAAAAATATGTATTTTCACTACTCATCAAAAAATGAAATTTATTAGAAGAATATAAACAATTCAACCAAATAACTTTTTTATATTAAAAATTAAAATATATAGTTTATTATGTCTAATCTAATATAAAAAAGTTTCAAAAACATGATTTAAAATGGTATCACCATAAAAATGCTTCCAAAATGCAATTTTTTTAAAAAAATGCTTCTTCTGTTCAAAATTAATTGAATTTGTCCCTATATAATTTCTAGAAAAAAATATATGATGAATTTAATAAATTTGATTGAATATATTAAATATATTTTTAATTAATAAAATCGATAAAGAGTTATTTTATTATTTTATAAACTCACATATTATCATTTGTATAGTTTTTCAAAAGAAATATAATACCATTCACACCTCCAATTATAATGACTAGGTTTTAATATTTAGATGTTAAGGTTTAATCAGTCTTACATGAAATTAATTCTATCAACAGAACTTGAAATTGATTGTAACACAATCCAGGTATAGTAATTCCTATACCACAAGCTAATTCGGTGTTGCGTATAGTGAAAAATTATCTTGGTGTAGCGTACAACATAACACATCAAAGAAAAATAATTTATCTGATAAAAATATAAGGGCGTTACATTCTACCACCTTAAAATGAAATTCATCTTTTAAATTCATTGGGGGTATAAAAGGTTTAATTATTATAATTTTATTTCATAGAAACCGACATAGTAAAAAGTAATACTAAAAATTTGTTCTAAAAAGAAAAGTTATAAATGCAACAGTTACCCAAGGTAACTCATTAATTGGTTCCCACATAGAAGAACATAGGCTGAAAGTGAAAACAGGGATATAGAAGAAAAATATTACTTTCATGTTCTGAATGGTATTGTTAGATAACATGGTTATGAGAAAGTAAATAATCACAAATCCATAAATCCATGATGATCTAAGGTACCATTTGATTCATCAGATAAGAATGTACTACGATAACATTTTTTGGTTTTATGATCCCTTCCCTAAAGATGAAGACTTATTCATGAGAAGAAATACTTATGTGATTATAGTATAATCTCACCATTGGTAATTACTTGAATAATTTCCAATACATATCATATTCAAAGAAATGAAGTTGAATTTTTCAATCCTAAAGTGTTAGCAGATCATGCGAACCATAAATATAATTATAGGTCATTCGATTTAAATTTATCACAAAAAATGTTATCATATGTAATCAAATATGCATAATTCCACCTATGGTGAGATAATATTTTATTCTATCAAATGTCATAATAAGTTAAACTTAAACTTTCCATAAATTTATACCCTCATAATACATTAATAATATGAAAATAAAAAACATTATATTGAGGTGAACAAAGTCTTTTTGACATTTATCTTCATATCTCATAAGGTAGTTCTTTGTTATCACATTCCATTAATCATGTATTCTCTTAAAACATAGTAATAACTTTAATTACTATAGAAAACATGCATGTAGTAAAAAATTAACTCATTCAACATACCAAAAAAATACCAAATTTTCAATATACTCAAACCATGAAATCACTTTTTCTTTATATCAGTCTAGAGGTCATTAATACAATAAAACAAATCATTATCTCTGTATCCCATCATATGTACATGTCATGTGTTTTAAAAAAAATATTTGAATTATTTTTCATGTTTATTGGTACCATATACTTGTGGAAAACCAAAATGGACCAATACATAGATATTTCTATATTCTATAATACTATTAAAGATATTCTACAACATTGTTCTGGAATCCCATTATATACACACTCAATCATTCCACCACTTCATTTCTATACACAATATCAACAATAGTGATCACATGGTATTTTCCTTTATCTTTATCCTTAATAGATTTTTGACGTCGATCATCATTAATAACCATTGGATTAGGTCACTATTTTTCATAATTCTGCATTTTCTTACACTTGTAGCATTAATGTGTGGTTGGTGTATTCTCTATAGAGTTTTCATTATTCGTATTATTAGCAGCCTTTTTTCTCATTACATCGGCACTCAATTTCCCGATGACCTTCTTTTCCACACTTAAAACATTTTCTAGTCCCTTTAAGACCATATTCACCATGGATCTTTCCACACATTGAGCACAAGGAAACACTCATCTTCTATTCACCATTATTTTGAGATTTTCCATTGAACCCCATATTTTTTTTCTTGTTAAACCATGAGATTGATATGTAACACCGACTTATATTTCTACCTTAATTGAACAACGCACAATCACTTCATAGCTACTAATATATCTTATATCTAATTCAATTTGAAGACCTGGTTTTATGCCACTAAATAATCAATTAACATAACTTTTAGGTTATATGATAAATCCAGAAGCATACCATGAAAGTCCGGTAAACTTTTCCTTGTATGGACCAATGGCTTTATTATTATATTAATTAAGATCAAGTAACTCCTATTTTATCTTCATTAAATGATTACAAGGAAAGTAATTATGAAAAATAAGTTCTTGAACTCATCCAATTACATAGATTCAATTTCATCTTTCTACCTTGTTTTCATGATTAGAGTCCACAACTCGTATGCTTCTCCTTCTAAATGATAAAAATCCTAAATAAAATTTTCAGGTTATGAATAGATAAATGATATAAAATATATATCCAATGGTACTAATCCATTTTTCCGCAAAAATTGGATTAGAATACACATTGAATGAAGATAGAAGTTGCCTCATGAATTACTCAACAGAATTTTTTCACCTATTTGGTTATTTGGAAGTCCAGAATGATTTATATCTTGTTTAAGTATAGAAATAAGACATTTCATTCCATCTCCCATTACATTTGGTTTTACAAAAGGAAAATAAATACATTTTCCATTTCATTGATCATTAACATAGTTCCTTTGGGTTCCATCCATTTTCTACAACCCAAAAAGAAACATTTTAGAGGAATAATCTATTCTATGAAAACGGAATAATCAAGGGGGAGTAATTTCAATCTCAAAAATCTAACGTTTAATCCTAGGTTATTCATAGTTATAAAAAAAACTCTTGGATCATAACTTATACTTAGAATTATCCTTTTCACATCAAAAAACATATCCTTAAAAATATTTCTAGGGATCTCACAAAATATTTCATATCATAGTTTCCAAAGGTTTTCTAAACCATCATGCTGATACCAACTCTAATGACCCACGCTTGAAGTACATAGACATTACATTTATAATAAATAATACTTAATACATTAAAAATATAGGTACCTGAATACCATATTGGTTTAGAATATTTGGAAACATAGAACACATTCTTCTAACATGGTGAAAGATATACAATATCTCCCATAAAGATCTTCCCTTTTAGTTTTCCTACCTAAAAGATTTCTCTATATCATTAGGAAAATAAAACAAAAAAAGGTGAGATAAAATTCTCAGTAATGGTAAAAAAACATAAACATATGAATGTAGAAACATTCGAATAATTTTTTTATATCAAAATATTGAGTCCTAAAATATATCTTGGAAATATGTAAGTCATAAATAATAAAGGAACATAAATCGTGATAAAATAGTATTGTAATAAAACATGGAATATGGAAAACACATAAGAATAGAAAAAAATTTCATATTAGAAAAGGATCATTGCCAAGAACTTCATAGTGGAAAACATCAATTAATGAACTGAGTTTAGTACTCATTCCATCCCTTTACTACTGAACTAGATTTACTAGCAGCTCAAGGCATGTATTACTAAACTATATTTACTTGTCATTCCAGCCTTGTACTACTGAACTGAATTAACTTGTCATTCCATCCATGCCTACCACATGAGATAAAATCTCTACCCAATGCATCAGAGGTAGATATGGGTCCCATCCATCTCATAATGAAATCATTCCTACGTGTGCCACAAAAACATAACCCATTCATCATATCATGACCTAAGGAATAAAATGGATTTATTAAACATCATTCCATCATAATCTATATAAAAAATAGATTTCATAAATAGAATTGCATCATAATAAAATCAAACCATAGTAAAAATGTTGTTAGAAACATGACCTTATTTAAATAATGTCATCTTATATGGAAAATAGTTTTGATAAAACACTTGATATTAATTCATGAGGAAAATATCGAATCTTTTTCAAAAACATTTTTATTCATAAAACTGGAACGAAATTTAAAAATAAATAAATTTAGTTTAAACTAAAATATAAATAATTTAGATGAAACTTCATGGAACTATAGAATTATGAACATGTAAAAATCCATTCATATAGTATAAGTTAAAAAAACATTTTTCTCATACTTTTTCTGAAAATGTCAAAAAGTACCTCATATGGAATAATGATAAAAGATTCATTTCATACCATTTAGAAACTTTTCACCAATGGGTAAAATGTAATTTAAAATATAATATAATAATAGATATAATATTATATATTTAGGAAACATTTTTGTAGATGACAAATATACCCATGTAAATACTTAAGTGTAAACAATCTACGATAATAATGAGATAGAGAAATTATCCCTTACTATTGGTCTGCTATACATTGTTTGTATATGATCCTTCTGTATGATGATATTAATAATTTTATTAACTTATTATAGAATGATATTTATTTTTAGGATATCATATGTGATCATAGTATCATTATATTGGTAATAATATTTCATTATTACTCCTTATTCAGATATTTTCTACTTCATTTTCTCAGGTATGTTTTGTCGAAAAAGTTCTGGTTCTCCTTATTAGGTCATTTTTACGATATTACAAAAATATATTGAGATAATATATATCATATGTATTTATCTTTTAAATTTATATAATCATGATTTAATTGATTTCATGTAGAATGAATCACATCGCATCATGGAGATGGTAAGTCGTATTTATGCACAAGCGATGATATGATTTCTTTGATTATGAAATGGTATAAAAGTTGATGGTATATATATTATTACATAATAAATTACTTGTTATAATAATCATATATAGTGATTATTTATATCATTATATCCATCCAAGTCATGTGGCAGTGAAAAATAGATTACACAACAGCATGGAGAATGTAAGCCATACATATGCACGTGTGGTGATTACAATTTTCATAAGATGTATAAAATGTGGAATATGGGTGATACAAAATATTAATAACATCCTAGTGTAAAATTGATATTTAATTAATTAATTTATAATGGAAAAACCTAATGAAGATGAAGTATAAGAAGAATTAATTTGAACAAATCGGTAGGGGAGATTACAACTTCTTTGATGAGCCCCTTTAGATCTCCTCTTAAAGGTACTAGATTTGGTATTCTGAGAAGACCATAACCTCTAAAATGTGATTAAGTGTTTTTATAAAGAATATGGTTATTTGATGTTAGATATTTTAGGATCCCAGTGAATTGATATTGTGAGGGAGGATGTAGAATTTTACAATTCAGACGAGGGGCACATTTGGGATCTGTAAAAATTTTAATTTATAATAAAATAAAAACACATACAAATACATAAAAAATATAATATTCTCGAATATACTCTCAGATAAGGTTATAATCTCATCATAAAATAAATAATGCACATGATTTTATGCTAATTTAAACATTGAAATTTTAATTTTATATTTTTTTATTTTATTTCATTTTAACTAGGGTAACAATTATTTCAATATTTAAAAATGGTGAAATATGTACATATGTGACGTAAAATAAATCAAAAATAAATAATTTGGATAATATTTTACCATATAATAAATATTATATGCTTTTAAAAACTTTTTTTGATATTTAAATAATTAATAAAACAGTGTTTCAACAAAACAACAATAATTTTAATTTGTACAATATTCAATTCATGGATATGTAAAAAAACAAAGATAAGATGTAATCGTCAAAAGAAATATATTATTATATCCATATGGTGTCTAAGGAAACTTTAAAATTCATTTTATATAACAATTATCCAAAATTATATTTATTTTAATTTTTTTAATAACGTTAATTTGATATTTCAGTTTATAAAGTAATTACAACATATGTTTTGTGTAATTATTTAAAATAATTATTTGATGGCTAAAAATTAAAAATAAAGTACTATGATAAATATAATGATACAATATTTAGTTACAATACTTTTTTTAGAATATATATTCTAGAAAATCCATCATTAAAGATGTCATACTTTTTAAAACATGACTCTAACATGTTCAACATCACTTCAAATAAAATTATATAAGTGTCATAATATATTATATAATAATCAAAATGGTCAATAAATAGAAAATTGGATGATTATGGTCGTGATGAACTCTAAAAATAATATTTGGTCTAGTTTTTGTGTCTTTTAATAGTTATAATAATTTTAATTAAAATTATTTTATTGATTTTTCATCAATTAAATAATTCTTACATCATCAATATATACATCATTAAGCTAATTATTTATTTCATGAAATTTACGAATAAATTATCAGGAAAAATAAAAACATTTAATATTTCAAATTAGTATTTATAGTCTAATTTTTTTCTATATACCCTTATGTTAAAAATGATATGTTATTTAAAACATGAATGTGAAATGTTTAATTTTTCATTAAATAAACTATTATAAATATCATAATATCTTCCAAAAGTACTAAAAACATCAAAATTAAATTTATATTTGGGAAAAAAAAATTATTAAGTTAAAAATTAAAATTTATATTCCTTGATACCACCCATTTTCTCATATGTGGACACATAATAGATCTTATAGACAAAGAAAATGAATCTTCGTTTCTTTCTTTGATTTAAATATTGTTCTTGTCATTTTCATTGAAGAGTGTACATTAAATGACATAATTCCAATAATTATATTTTAATGGCCGAATTCCATTAATCATGTAATTTTTTTCAATTATTTTGTTCATTTTGTAGTCATTATAATTTTATTTTTATCTTAAATTACCTATCATGGTAAAAAAAACATACCGCATTTATTGTTCATATTAGACAAATATAAAATGGACTGACTTACCAAATTTGGACCTCATGAATCAAAATGTTTCATAGATTATTCAAATTCAAAACAAATAAGATTCAGAATTAAATTTAAAATAAAATTTGTAAAATGTCATGAAAAATGTTTTTTTAATGCCCCATTTTAAATGTAAAAATTTTTCATAATAAATTCAAGTATAAAATAATTAAAAAAATTGGATTAAAATGAACTAATTAAAATTTAAAACTAATCCAAAACATTATTATATAATTAGTTTAGATGAAAATAATTTTTTCAACACAAATCAATATTTTCACTAATCATCAAAAAATTAAACTAATCAAAAAATAAAAAGAAATCAACCAAAGTAGTTTCTTAAATTTGAATTAAAATAAGTAGTTTATTGTCTAAAATTGAATATTAAATTTTTCAAAAAATGTATTTTAAATTGGCATGGCAATAAAATGTTGTTAAACTGCATTTTGTTTTTTGAAAAAAGCTTCTAGTATCTAAAAAATGAATCTGTTCCTATAATATGTATAGCAAACATATAAGTTGAATTTTAATCATCAGATTGAATATATTAAATATTTTTTTCATTAATAAAATCCATCAAATGTAATTTTATTTTTTTATAGAGGTGATTATTTTCATTTAAATATTTTTTCATATGAAATTTAATACAATTCAAAGCCTCCATTATAATTACTAGGTTATAATATATAGTTGTTCACTTATACTCAGTATTATGTGAAATTAATTACATAAAAGAACTTCAAATTTTTTGTAACACATGATAAGAATATATTTTCATATACCACAAGAGAAGTCAGTGTTGTGTATAACACTAGATTATTTTGGTGTAGTGTAAAACATAAGACATAAAAAAGAGAAAAATATCTCATAAAAATATAGGGGTGTTCCACTGACATGTTCTTTATACATCCTATGTTGGTAGTATCTAACTTTATTAGAATAATGCAACCCTAATAAATTATCTTACCTGTTTGGGCTTATAGTGGATGACAATGTGCTGTGTATTTCGTCATTAAATTATTCTTAACATTTCTATTGACACAATGGTGGGGAAACACATTTCTTATTCATCATATTTTATCCAGAACCTATCTATCCAATCCATTTTTGTTCCTATCCATCCATTGTTACATCATCTAGTGATTGTTTGAATGATCCTTCTTCCTCTGCTCTCACCTATATACCAACCCATTCCATGCTCATTCTTCATCTGATTTAAGATATTCCACAACCTTAGTATTTTTCTTCCTCACATTTGACTTATCAATAATTGATAGAAAAATATAGTCAAATATCTGGTTTATTCTTTATCATTCTTCTTTATTATATGAAACATATTTTTATGGTTATTCTGATTTATTCGGTACTTTATCCTCAGACTGATTAGCTATATGTCTAATCACATTTTCCATTATATGTTCATTGCATGATTACTCATGATAATGTTTTTTCTTTATTTGGTAACCCCTAATTCATCTGGTACCACATCATCTAATGCTCCGACCCAATTGATAATTTCTCTCAAGATTTATGATTGAAACTTCCTTATAAAAATTTAGTTATTTAGTATAAAACCCATCCATAATACATTATAATAATTCACAATTTATCTATTTCCCTTAAAATATGTATTGATTCTCTTAATTTGTAGGGTGAGTTGCATACAAAAAATTAAAAAATCCTTTAATATATTTTAGAATCCCACTAAAACATAATTTATTTGACCATTTTCAAAATTACTAAAATATAGTATTTATTTAATATTCATATGAAACCTCATTAGATCTGGACATCATCCTTCATATTCAAACTTGATATAATCTGAAACTGAATCACGATCTTCCCTTTGTGATTGTTAAAACATTGAACATCCATCTATTCATCAAAAAAATTATCTTGAGGAATATAATGTAAATACATAAAAAAGTAGAACTAACAAAACTTTATATGAAAACTTATTTTGATCGATGATGAACTCTAATCGGTGTTCCCAATTCACTACATAGTAACTTCTATGAAAACATTAACTAGAATCTTCCTCTGATAAATGGGTTCTAAGATATATGTCAGTTTTATTACATCTAATGAACCCCTAGAGATATGATCAACTCATTCTACTTGGGGACATCATAGATCATTATTAGATTAATTTTTAATACTCTTTTTTATGACACCATAAAATTATCTTTGATTGTATCACTCTTATTATTTTGACCAATTAAACTGTTAAGAAACCCTAGCAACCATCTTCTGAGTATATTACATGGAAAAATTATCTTTATGAACATAATTAAAAAACTTGTATATGATTACTTAATATAGAGACTACTCTATTTGATTATCTCCTAGAAATTCAGATAACTATTGATTTAATTAGAGAACCTATACCTAATAAATAAAGAACTTCTATCTTATAGAATCTGTCTAATAACTCTTTATGTTCATATGATAGAAATCAAACTTATTTTAACAATTAAAAACTATTCAAAAATTTCTGCGTTCATTCCTCATAACTTCTTCACATCACTTGTTTTTTTTTGTGAAAGCCCAACTGATGGAATTTTTACGTCTCTTTATTTAACATAAATCAACACTTCGAAATGATCAGGATCAATCATCAAATGAGTTCTACCACCACATTTATATATTCATGACATGAATATTTTATATCCAATATTAATTATCATGTTTGGACTTGATCAAATTGGATTATATTTAATAAACTTTTCTATTATTCTAAACATCAGTTTGAATCACATCCATAAGTTATTAAATTGTTTGATCAATAGAGACCACATCACATAGAAATGTTAGATATATTTTTTCCAATCCTTATATATACAGTATAACTGTGATTATAATTTATCAAACATTTATATCCTCATATCACTTAATCGGATTAGTTCTCTAACATCTTTTCATTTTCATTGTGAACATTACTTCAATGATCTCAAAATATTTCTTTTGGTCTAATTGGAAATTACATTTTGGTCCTTCTAATGGAATGTTATATAAAATAGGGAATGTTTTTTCCAATTTAATCTATAATGAAGAGATAATAACATTCTATCCATTGTAAACTCATTCTAATATGACAATCTGGAAACATTCATCTGATTACATTGGAATGATTGACTTCATCTGATCACCTCAATATACTAGCCTTTATCACATTGGCTTCACAATCTTCATTCATTCGTCTCTAAATTCATTATCTAATAACAATATCTTTAGTAACATCTTATTTAAACTCTATAATAAAACATCATAAACTTGATAGTCCCAACTCAAACATGCTTCTCCGATCACTAACCATATGTTTATGAAATTATATTTATCTCATCAACCAACTTAGTTAAACTGAAAATATTTAAATGAACATTTTATTTTCATGGAATGATTAATTTCAATATATACTAATTAAATAAATCCATTTATATTTTTATTATTGTAATAGTACATGAGAACTTCATTTATTCTTCATCTATAAATCCAAGATACATAAATTGTTTTATGATGCATTATTAATTTAAACAACAATTCCAATAGACTATTATCAAAAAATTATTCAATATGTTGATATAAATGAAATATTTATATTTTGTTGACATCTATTAAAAATTACAACCATTTAAAATGAATACAAAAAACACACAATATGGGATCTTTAATCTTCCCCTTTTTATATTCTGTAAATACCAACATTGTACTTTCATTATGAGTTTTTCAATATGTAAATATTTCCACCCTTATTTCTAAAACATTATATCCTCTTTATATTTCCAAACATCCTTTCATTTCAATTTATCTCCCCATTATTTATATGAAATGAAAATTACATGGGGAAATTTCATTATTTATCAATGTGAAATCCATCATTTCATTCTATGTCAATATAATCTGTGATCAATATATAAAACAAGAGGATTTGATTTAGATATCAATGTTGTCTCATAAAAACTATTCATTAAACCTTAATGAATGAGAAGTGTTATACAATTTTATTCTAGGATAAAGATACCTACTAAGATATGTAACACATTTAATATAGTTCAACAAAAACCTACTTCACACACTTCAAAAAATAGAATAAAAACATTCAATTAGAACTAGCAGGATAGGTGGAAATGGAAATCTTTACATATTTCGAATTTTATTATGTCATTTCTTATTTCATTTCCCCCAATATGTTTATGGTTTTATCATTTGTAACAAAATATAATAGATTAATAAAAATACTATTTCCAATGAAATTATTTCAACAATAGTCTATAATAACTAGATTTTCATGAGATAATGATTTTCTCAGCAACTTCATCACACTATATGTATCCCCCAAAAAGGATTTATTTAGAAATATCATCAATATGATGAATATATTCAATATATATTATTTAGAAAAAACAAATTGAAAATTCATCAAAATGTATCTTTCTTATGTGGTCATCCAAACATTGAAAACATATATATCTTCATGAGGGTTGATATTTCATCAATATCTTCCATTGGAAAGGTTAGAGTAAGAGAAAATCTAGACATAATCATATCCACTTTTCTATAATATATTGAAATCATTTGATTTAATTTCATCATGGATGTTCCACTAATAAAGTTTAGTATACCACCTTTAGGTATCATTCCATGATAAAAACTTGTATATCTTGCCTATCCAAAAGAGGTAGCCATTTTTCATGCCTATGTTAACCCTTGGGAATTTTCATTACAATCAATTCCCTATTTTTAAAAAGAAAATATAAAAAATAATTGTTATGGAATAAGGTGTATATCTTATACATCTCAATGTAAAAATAAAAGTTGAGATGAATTTTGAAACCAAGTTGATCTATCCCCTTCACTATTCATGCTTTCACATATGAACATAAATTTTTGTTGGGGATATTTGGATATTACAGCTTATTTAATATATTTGTGTGTGAATTTTCTATGATCAATAGTTTTTATATCACTTGTGTCACCTAGTTAAAAATTAGTTTTATTTCATATGATTTTTTAAAAATATTAGAGAATGATCTTTACCAGATTATCTATCCATGATGAACTTCATAAAAAAATCTTCTACCACTTCATGTATAAATTTTACATTTCCTTTTACAGTATCCTTTTTCTCGTAAATCATACAATTTTCTCAATCTCACCATGTCTTATGTCTAGATAACCTATACATAATTTTTAACATTGGTAACATGTTTGTATTTTCCACAGGAATTATTTCAAGTGATATCTGTCTTATTAGTTACATTAGATGATTCACTTTTCTTCAACGTTTTTTATTTAGAATCCAAGTACTTCTCAACATTCCTACTAGACATCTTCTAAGTAGAATTTTTCATAAAAGATTTTTTTACTTACTCACCAATGATGATTATTCATTTTTATCAAATTTTTGTGGTTTTATTTTCGTACCATCCATAGATACATGTCGAGATGATCTTGTACCATCATTTTGACCACCATTTTTGTTTCACACATTATATATATTTTTAGTTATTCAAATTCTATATGGAGTAGATAGATTTTTCTTAGTTGGTGGTTGTTTCTTCTTCATGTCTATATTGATTCCCATTCACATGGCCTTACTTTATGCATTTAAATTTAAAAGACTATACCAAAAATCCAATACACGATAAAAAAAATCTATTATATCACTAACATTGATCCAAAAACCTTAGTTTTAATATATCTTTTTGTGACATTTTTGGGTCTTCCTTATAAAATGTTGAGATTCTCATAAGGAACAAAATTCCAAACTCTTTTTCCAATCAAACATAGTCATGGTAAAAGGACTCCACACTCTTTTTTTAATCAACCATCTCACATTTATTCATCTATAATAAATATATATTTTGTTTTCAATCCTCCAATATTCATGAAAACTAATTTAGAAACATTATTAATATATGGTGTGGATGGTAACTCTCTTTTCACAATTGTTTGAGATATATTATTAAAAAAATTAATGATCTTCTTAACACGTGTTGGGGTTACTTTAAAATGATAATAATATATTTAGAATTATGTAGAAGAAAACAATTTCTCATTATATTGTGAAGACTCAATATATATCTTCTCAAGATTAACAAGCTTGACCTATAATTCTAGAGATCTCATATTGATAGTGTTTTTATGAACATCAAACATAATAAAAATATATTCACAAATATTATTTATTCAATCATATTACTCTTTATGAAACCTTGATTTTCTTTTTAGGGAATATTCATGTTCCTTGATTTTTGAAAATTTTAATTATAATTGAAAATCCTTGACATCAATGTTGTTTTTCAAATTATATTCTTATGTAAGGATCTTTTCTTCCTGATCTCCTTAAAACTATATTTCTCTTCAAATAAATTGGGATACCTGTATTCACATGTTAGTAAACGTTTTTCAATATCCAACTTTATTGATTCAATGATCTATCTTGTTTGTCAAGAATTAATAATCTGAGAAATGTTTCGTCTAATGTCATTTTTATTTTATATTATTCTTCTTCTAGCTAGCTGAACACATCCTACATGCATTGAATCATTCCAAACACTTTAGAGAAAACTTATTTTGGAATTAAATATAGAATATATCATAGTCTACTAACAAATATATTTGGGTAATTTTTAAATCCATCATAATCACAACATATAATAGGTTCTTATTCATCATCACAATTTGAAAAAAAATTAACATACCTCATTCTTACCTGATCTAGATCAACTGAATTTTGGAATGTTTTACTTTAATTTGGTGGACACTTGAGGCACATGATCTCCACTTTCCAATCTATATTTGTCTTCTTTGTTATCATAGAATATAAAATATAATACTAACACTTCTTTGGGAATAAAGGATATTTGATTTATATTACTTTTATCATCCTTTTTCATGTTTATCATGGTATTAACATATATATAATTGTTCACTGAGATAATATATTATTCAAAAAAACATAACTTCATTATAAATACTAGAAATAAAATCAAATATTAAAAATAGAATAACCACAACATAAATATTCTAACAGAGGTGAACCTGTTATATAATTTAGAGGACAACATCATGATACACTCAAAATTGGGGGGGGGGGGGTGAATTAGTGTTTGGTACATATTATCCGTTTTTATATTTTTATCCATTTATATGTTAGAACAATTTGGATCTTGATTCTCATATTATATTTTTCATATAGTATGCAGATATGTGAAAGAATGTAAAATATAGAGCATGATTTTTTCATAATGATAACAACTCAATATGTATATATTTTCTTTACCATGTATTTTGATGACCAGTGCATAGATTATATATAATAGTGGGGGAAAATATTTTAGTGTTTTTAATATAAAAAATCTATAGATTAAGTGTGGTCCCACACAATTTAGAAGGTGAATGTATATAATCTTGAATCAGAGGACCAATGATGACCTTTTCCAACTGGAAGATTCTCAATAGTTGTTTATAATTCATTTACATATTTCTTCAAAATAAGAAAATAACTTTGTAACACTACAAAATTATTTAACCTATTGATACTTTTTATGGATGTTACAATGTTGTGTTGTTCTCTACTTCTTTCTCCTTTACTTGTTATATCCACAACAGTGGTAAAGTAATTTCTTCATCATTAATTTATATGGAACCTACCAATATGATCCACCATTTAATACTTTATGTCTATTAGAAATTAATATAGTAATAGTTTCAGAAATAATTATTATTTTCCTCTTCCTCTGGTACCTTATTGTATGGTTATCATACTCAATCTGATGTAAATAATGATAATACATTCTTATTCTTCTTCTTGTTCAACCAATCAAAAATTCATAGGAAAACATAGTTTAGTATCTTTGAGATCCCTTATTCTCCTTCATGATAATCCATTATCTATTATTTCTGAGAATCTGGATTTTCTGATAACTTCAACTCAGTTTTTTACATGTAAATATGATCACTTATTCCCTTCATTGTTTGATGCCTATTTTCTCTGGATTATGCTTTCACATAGTCCAGTATTCCCTTCTTTGTATAATACACATTCTTCTAATTATTTAGCCCAAATGAGAATATCTTTCATGATTCCTGGATAGAAATTATTTAATGAACTTCAATTATTTTCATAATTCTTAGAGAAATTCCTAAATTAATTAAAAATTCATCAACAACCCTTAATATTGGTTATTATTCTCTAGAATTTCCAGGTGATATAATCACATCAAATTTAAATATACCAAAAAAAATTTAAATACCACTCAAATGTTATTACATTTTATTACATTAATAATTTCTTAAAGACATGATTTAATAAATATTTATCAAAACATTACATAGATATCAACATCGATGACCATATTCCACCTTCCTATAATCTCCTACTGAGTCATGTTATTCCCTATATGATTATTGAATTATTGAACACCAATATCAACATCAACATAATAAATATCATTACCAAATATTAAAAGACCTTAACAAATTCCATATGAACAACATCATAAAAATTATTCTATTAGATGATGATAATATCAAACTAGTGTTCCCTCACCACTCCATGGGGAAATCTTGAAAAACTTCCACTAGACACTTCCTCAAATTGATGGGTTATTATATTTATTTATGTTTTCCTATTTTTTATAAAACCTCAATGATGTGGTTTACTCCTTTGGTTCATATGAAATCATAAAAATCTGTTAGTTGAATTTTTATTACTATTTATAAGGTTATGATAACATTCTCTATGATGAAATCAGTTTGAGAGCTCCGTCTGAGGAAACTATTCATAAACCTCTTTAACCTTTCTATGATGTTGTTATATGGGAATTTAGTCTTAGGAACGTCACTCCAAAACTTCTATCTAATGGATTCAAATAGTGAGTTGTTTTTTCTATGATATTTTTACATTTCCTCTAACAATTGACTTATTTGGTGAACCCGTTCATGGTCATTTAATAACTTCATTCCAATAGATTTTTTCCAATGAATAACCTTGTTCATACTATAAAAATCATACTTCATATATTTAGCTACTACCACTTCAACAGATGATTTGAGCAACCATCATAACTTCCTCACTTCACTTACTAATATTTATACAATTCCATCATATGGAACTCATAAATATCTTCATTAATATTCAATCAAAACTTCACAGTATTCAGAAACTATATTTCCATTTAAATTTTCAATAAATTTAATATATTCAAAACTTGAACATTACAGAGCCACTCAAAAATTTCCCAGTTGGTCATCCCATGATTAATCTCCATTTCATAGGTTTTTCTATTATTCTAAACTATAAAATTATTGACATATTCATGGAAATTTGATTTTTGATGAGTTAAAAACACATCACCTAACAAAATCCAATATAGGTTTTTATATCATTATATAAATGATGTTATTATGACTGTAATGAGAATAACATTTATTTACTCTTATCTTCTGATAAACTCAATTCATTCATATCTATCTATTTTTAATGTGAATTTTCCTTCTGTAATCTTACAATATTTCATAAACTTGATTATACTTTATATCTTAGTCTATCTATTGGACTATGCCTAATATAGAGACCCATACTTTTTATACATAGATATTACACCGAAATAGATAAATATTCTTCTAATAACCTAATATCCCCTGATGAAACCATACATGTATAGAATATTTGCAAACTAGAAAAGATAAGCACATAGAACATAATAGTTCTACATCATCTGCCTATTAGAAATTCATAAAAATCACCATTCTTATACATTTCATATAGAAAATATTTCTTCAAAACCTATAGAAGGAAATACAAAAAGGGTGAGATCTGATTCTTTATTAGGTTAAACAAGTGAGAAATCATTGGTAATATAATTATAACATGATAACAATGGAATTAAAACATGATATTAACATTTTAAAACCACACACTTCACATCATATATCATAAATCTTGATTCAATTTAAAAATCGTATCATAATGGAATGAAAGAACATGATCCAAGAGAGCAGAAAATAGCAATAAGACATGAGTTTATGGAATAAACATAAGAATATAAAATATTTCTCTTAGTATTCGAGGATATTTTCCAATAATATTATAGAGGAATGGATTTATTTATTGAACCATGATTATTTTTTAGGGTTACTCCCAAGGCTAACAGAGTGGAAAAATTCCTTTACTGAACAGTGTTGACATCCTATTCCAATGAAATTTATCTCATGAGATTGAAATATTTAGCTAATTCATTGTATGGAGATATATGTCCCACCCATTATGTAATGAATATCATACATTTTTTCCCAAAAATTCATAAAAAATTCATCATATAAGAACACATTAAAAAATGGACATTGTAAGCATTTCATCATAGCATATCTCATATAAAAGGAATGAGTTTTGTAAACATCATGCCACCATAAACATAAATCTTCTATATAAAGAATCAATATGGTATCCTTTTATCATATCCCCAGTAAATCATAAATGATATCAAGGATTATTGGGTTTTCTAAATATAAATTTGATTAAAAGATCATTAAACATGTCTTGAGGAAAATATACTTCCCATTTTTATCTAACTTAATTAAAATAAAAAACACCACACGTATAAAAAAACCATTTTATTTGAAAATTATATTTTAAACTTATAAATTAATCTTGAAATAATTTATAGGTCATGATGTTGTTAAATTTAATTCATGTTGTAAATGTTAAAAAACATTACTTACATACTTATGTCATAAAAGTCACAAAGTACCTCATTTGAAAAAACATAAGATTACTTTCAAAAAAATTAAAATATAAAACATGGGTAAAAATGAATTTAAAAAATCATTATATAATTATAAAAATATTTTTCAATAGTTTTTATAAAACATGTGTATGAAAGAAATAGGTTTATTGACCAAAGAGTAAAATGAAGTTCATTTTCTAGGAAAACTAATTTTAGACTATTGCGTACATAACAATAGGAAAATGAAATGAAAAAAAAATATTTTATATAAATAACTAGTTGAGAAAAAAATTATATGTTATATTGACAAATTAATTATATGGTTTCACCATAATATATTAATTATAAACAATCCAGATAAACAATGAGACTATAACTTAAAACCCCTTACCTTTATTCTGAATTCCATCATATATTTTGGAACCACCTATATAATAAAAATAGTTTTATTATAAATTTTATTCCTAAACCATAAACACATTTATTAAACCATATAATATTTAATTATTATTTTTTATCTTCCATTTATTAACCCTTCTTTATTAAAATTATTTCTCATGGTGAAAACCTTTCTGCTTTCCATTTTTGTTTGGTTTTGAAGTTATGATTATTTTAATTTAATAATAGTTAAAAATTCTATATAATGTTAATCATATTATAATTATCATATAATTTTATTTTATAAATGTTTATAGTCATCCATAAATGTCAGAAATAGAATACTAATTACACCATTCGTGCAGTTGGTAAGCTGTACATAAGCATAAACAACTTGTTCATTATAAAAAGGATTTAAAAAAGAAATTTAAATATTAAATAAATTTTATTAGAAAATATTATATCATTTATAAAATATATATTCATAAAATTAATCATAAATGCCATCCATGTAAAATATATATGAAAACCAAAACACATCGCTTTGTAGAGGAAGTAGTCTACACATACACACAAGTGGTGTTATCATTTCATAAAGGATTGGATGGTAAGAACATGGTCATAATATTATCATTATATATTTCTAATTATTTCAAATATAAGTTATATAAATATTAAATCCATAATAATATGCATCCATAATATATGGTGATGAAAACCAAAATGTGTCTCTATGTGGAGATAGTATGTTGTGAGTATGCATGAGTGATACATTCACTTATCATTTGATGAAAATATAGTTAATAAAGATGATTTAATAATAATTAGAAACTTTAGGTATAATTATGATACTTAATTTATTATTTTATGAAAATTATAATATATTTAATGGAGTTAAATGAATAATTAAATTGTATGTGGTCAGTTAAGGTGATTACATATCCTTGGAAGTGACTCCTTCGTATCTCCTCTAATGGGCTCTAGGTCTGTTATATTTGGAAGAAAATAACCATATATGTGGATAGGTGACCTTATAATAGAAATCTTGAGTTTTTTATTGAACTATAATTCTTAAAGTGGTGTGATGAATAAAAAGCTGGGGTACCCTTTTATAACTGAAGTAAGGGGAACTCTTGGAATTTCATAAAATATTAAATTAAAATAAAATAATTATGATGTAAAAATGATTTAAAAATTTTAATATACTAATATTAGATGATAATTAGTGTAAATTGTCTAATAAAATAAAATTTCGTAATGTTTTGATCACATATTTACCCCTATTTCTTAGTTTTAACCGTTCATTATCCATTTTGACACTTACCAAAATTTTAATGTTTTCATAAATTTAAGGGTTTATAATGTTATTATAAAATGTAAAAAACCCATAAATATAAAATGGTTTAATTTCATAACCATATAACACTAATTTGGACAAATATAAAATTTTTTTGAATTTTGAATCTTTTAATAAAAAATTTTGTTTATAAAATATCATTAATATCATTTTTAACATTATGCTTTTAATATAACATTAAATACAGAAATACAAAGAGGTAATTGAAATATTATTGTTAAAATACCCATTAATATGTCATATTGATATTTAAAATTCATGGGAAACATGAAATATATAACATAATATCATTTAAAAAATAACTAATTTATTAGGATTTTATTTTTTAATATTGAAATAGTACATCGATGTTGCATAAAAAATTAAAGTCATTATATAATTACTAAGAATTATAAATAAATTTATATAATGAAAAAACTATTATTATGATTAAAATAGATGGTGAAATTACTTCATAACATGATTTTTACTTATGTGGACACATAAGATATGTTAAAAAAAAGTGAGTGACATTTCACACAAATCTTTGATTTAAATAGTATATTGGTCATATTCATGGACAAGTGTCCATTAAACTAATATATATTAACCATAAGGTGATAAAACTAAAATTTCATTCATTAAAAATGAAATATGATGAATAATTATAGCCTTACCACTTAGTAGTAACCTAGATTAACCTGATTTACCCTTTACCAAGGTGTCAATTTTTACCATGTTAACTATTCATATTGACTAAAAATAAAAGTGGCCTATTTAGAAAATTCAAACCCACTTATTATAAATATGAAATTAATTTTATCAATATCAAAACCTATAAATGGTAGAAGTTAATTTTAATTTAAGTGTTCCGAATGAAATGAAATCTTTTTTCAAGAAAAAGATGCATTTATAATCATAAATCTAGTGTTGGTATTATCTGATGAATAATAATAATATTAAATTAATGTTAAATAAAATTGAATATATAATAGATAAATTTCATCTAAATCATTAAAAAATATTTATCAATTTAAGTAGTTAAGATAAATATAAGTTGCACTCGTAAAAAATGCATTTCATAAAAACATTTCCATTATTTTCAAATGATTATTATTTTCATTTCTCATTAATCAATAAATAATGAATTAATTTTTTACATGTGTGAAATTTAAATTATAATAATTTATTTATTCCTTATCATACCCACCAATACAATTACAAGGTGATAATAATATTTATATATTACAACACGGTTCACCTAAACCCATTGTTTCATATAACACGTGCGATTAAAGAAATGAAGTTCATTTTAAAACATATATTTCTTAAAGTCTTGGGGTGTTACACTCTACCCCATTAAATAAAATTCTCTTAAAAATTATATTACTTTAATAAAAGTAACTGAGGATGCTTATAACTCATTATATCCACAGGTTCCTATATAACTTTTTTATATTGGTGGTTTCTCTAAAAAACATAATCATCATGAGTTTCCTTGTTTAATATAACTTTATCTTTATAAACTAGAATATCCATTGGTGTTTCCAGATAAGAAATATCATGATCAAATGGTATAACCACGTCGTTTAGTACATTTTAATGATCATGTATGTACTTTATCAGGAGAGATACATAGAACACATTATGAACTTGAGACTAATTCATTGGAAGGACCCAATAAGTTGCCATCCTGATATGATAAAAAACATAAAAAGGATAGATAAATAGAGGTATTATATTTCCATTCATTACAAATATCATCACCATTTTGGAGAGATATATTCTCAAGAAGAAATTTTCACTAACTTCAAACTCTATATTTTTAAGATGATGTTACCAAAATTTATTTGTCAATCATAGGCTTCTATCATGTGTTGTTGAAAGGATTTAACCTTATCTTCCTTTTTTAGCTATATTTATCCCAATTTATCTCATTCTATAACTTTATACAATCATTTTGAGAATCTTAAATTCATACCATAGAGGGATTCCTAAGGATTGATCTAAATTCTAGTGTGAAATCTATTATTATATTGAAATTAAAAACAATGAATGTGTTGGTCCCAAACACATTTGATATCTATAATTAAATGTCTGAAACATTACGTTTTATGAAGATCCTAGTGAAGACTTCTCAAAAACATTGAGTAAACCTCATATCCTAAAAAGATACAATTAATAGTTGTACACCATGAGATATTACCACTACATTAATTAATTATAGAGTAATTTTATCAATATATAAATCTTATCTAATGGTAATAATGTGTGATATCTTATTATGCTTATTGGACAAGCCCCTACAACATTTTTCCATTGATATGTTTTGGTTTTTTCAACAACACAATCCATGATGATGTGTGCCAAATTTCATTCTATTATAAATAATAGTTAAAACATCCCCTTAGACTTATGTATATCAACTTTAACTTGCTGACATACCAACCACATAGAAATATAATATACAATATCTCTCTTAATGTAATCCAACAAAAAAATACTGAACACTAGCATAAATGAATACCTTGTCAAGATTCTCCTCGAGTTTCTTCTCCAATTCATGAAACACAACCGTACCATTCTATATATAGACATAGAAATATGTGTAGCACCACAGATACGTTCTATTGAAAATAAAATTATGTTTTGATAAATAACATGTAAATTTTCTAGAAATACAACTATAAATCACCTATCAATAATAATATCTTTAATATAGAGTTTCTTCATAAGTATATAAGATAAATTCGCATTTGAATCGGAATCATGGCCCATATGATATATGTAATTTCCATTGGAAGTTCACATTTATCATCACAGTGATAAAAACCCATAGGTTAGATTGAAATATCAAATGTAAGTTCTCTTCCTAACAAATTGATGTGCAATTAATGTAAACAAATCCAATGTATTTCCAAAAAAACAACATTCAACTAAAAGAAGAATGATAAGATTTTTAGGAAACACATTCCCAGAAACTCTAACTAAAGAAGAATTGTAGACTTGGGAAAATTCATCTTACAATTAGGGGTTTTAATGATACCTTAATATCTAATATTTGAGGTGTAACTATGATACTCTTATAAAAGACTTGTTATATAAAAAATTGGGCAGATCCAAAATAAAATAAGACATTAGAAGTTATAGATTAGATCAGAATAGTACCTTTAACCACAACATTATCATAACCCTCATCTGAAATAGTACATTATATTTTTGTTTTTATATGGGGTAAATAGGTTGTTTAAATCAATTATCTTTATTAAACTTCAGATTTTCTAAATAGTCCGAATAATTCCCACAATCGATGAATTTAAAACCACAGAGTGCGAGTGGTTAATTCTATGGTGATTTATTCTATTCAAATAATTAAAATACTTATTCCCATAAATTTGGTATTTGATTACCTAATGACCTTAATTTTCACATAGGATGGATTTGAAATTTTTTTAAAGAAAATATCCACCATTTTTTCCGTCTAAATTTTCATCATAAAAGAAATTTCATATCATTCCCTCCAAGGTATTTATAATTTATGGTGAAATCCTTTTTTTATTCTCTTTTAAAACCCCTAAAATTGATTGGTAACTCCAATATAAATCTCATCCTTAAAATAACATCAAAATATTTCTTCATATCAACTAAAGTACAATATGGATAATTCCTTTTGTAGACATGGTTTTAATCCACTGAATAATTTTTCAATTTTAATTTCATTTTGGATGAAAATACAAGAAGGGTAAATATAAATTATTTTTAGATTAATATCACATGTATCAATAGATTTATCATCTATTTGTTTTTCCCAATCAAATTCCTTTCCATTTTTATACAAATAAAACTAGAAAAATATTTATTGAGAAACAATCTCTTAAAATCATCACACTCCATAGATTAAATTTATTCATGTTACTTTATTTTTTTTATCAGACCCCTCCTTTAATATACCTCACCTTCCAATTGATAAATAGTGATACTAACATTCTCATTTTCCAAAAAGAAGAAAATGAAAAATATCATTTTAGTTGTACTGGTCCATTTTGCAAGGACATATGTATCTGTAGATGTAATAAAATTAGGTGGATGTTATCTCATTCCGGACACACACAAAAATTCTCCCTACTTTTCCTATATATAATCTTAAGGTGATTCTTATATTGAGAAGATTATGTTTTCATATCAAATATATTTCTCATTACAGAACCCATAATATTATATTTATTATAATTAAAATAGTTTCTTTTTGTCTCTCATTTAGAATTATCAATATTACTTTGTGTTCTAGCCAATGAATAAAACCAAAAGCAAAGTGTGAGAAATAATCAGTGTGAAAAACTACATAATCAAAAATACATTTTAGGATATATAATTCCGGAAACCTTATTCTATGATGCATTAAGAAGAAACCAGGCTATTTAGGATCATTGGAAAAACATTAGGATTTTATCCTATATTTTGATTTATCCCTATGGTTCTTACTAATGTTTTCTCATATTAGTTTCTAAATCATAACTATTCCAATCTTTGATACCAACTATAGTGATCCATAATTTTTAAAAATAGATATTACATCTACAATGTTTAATATACTATATAAAAAAGAATGTTCCACACCAGAACTATATTTTTCTAGTATCCTTGGAAACATGTAAACAAAAACAACTGGTTCATAATAGTTCCACATCTTCTCCCACTTAAATCATCATAACTATCACCCTTCTTAGAAATATTACACAAAACATTTCATCACAACAATGGAAAAGGAAACATAAGAAACTATGTTCATTGTTTCTCATTATGGGGAATCAATGGAGATATCAAATATAAAAAATATAACATGAGAAAAAGGTTATGAGAATATTATATTAATTTTTGAATATAGTACCCTTCACATAATAGATAATACATTATGAGTCTTGGAATTAATATTAAAAATTTATAAGAAATTTATTATAGTTTCATATAATAACATGATCAATTAGATCATAAAATATTGTGATATAGTAACCAAAAATCATATTGTGGAATTGATTCCCTCCCAAAACCATCTTAGTAATCAAGGGTTACTTTGAAGACTATCATAATGGACAAAGTCTTTTACTTATCTTCGTTCACTACTCATTACATTCCTTTTTATCAAATGAGACATCAATATTTACATAATAAATTGGACGGTGATATAGGTCCCACCCTCTATATATTGTACATCATATATATGTGTTATATATGATCATAAATTGTTCATCATATAAGAACCCTTGGAAAGAAATGGGGTTCACAAACATTTCATCATACCACAACCCCTTTAAATGAAATGGGTATCAAAAACATAATTCCATTATAAACATAAATGATCAAAATAAAGAACAAGAATGGAATCCATGAATCATATTACCAAAAAATCATAATTGGATTCATGGTGATTTGTATTTTATTAATATAAATTCTATTAAAGAATCATTAAAACTTTCATGGGGAAAATAACCGTTCCATTTTGGAATCACTTATTTAAACTATAGATACATCGACCATATTAAGTAAATCATTTTCTAGGAAAATAATATTAGAAATATATAAATGAATATTAAATTCATTGAGAGGTCATTATGGTGCCAAATTTTAGTAATTTAAGATAATTAAAAAAAGAATATTTTCAATGATTTTTTCTAAAAAGTAACATAGTACCTCATTTACAAAAGGACTAGAAAATTCCTTTCAAATTTTTTTTTGAAAAATATCAAAATGAGTAAAAATGACATAAAAATCATAGTATAATAATAAAAAGATTTATTAAAACATTTTAAAAACCATGGTCAAGGAATACAAAGTGTTTTTGTCCGAAGTGTGAAATAATGTCGATTTTACATAAAAAATATATTTTCAGTATATTGAGGACATTAGGTAGGGAAAACTAATGGAAAAGGTATATATATGAAATAACCTGAGGATAATAAAAATCATGATTATATTTGGAGATTTATCATAATATGTCCTTATAACAACTTATTTATAAATAATTCTAAAAAATAATGAGATTATAACATAAAACTGTTTGGGTCATGTGTGACATCCTTCATAAATTTTGGAACATATGGAATAATTATATTGTTAATTCCACATATTATTCCAAAACCATAAAAAATATCTCTAACCATTTATTATTTACTTATAACCATTTGTCACATGTTGATTAGTAATTCATTACTAAAATAATAATTCTTCATCCTAATTGTTTCATTTTATTTTTATGTTTTGTTTTAGTGGTTTTTGTCCTTGTTATTTTTTCATAGTTATAAAAGATCAACAACATTTATCATAATATAAATATAATATATAGTCATGGTATTCTTATTTAGAGTTTTTTGTAAATGTTTGGGATAGAAAATGAATTAATCTATTCATCGAGATGGTAAGTCATATGTTGGCATGAATATTGAATACATTTTTCGGTGGATGGAGTAAAAGATATAAATATATATTAATTAAACATTAAAGGATAATTTAATATCATATATATCATATATAATTATAAAATTATTCATAATTAATATCCAATTTAAGTATAAATAAAAAATCACATCGCTTCATAGAGGTGGTATTCCACACATATGCAGGAGCCACATTATCATTTCATAAAATATTGGTTGGTAAGAAGGAATAAATAATATTATCATTAGATAAGTATAAAACTATTAGTAAAATTATATATAAATACTAAAACCATCAAAATACCTATCCCTAAAATATTGTGATGAAAAATTAATTGTATCGCTATATGGATATGTCAATCCTTACATATGCAAGAGCGATGTATTCACTTATCATTTGAAGGAAATATGGATTATAAAGTAAGTTTCAAAATAAAAATAACATTTCATTATATTTTTTAGGCATAATTTTTTATTTAATGAACAATTTAAAATATTTAAAGGATGTAAAGAGAGAATTAAATAGAAATAAATTAGGTTAAGGAAATTAAAACTTCATTAAAATGACTCCTTCAGATTGCATCTAAATGGTTCTAGGGATGTTATTTTATGAATACCATAACCTCAATAATTTTGATTTATAAGTGGATAAAACAAATTTTTAGAGTTTGGTCAATCTAGAATTCTCAATGTGATGTAGATAATAGAAATGTGGGGTTCCCTTTTATAATTGTGTGGAGGGAAACTATAGGAATTTTCATAAAGTATTATATTAATATAAATTAATTTTGATATAAAAAATTTTAAAATTTGATAATATTAGAAAATAATAAGGGTATGAGTGGAATTACTCTTATCCAACAAAAGTTTGACATGTGTGGTTCACATTTTTGCCCTTATTATTTAGATTTAACCATCCTTAGCCCTTTTACAATTTTTATAATATAAATATTTTATACACTACAAGGGTCAATAATGTTACTAAAAATTTCTAAAAGACCCTAAAATGGTTCTTTTTTTAGTCATATGTCACTTATTTTTTCCTATATAAATTTTTCTGAATTTATACCATTTAATAAAATATTATTTATCCTAAAATATCATTAAATTGATTTTTGACATTACACTTCAATTTAACATTAAATACATAAATACAATGGAATAATAAAAATATAGTTTTTTTAGAACTCCATAATATATTATATAGATCTATAAAATTTTTGAGACACATTAACTCTTTAAAATTATATCACTTTTAATATTTTTCAAAATTATTTAGTATACTATTTATTAAATAGAGGAATATTTCATTTGTGTACATAATAAATTAAGGTCATTATATAAATAATAAAACGTATAACTAAATTTTATAATTAAAATAATTTTTTTAATATGAAAATATAAACTTGTATTTTTTCATTACTTGATTTTCCCTATTTGAACACATATGATATATTAATAAAAAAAGTGAAATTTTGTTAAAATCTCTTCTTTCAATAATATATATGTAATTTCATGGAAACTTTTACATTATACACGAATATTTCATGAATAATGTGATAATGGTCGATTAAAATTCATTTATGAATAATTAATATATAAAATTATGGCCTTACAACATAGTTTTAACATAAACTAAAATCAGGAAGCACCTACTACATGGAATCATATGCTTGGGTTGGACTCAATATTGCCTCACATAAAATATTTTGGCATGAACACTGGTTGGCCAATGAAAATTCCTCCCTCAAATTTTAGACTAATAGTAGGACATGAAGCCCTCTTATAGATCAACTTGATTCAAATTATCTAGACACAGATTGTTGAATCTCTATCAAGGATCATATGACAAACCGGAATGTCCTCCCTAATGTAATCAAGTATATGGTTATTGACTATTATTATTTAATCTATGATGACAAGCTCATTTGGGTTCCATCCCTGAATTGGAATCTTGACTCTAAGGTTTTTTAATGTCATCTATTTCAAGGACGTCGTAATAGTTTTGGTACCCTAGAAAAGTGTCTTCTCCATTCTAGGTTGAAATTTATATAGAGGATGAAATAAAAATAATCATATTGAATCAAACCTAAAATTGGATGGTGTTTCCTTTTAATCAAGGAGCTCTCTTTTTCATTAACATCATGATGATATTGTTCATATATTTTCTCTCATGTAAAACTGCATCTTCATTATTGAAATATGTTCTTGATTTTTATGAATCTTAAGATACAAGATCAGATTTTATCTGTAACATGTTAGCCTAACATATTAATACACATATATCCTTGTAACATAACATGTAATTAAAAGTCACCTATATTGAACTAATTGATGTAATCTGGAAGGGAAGGAACAAAATGATTCATGAACTGCCCCGATTCAGCGAAAAAGCAGTCTATGTGGACATTTCACTGGATTTAAAAAATTCCAATACAATGAATGTTGGTTTATTCTACAATTAAGTGAAATACCTTATGAACTTGAGAAGTATAAAGGTGAAAGTAAACTTCCCCTCCCCTCAAAGTACTCTTAAGGTGTTTTGGTATCCCCTATCATCAGAAGCACTCAATGAAACTTATATGGAGCCTTGAGGTAAAATCCAGGTCCATATTGTCATTGTTATATCTTCATGGACTCTTATAGAGAAGTGATTAGTTACCAATATGGTTCTTTTGGTATTGAACTAGATCATGAGTTAGATATGATGGGTCTGATAAAATCGGTCAACCGTGAAATGAAAATAAACTTGGACAAACATATAGGTTGACTATGAATCCACAGCTTCTGTCATGCTATTAGAATGGGTAAACTCCACCTCTCTTGGAACCTGATGGAAAATGGGACCAACAGTCTAAATCAACTCTACAAAATCAGTTACATCATCATACATGCTTATTGGAAAGATAATTCCCTCACAGATTCACTGGAAAATAAGGGAGTGAATGAATATGTGTTCCCTTTTTCTTGTATTCTCCCTAATGATGTTTTATTTATGAGGAAAATTTATGACCATAAAATTAAAAATTTCAAAATGTTACAATTTATTTTTTAATTATAGATTCATTTTCCTCAATTTTCTAAAAAAATATTGGTTAAACCTAGATTATCCCCATTTACCCTTTACCACGTTGATAAATTTCACAACGGTTACTACTCATACTCTCCAAAAATAGAAGGGGAAAATTTACCAAATTTGATCCTAGTAATTTTTATTATTTATATAATTTTAAATTATTCAATACTTATAAGTGGTTGAAATTAATTATAAATTAAATTTTCAAAATGCGATGAAATATTCTTCAAAAAAATACATTTTAAGCATAAAACTGCATTTATTATTATCATGTTCATAATTAATATAGTGAGTGAATGTTACAAAAATTTATTTAAAAAATAATACATATATTTATTTAAAAAACATTCACTAATAGTTATCGATATAAATAATTAGAATAAATTTCATTGCGCACAGAAATAGTTTTATTAAAACAACCTTTTTTGATATTCATATGATTTTTTATTTTCATTTCTAAATAAAGTATAACTAAAGATTTTTTAGTGTGTGAAACATGAATTTTAATAATTTATTTTTTTTATTCATACCCTCCAATACAATTGATTGGTGATAGTTGTATTTTTGTAGAATATCACGGTTTGTTAAAACTAATTTTTTTTTTGTAACACATATTATCGAATAAATTAGGTTTATCTGAAAAATAGTATTTTCTACATTATTGGGATGTTATATTTGATAAATTTGGAAATGTTTTAGCCTCTGTAATATATAATTAATACATCATCTAATTCCATCCATTGGATAATCCTTCTAATGAAATAATTTTTAAACCCTTTTCTGATTAACATGATTTGATCAAAGTTATGGAATCACCTCGATATGCTGGAATCAATCTGATCGTATTCAATATATCATTCCATTCGTATATGAATTCTCAACAGAAAAAAAATATTTTTTAATAAAAACTTAAGGAATCTCTCTAGTGACTCTTTATAAACTTTATAATGTTGACAACAAATATAATTATCCTATCATGGAGCATATGTTTTTGAAATTATGATAAACTCATCAATCATATAAGGTAAACTCAAAGTCTTTAAAAGAACACCCACTTTCTAAGGAATGAATAATATTGGTCTTCCTTAAGTCAATAACACCATTGATATGTTTATAATTATAAGAGGACTTGAAAACTTTATTTATTCTTTATCTATTCATCCAACCTATATCTTCTTTCACTAGTGGAAATCAGGCCTATACCAACACTTTTTTCCTAACGGTTTAGAAAAACCATTGGAAAAAAACCTATACCAACAGTTCTAGTAATCCGTTGGCATATGCTATTATATGTTGGGTTTTTCCAGCAGTTTAACAAATCTGTTGGGAAATAAAACTATTAATCATAGTTTTTATTAACTGTTGGGAAACAATACACCCAATTTAGGGCTCCCTCCCAACATTTCACCCCCACGTGAACCCTCCCTCCACCTCCTGACCCACTCCTCCCATTCCCAACCTTGACCACCTCTTGGCCTCCACCTCTGCCCCTCGGCCCCCCTCCCTCTCCTCCGGCGACATTCCCTATCCCCTCTCGGCTTCTTCTCTGACGATGACGTCCCCTCTTCTATAGGCTCCCAGCGACATTCCCCCCTCCCCTCTTGTCTCCCTCTCCTAGATACATCCCCTCCCCTCTTGGATCAATCTCCTCTGAAGATTTCCCAAACCCCCTCTCCAGTCGTGTGTGAGACCCCCCATGTCTGAACACCCTGAGGGATGTCCCCCTCTCTCAACTCCCTCTCCTCCCACCAGGGATCTTGAATAGTACTTCCATGTATGAATTAGTCTAATTTTTTAAAAAATGAGGCAACAAGGAATGCATTGTTAGGTTCATTGTTAGGATAACCATACATATTAATCATGATTTTTCTAGAGTTTTGGGTAGTAACCCACTCATGGTGTGGTCAATTATTGGGAAAATTGTGAATTTTTTCAAAATAGAGTCTTCTGAAAATGTAAGGTTAGATTCATAGTTTTTATTCCATTCAATAAAATAGTGAATTTAATAAAAAGTTCATGATTTTTTGGAAAACATCATATTTTCCACTATAGACTCTAATTGGACCTTATATTGTGTTGGATTTTATTTTGTTAATCATGATATATATGTGATGAGGTTGTATCATCATTAAAATGTGAAATGATATGGGTTAATTGGAGGTGACTAATGTTATTTGAGGTTTTATGGGTTATTATGAGGAGTTTCTTTCAATTTAATTTATTGTTTCATAAAACATTAGTTGGTGCTGCATATACTATGTAATTGGAATTGGTAAATTAAAAGGTTGGTCTCGGATTTACGAGTTGGTTATTTGGATGGTATTCTCTATCAAAAGTGGGTATATCTCTACTAAATAAGGGTGTATTTTTCAATTGACCAATGTATTTATTAAACTAACCATGCAATACACATTTCACACAATACGGAAGCACCACAGAAATCATATATAGACAATACACAACACAAGACACCAATGGGAGACACCCCTTGACATCTACGGATAGTTAAGGGGACATTAACTTAGGAATTGAAGTCGATTGGCTCTCAATCCATGAGAAATTCCCATTTCTGGTAGAAAAGATACCAACACCTTTGTTATTAGTATAGTATAATGAAATGTTTTACACCCTGATAACCAAGTAGACCATCTGGTTCATGGACTGGTGTCCAACCAGGTTCAAGAGTAGGATCAACTAGTAAACTTTGATTGTGGTCCCTCTGAGGTTCTTTCTATAGTGAAGAGGGTTATGTGCACAATATTCAACTCAACTAATGTTTCATAGGTGTATATTCAATGGATAAGTGTACTAGTATGGTGTTTCCAAAAACGTTCTATATAAATAACATAATGAAAATTGATGAGATTATTAAATGGAACTTTTTCCCCCTTGCTTGCAGGAACATGATTTGGCCCATGGGGCCTTGTGGTTGTTATATATTGGGCGGTGACATGTATAGTCACAGTATACAGGTATGTTTTTTTTAGGTTTTATTTTATTTTCATTATTTCATTGGCCACTTAGGTATTTTACTTCTTTCTATGGATGAAGGGTAGTGATGCTATCCTTACTAGTTGACATAGATCACTTGTATACTATTATACCATGAAGTGTGAGTGTGAGGAAACATCAGAAGCTACAGGAGCCTTGGGGTCTTCCATGAGATGGAATTGTTTTTCTAAAACATTCTATGGGAACATTTTTTGGAGTATGTTGGAGTCATGAAATAACCCCAAGTGTCTCCATGAGATATCATAAATAACCCCAAGTGTATCCCACTATCTCCATACATTCTATCATCATCACATGGGTTGGTCACTCACCCAATCCTATCAGACCTATCTTAGTCTATCCTCTCATTCACATAGTCTAGAAACATCTCTCGAGGAGTATCCCATGCCTCAATACACATGTAATCCTCTAACTAGACAAATAATATTATTCACCTTATGATTGTCCTAGTACCAAAAGAACCCCTTTTAGAACCGATCAACATTATATTCTTAATAATCCGGTCAAGAACTTTATCAAAATCATGTATTATAACCCAGCCCCACTAACCAGGTACCGTCATAAGCTAAAACACACCAAGACTCTTAGCATTATAATGCCAATCTGTTCGACAGTACCCAATACCCACTCTAGAATCTCATCCTTCATCTCTTTAGTTGAACTCTTGAATCATTAAATAGAGTAAAACCTTTCATAATACATTTTATATACTCAGAGAGACCATACCACTCTAAGAAACTACCAAGATTCCAATCCATCCTCATTAGTATTTCCTCATCAAACGCTAGATGTAATATTGCCAGACCAATCACTACAAGGCCCAATCCTCTTAGGAATATTTTACTTGATCTAAATCCTCATCGTTAGTGACATCAATCACATTAAAGTTCATAAATGTCAAATGAACCATACATTCAAAGAATTATTCATGTGGATAGACACCATGAAAACAGGCAACGAACTAAAACCATAAATAATAAATTCAAATACATGCATCATTTTTAAATAAATTTCTCAAGTGTAAACATAAAAACCAAGAATAATAAGACCTCGTCCCTTATATCGAACAAAACAAAACTATGTTGAAACTAGGGCCAAATTTATTATATACCAATAATACGAAGAGTAATTGTTAATTAATAGGAATGTAATATTTGATAGTATCATTTTGAAAAATTGATCTATTTCCCCTTTGATTGCAAGAACATGATTTGACCCATGGGTCACTGTGGTTCTTATATGTTGGGAGGTGACATTCATATTCATAGGAGACAAGTATGTTTATTTTAGTTTTTATTTTATTTTCTTTGTCTTATTTGTCACTTAGATCTTTTACTACTTTCTATGGAGAAAGGGCAGTTATATTCTTCGAAGGGGGCTAAAAAGAGTTCAGATTGATTCAGTCCACTGGCTTTGATCCGAGGTAATATTATATGGTTACTAATTGTCTCACACCTCATGTATTTGGGGATTTAGTGTTTTTTACTCCATATTATGTTTTGGATAGGGTGATGGATCATTTTGTGTTGGTTATAGTGGATTTGGTTCTCTGTTGTCAATCTAGGTAAAGCTTTAATGCCACTAGTTGGTTTCTCACTGGTTATGTAGCGTCCTATATGTGTTTTAAGGTTCTTATTGTCCTTTGTGTAGTGAGTTGATCCCTGCTCGTTGGTTTCGAGTCTCCATGTCAAGGGTGACTCGCCTTTGTGTGCATAGGTAAGTATGTATATGTATGTGGGTTCCGTCGTTACGGGTATAGTCACCCATGGCAGTGACTATGCATGTATGGGGCTAGTTTTACCCATGTATATATATATAAATGCAAACTCTAGTGAGTGGATACAGGTATATGCATATAAGAATATGTTCAAGGATCCCCTTGCACATGATCATGGCCATACGGGTGTGTGTATAGGGGCTAGGTGTTCTTGCATGTGTGTGAAGGAGCGTATACCCAGGGGAGGGGTAGCAACTTTTAGTTAGAAAGCTCTATGAGCCAAAGTGGACAGCTTGGTTTGACCTTGAGGAAGAGTCCCTCTCATAGCCTCTTTAATTTAAGGATATTTTAAATTTAATGTAGAATCTATATTAATTCTGCTTAATTATATTGAATTGAGTGTCTTGAATAAGTGTTCATTAATATAATTGTTTCATTTGATAAATAAAGTCATGTTTTTATAATATAACCCCTCCAATGGAAGTGCGATATCTGCGAAATCTCATAGTGATAGTTTAGGGTGTATGATTCTTTTCCATCATTTCGTTTCCCTTTAGACGTTGTGTCACTGTGCCGCTCACTACAACCTTATGACGATCCCTTGTTATATTGTTTAAATAGTTAATTTGTTCTATCATGTCCGCTGTGACCTTATATTATATAGAAACTCTTTTCATGTGTTTTCCTAGCCTCTTGTCTACCCCTTTGGGTGTTTACCTGAGCCTATATATCTAAAAACACTAATGGTTTCATTGTTTAACACCAGTCAGGATTATGGTGCTCCCCACCATAAGATTCATCTTAACACCATTTGGGGTGTTCTCTTAGCCTCAATGCACATCTAATTTTTTACATATATTAATTCTCCCATAAGATTTGTGTTTCATCATGAGATGTTAACAAATACTAAAATTATATTGTTCTCAAGGTGAATGAAGTTTTATTATTAGAGTTCCAAGAAATTCATATACCACTTATAAGTAATACAGCTGCATAATTTTACTCTCAATCAGTATTTTCAACTACCTAGAACCACTTTTAAAAACAAAAATATATATATATATGTATCTTTATCATACCACAATCCTGAATCAAGAGTCTTTTGTTATAACATAAGATCAGTTTCTATAATGTGAAGGAAAACTACATAGGGTTTATTTAGAATCCTGACCAGAAGATGTTGCCCCATGGATGTCGTTGTACTAGGCCAACACGCCGTTGTCATGCCGCGTTCATGCCGCAGTGACGCCGCGGTAATGTCGTGATTTGGCCCTGCTCCAGTATGACACCAGGTGGTGGTTTGCTGTCCTATTGGAATTTTATGTATGATATCTAGATATATTTTTAGATACATTACCCACCCATAGTTAATGGGGAGGGAGGAAACGGTCGGAATGTTGCCCCACCTCCTCCCGCTCCCTTCGCTCCTGGCCGGAAGATGATGCCACGCAAATGCCGCTGGACTGGGAAAACACGACGCGGTCATGCTGCGGTCATGCCATTGTCACTTCATGGTCATGCCACGGTCAAGTCACAGTCGCTCCATGGTCACACCACGATCATGCCGTGGTAATGTCGTGATTTGGACCAACTGTAGGACGACACCCCACTGCGGTTCGCAGTCCTGTCGGAATTCAATGTATGATGCCTAGATAGAGTTTTAGATACATTAGCCACCCATAGTTAATGGGGGGGAGAGGTGACGACTGGAATTTTTCCCTTCCTTCTCCCACTCCCTTCGCACCTCGCCAAAAGATGTTGCCTCGTGGATGTCGCTGGACCGGGCCAACACACCACGGTCAGGCCACAGTCACGCCGCAGTCAGGCCGCGGTAATGTCTTGATTTGGCACTACTTTAGGATGAGACTGCAACAACCACTATCTTCCTGCCACCAGCATCAAAGATGTTTCCTCTACATGAAGAGACACAGAAGAAACACGCGAACATCTAACGATTATCCAACCGGAGACACGAGAATCACACAAAACCGCCCTACCATCATGAAAGCACCAAGGTCCACTCGACGCAAGTGACAACCAAGAGGAAAATGCACACCCCCACCCACACAAACCCACACACCCATCACATGGAGAGCACACACTCCCACACTTGAAAATACATGCACGCACCCAACCACCCGAATGCACGCTCCCAACCACCAACACAAGGAGGCCGCCATAGTCCACCTACGAACCATCAACCACCACAACAACCACAATCTAGCCTGAAACAGCCACATCAATCCCACACCGGCCCCCTTCCACCTTCATTTCAGCCCATTTCCACTAGAATTCCATCCTACAGCAGCCCCCCCAGCCAGCTTTGAATCAGCCCCCACCATCCCACCACCACCTGCAACCAGCCCCCTTCTACGAGCATTCTAGTCCCCTTCCACCTGCATTCAAGCCCACACCATCCCCCAGCCACATGCAATCCAGCACGCCCTAGCCACCACACTATCCACCACACCACCCACACCCCCCAGACTCTAGAAAAACACTCATTCCAGCCCCCTGCCACCTGCAAAACATCCCCAACCACTAGTTCCAGCCCTCACCAGCCCCCAGCCTTTTACATCCCAGCCCTCACCAGCCACTTCCACATGCCCAACAGCCCCCATCCACCTATAATCCAACCCACACTGGACCCCTTCCACCTATTCCTGCCTGCACCATCCCCCTGCCATCCCCCTGCTTCCTGCCTTACCACCCGCACCAGCCACTCCAGCCAGCAGCAGCCATCGCACCAGCCCCCAGCCTCCTGCATTCCATCCTGGACCAACCCGCTTCCGTATAAAAAACAACCCCATTCCACCTATTCTATCCTACTCCGGCCCCTTTTATCCCTCTACCACCATTATTCCAACCCATAAATCACCAATGAAACTTGTAAGCATCTGAAGATGAAATAACGCAGTCCAGGATGTGCGTGAAAAACTCCATGCAAATCACAAAATGGAAATGTGAAAGAGGATCCCCTTGCCTGAACCCTCTTTTCCCCGAAAAGAATCCATGTTAAATACCATTAATGTTCACCAAGAACATTGGGGTAGAGATGCATATTTTAACCCAAGACGAGAACCTAGCGGGAATGCTGAGTAGATCGAAAGCATCCCATAAGAAGTCCCACCTAACCGAATCAAAAGCCTTGAATAAATCGATCTTGAAGGCACACCTAGGAACCCTAGAATCCAGATGATATCCCCACAATAATTGTTGGGTAACAAGATTCTTAAGAGGGGATGTCCAGGGGGTGTCCAAGGGCTATCTGAGGGGGGGGGCTGCAGGGTAGGGTGCAGGTGGGGTGTCTTGGAGGGGTTGTATAGGTGGGTTTTCCAAGGTCTGTCTGGGGGGGGTCTACAGGGCAGGGGGAGGGTGCAAGTGGGGTGTCTAGGGGGGGATATCCAGGGGGTGTCCAAGGGATGTCTAGGGTGGCGGGTCTGCAAGGCACGGTGCAGGTGGGGTGATCAGTAGGGCGCTTTCCCTTTCCAGAAGCGGAATGCACTAAGGTAGAGGCTGAAGGTATAGATGTAGAGGTAGGAAGTTTTTGGATCAAAATAGGTTGGATATTCTAGACATCTTCAACCGAAGACATACCAAAAGGCTATAATTAATGAGGTAGAAGATCAGAAGAAGAATCAGAGGTGAAGGATGTCATGGGAATCACCTCTGAAAAATCCACTAGAGTATTGGACACATATAATAAAGGCTTCATAAGATTGAAATAGTCTTTAATAATATTTCCTCATCTCTTCATACTACTAAAGAAATCATTCTTCTCTTACTTGAATAGCTTGAGTAGAGTTGTCATCACTTTCAACAGGTCAACCTATTCCATGAAAACCCATTCTACCGAATCTACCTCAATTAATCCTAATGTGAGGAATGTAAATCACCTATAACAACATGGATATACTCTTTGACTATAGACTAGATCTAATTAGCATCAACTAAATATGAAGGAGGTGGATCACTAGATATCAATGGAATAATAAAAACATTCTCCAATATCTTCTATAACGAATCCAGACTGGAATCGAAGGAGGTCCTCATTTCCTCCATAACAGATCAAATGGTTTATATCTCACTGTCCAACCATCAATTTTAAATCATAACTTCTTGAATATGAAAACTCATCTTCGGATTAATATGACATACAACCATCTAAAAAGGTGTCTAGCATCAACTTCACTTAGCTGAGTGACAGTAGGTTCTTAATAACTCAAAATTCCACTGAAATCAAAAAGAATTATTTCTATAAAATATTATAAATATATTATGGATACAAAATTTGATGGAAATGGGGAAACATATCTCTCAACACTAGGTAAATCAGCCTCCGTAGGTTATGATTTGGTAGGTACATCTAAGAGAAAATCCTAAAGCTCACCTACTTGGTCAATCTAATTAACTAAGGATCCCTTAGGATACGTCCCAAATCCAAATGAGACAGTAGGTCCACCATGCTCTGGTGGAATACAATGTTCATCAGCATAACTATATCCATTTGAGTCTGGGTATGATAGTCTAAGAAATTTAGAACCAGAGGAGGGATCCCCCTTACATGATACCTCATCCTCTACCAAGGTAAAACCACCCCAAGCATCTCTATGATCTCCAACATCTTCTTCAACATTTTTAGACTCTGAATAGTCTAAACCAAGATGGAAAAATCCTAGTGACTTTTCCCACTCATCATGTGAAGCATCATCCATTTGAGGTGCATGATGGTGCAGGTTTACAGGTGCTTTGGAAGACTATTAGAGGTGCATGTTTACATTTCCTTGTGATGGTTTATATGTCTAAAGTGTGCTTTAGAAGTCAGTTAGAGGTGAAGGTTTTATAGGTTTAGAGGTTTAGGATTACTACTGGAAGTATGTTTATAGGTCTGCACAACATTGATATTTGCTGGGGAGTAGAGTTACAAGTTTTACCAGCTTTGATGTGTTCTAATTTTATGTTTGTTGTGCTGAATTGGGGAGTATAGGATATACCAATGGTTCAAAAAACTGTTGTTATTTAATATCCTGGGAAAATATGAAAACTGTTCAAAAAACTGTTGGTATTAAAATGATGGACAACATATATCCCAACAGTTTTAATAAAACCATTGGGACAGAATATATACCAACGGTTTTAAAACTATTGGTATGTATGCTGGATGGTATGTATACCAACGGTTTTTGAACAGTTGGTACACATCTATTCCAATTGTTTTATTTAAATCATTGGGGAAGATTAATTTCATGCCACATATACCAACGGGTGTTTAGAAACTATTGGTATAGGGCTATTGAAACAACCCGCATAACAAAGGTTTGTGAAACCATTGGAATAGCCTATACAAACGGTTTTAGAGGCTATTCCAATGGTTTAGAACTGTTGGAATAGGTGAAATTTATAGTAGTGTTTGTTACCAAGAATTGAAACATCAATAGATGTTTCTAGAAACATATTCTTTACATCATCATCATCATTGTGAAATTAATTAAATATTTATATTTCATTAATATCCATTAATAACGAATAATATCCATTTACAAAAAAATAAATCTCAAAAACAAAGTGGGATCTTCAACCCCCACTTCCCCTTATAAAAAATTGTATGATGATTAATTCAAGCGGTTATTTACAAGGATAATTAACTCCCGCTTAATGGAACTCCCCTAACGAAGGGTAAGAATCTCATATCCACAATTCTAATTTATTGTTTATTAATGAAGCCCATCTTAAAGATGATCATGGAAAATTTATAATAAAATATTTGACTCCTTCAAATTTCTAAGAAATAAGAATTAAACATGACGGTCTCCCCTATGAAGAATCATCATTGAAAACAAAACCCATTCCAACCTTTGAGAATAGAACTATCTAATGGAAATATGTACCACATCGAACCAAGTATCAAAATGAATTATGAGGATCTGCTAGAACATCCTGTAGAATAATTCTAGTGTGAATTTAAGTATAAATAAACCTAGATCCATTCCTAAAAGTTAAAAAATTATAAGGACTCCAAAAATTGGAAAATTGGAATATTTATTATTAATTAATTAATTTAGTTTCAAATTATTTACCATTAATTTCCCAAATTAAAATAGAGGTACATAAAATAATTATTTCGAATCCTTATGTAGGTGTCTACTCCACATGAAACATTACCTAAATTTTCATGTTTATGGTCCTTGCATCTAATAATATCGGTCCCCAAATAACTATGTATAAGAAGGTATCTCTTTTTAACAAAAGATACTTATTTTTGCTGATAATTTTTCCTTACCAATCCATGCCCATCACCAGTTATTATATCCATTATCTATCTTATATTTCAACCATAATATTTGATACCAATCTATGATGACCACCCCTATTAGTACCCCTCATATCTCTACCCTGTAAATAATAAGATGACCCTCAAATCCCACCTCTAATTGTCCATGGGTTAGTGACCAACATTGAGTGTATATATTCACAAATGAGTCGAATTACCCTATTTTTATAATATAATGAACAATTTATAATAAAAAATAAAATAAAACCACTATCTGAATAATAAATGTCTTCTAATACATGAATTTAATTCCATAGAAAATCTGATGCAAATGAAAAATTAATTCCAAAAAAACTTGAGACTCTGACTATAAATTCCAGTTACTCGAAAACCACTTAAAAAACTAGTAGTGCATAGCTCAATCACCAAAATAATCATGTGGACTAAATTTTCTAATATATATATATATAAGTTCAGAATAAAAGTTTAATTTGTTGGATAATTCTTATATCATATCTTTAATGATGTGAAATAATCATACAAAATCCTAGTGAATAATAAAAATAAGAAAACTCATCACCTAAAAAGGTAAACATATTTTTCATCCATATCCTGGTTTTTTCACTATGTAATTAATTCAAGTAAGAATATCCATTTCAAGTCATATATATAAATAAAGGAACCCAACTTCCACTTTCTTAATATATATTTTTATCTCACACCCCATTGGACCACATCTTGTGTTCATATTACTAATTAATCTTCCTTCCCAAATTTGGAAAATCATATTAGAATCTCAACTTAATTTTTATATAGCTCATCGTATCCACATAGATATCATGTCATACATAAACAAGTATAAGTTAAAAAAACACTACATCCCATAAATCATGTATTATAACTGATTCCATTATATCATGTGCATGTACACTCATAGAAACTCTATCCACCTTGATTGGATACATGTAAGTTCTATAACATCAACCTTTACAACCAAAACATAAATTTATAATAAGAATAAGCGCAACAAAATCCCTAGTGGACAAATTCCCTATACCCCAATATATCATATCCCAAATATACCGACACAATACACTACATATGAAGAGAAAGTGTTGGTGAGGACATATTCTACCATCCTCTCCATCACCAACCAGGATGATTGGGTAAATAGACTCCAAAAAAATTTGAGTGTCATTTTTTCCACTAAATCGGTAGGAGAAGTTTATGAAATTATAAAATATAATAAATAGCCTCAATAAGGAAAACTAACTATCATTAGAATCAACAAAAACTATCATATCTCAATATACATAGCTATCACCACTAAGACCATGGAAACTCAATCTCATTAAATCACACCAGAAATAATGTTTAATCAATATTAGTAAATTCCATTTATTAATTTGTACATTTAAAATGTTTTGTAAAAACCAATTACATTTATTGGTTTATAAAAACAATTCAATTACAATCCAAGAAACCCTTATAATAATTTTAATTGTAGATCCAATATCGTTGATCTCTGAGCTTTCACTCCAACTAATCTTTGGTTTTCATTAATTTTAAACCCATCACTACAGTATCACTAAAACCATATATTTCATTTAGTAATCGATTTATTATTTGTAATTTTTGGGTACTCTAGGACACATCATAATCTACACGAACCAAAAATAAACTTATTTTCCATAGAACCAAAATGAAGAATGATGTTGGAAATCATAACAAATAATATCCCAAAATCATCCATTTAAATGAAATAATCAAACAAACTGTAATGAGAAGACCCAGTTTTTGACACATTCCAATCACTCTGATGTCATTCCTAAAACCATTGTATACATATCAATGCATTTTCCACCATCCTCTACTAGAACCCATGTAAAACCAACCCATTGTTCATTAATTAACTATAAAAATTATTTTTATTGCAAATCAGATTGAGGATCAGCCATCATAGTGAAATTATACAAGAATCAATAGTATATTCCGCATAAAAAACTCATAGGTAAAATAACACCATATCACCAATACATTCAAGAATTTATCTAACTATACTATTTTCTCTTATCCCCAAATTTTAACTCTAGAAAATATTATTTCTTTTATGTATCTAAATTAACTAGTTCATTATGAACATGGTAAAAAAATAACCAACCTATAAGAAAAAAAATATATATATATAGGTATAAGTAAAACAAAAATATTATTCATGAGTAACTTCTATATTTTTTTCAATTTTAAGAGAGAATAAAATTCAATTTATATATCTCTTTCTTCATCTTTATATCATAGTTGATGATTTACGTAGTCTACCATTATCCAAATTGTATATGAAGTTTATAGAAATAAATAAATATATATGGAATAATTATAATAAAACACAATTGATAAAATATCAAAAACTAGAACATGAATATAGTATAAACTTAAAAATTCAAAAATGTTAATGGAAGAAAAAAACATTTTATAAATCTCATTTTAATTCAATTAATTTATATATTATGAAACTATAATTAAATTTTAATATTATATATGTTAGGAAATGATAATAATTTACCAATTTTTTAGTTCTTATTTGACTAGAATTTTTGGTGATTAATGAGGATATTATATTTTATTGATGTATAGATAATTCATTATTTTTTATGTGTTTTAAGATTTATGCAACATTAATTGATTTGGGATTTCATATTTGTTAGGGATTAGGAAGAGAAACAATTAGTGAAAACACTAGGAATATTTATAAATGTTGGAAAATGTCCTAAAATATAATACCTTATAATTTTAAACAGATTACTAGATGATGATAAACATAAATAACATTTAAATACAAACTATGGATTTTAAAGTCTAGTGTAGTTGTAATATTAAGTACATATAAATTATAACATGGAACCAAAATAAAAAAAATTATTTAATATTGACAAAGATCTTATAACTTCCTTTGACCCCCTACATATTCATAGGATTACCTAGGGAATACATGAACAAATAGATGACCTAAAAATCATATTAAAGAAACCGGCACACGAGTAAAGCATATCACATGGGTTTGAAGGCAAAACAAGATAACATAAAAAGGAATGGAACATGAATAAAAATATATAAAAATAATATATAAAACACAAATCATTAGACATTAAATGATTGAAATGTCGAAACAACATAAAATAAGACATAGGCATTAGTCAAGGTATACCACTAAGATCATTACACATGTGGGAGTATGAGTCAAGGCTAACCACCAAGACCATTGCACATGGAGGATCATGAGTCAACACTAACCACCTAGACCATTGTAGATGACATCTCATGAGAATGAACATATCCAAATAAATTTTATTGAAATATGGGTGCACCCATAATAACATTTTCATGAATTCTGTTCAGATTGAAGATTAAAACATAAATGTAAGGGTTTCCCATGGGAAGAAATGTGTATAATCTTTTCATATGGTAGAAAAAATAGGTGTATCATAATAGTGTACATGAAATAATGGACATCAATCATTCATGGACATTATAAAGGGAATATGATAATAAAAAATTATATGTGATTCCAAATTAAATAAAAACGCATTAAAATAATGTTTAAGAAATATTATAAATGAGCCACTTTAGTGATGTTTAAGGGAAAATTTTAATAACTATTTAAAAAATGAATAAGTGTTTATATAAAAATAAAAGTGAACTAATATAGTTTATCATGATAAAATTAGTGATTTTATAAACATAATTTTTTCTTTAAATAGATTTTGGATTCCTCTTGAATATGGGTATGAATTTGAGAAGTTAATTTTGACCAGGCTTGGTTATTAAAAATAATTGAGTAGAGAACATTATAAAATATGTATTTCCCCAAAACCTAAAGAAAACTTGATCTAGGTATATATGTTTGGAACATAAAAAACTAATTTATAAGTATTTCATAATAATTATTAATAATTGCATTAGGGTAAAGAGATAAAAATGTTAACCGAAAAGAAAAAATGGTTGTTTTGAGAGAATCCTTAAGCTTATTTCTGAAAGTGTTATACACTTGATATTAATTTATAGGATAATGAAATTAATTAAATTGAATAATTAATTCATAAAATTTTATACGTCTATTCAATTTTAGAAAATTTTATTAAGTTAATTTATGACCTTTTGGGGCATTAAGAAATAATTTCATCATTTGGGAGTGTCGATTTCCTTTGTTTTCATGATTGGTTCACCTGTATACATATAAGGAAGATCACGTAATATTAGAATATTTTTCTAAAAATGAAATTAGATTTTATTAATTAAATTATGGAATATAAAATGTTATTTTCTATTATTTTTATTATATATGTGAGAATCATTTATTAGATAAAAAGTTATTGATATGCATTTATATTACATTGGTGTTCTTTCGATCATCACAAAATAGTTTTGTTTTATTAATTTATATTATGCATATATTTTAGTTTTAGAAAATTAAATAAGATATAATACATATATTATAATCATAATTAACTAAAAAATGGTTGTATGACCAGTCATGAATACAATAATGGAAATTGAAAACTCTTCATCCATGAATATGATAAATCAATACATCATGGATGAAGTTTTCATTTTTAGAACTAAAGGAGAGGGGAACAGAATTGATTATGGGTTGTTCCATTAAGAAAATAAAATTAATGTATAAAAAACATACTGAAGTTATAATGTCTCTTGGATAATGTAAGGTCATGGGATAATAAGAAAATAAATTAATTTAAATGGAAAATAGAAGAAAAATAAAGAGGGTTTTTCCTCTTGAAACATTCTCCTTGAGAAAATCTTTAAGGAAATTTGTTTTGGAATTTTTTGATATCAAAGGATCCTTGACTTGAGGGGGAGACTTAAGAAGTGGATTTGGCAGAATTTGGAAAAAATTCATCTCTTTATTAGTGTGAGAGAAATGGGAGGTGAGGGCTGGTATTTATAGGGGAGGGGAGATGTGTTCTTTATTATTTTACTCACTAATTTATTATATGAACTCAATAATATGAATTTATTTGATTCTAATTACTGGATAAAGTAAGGAGATAATCAAATTTAATGCTTATGGTTTTTCCATTAGAAATTACTAAAGAAATAGTTCATTTAAATAATAATGTTATATAATGTAAATAACCCTATTTAATTATTCACCAAAAATTCAACAATTTTAGAAAAAGTAAAAAATTTCACCCTAAATAGTTATCAATGTTTATAATTCCAAAATGAAATCTTTTTTATGAAAATAATTCTATAAATATGTATAATATAATATTTAATTAAAATCGTCATTGACATCAAAATAATGATTCTAATATTATAACTGATTTTATAACAGTTTGAAGAATCTATTAAGGTGTCATGAAATTATCATAGAATATTAGGAAAAAAAATATTAATTTATTAATTTATTTTATAAAAATAAATTTTTCTTTAAATAATTATTTTAATTAGACAATTTTAAATAAATATTTACGACCTAGAAAAATTCCAAAACTTAATTTATCTATTAAAAAACTTTTACCTATACCATCATATAAATATATCATATTTTCATAGATATGATACCTAAATTTTATTTATTATTTATTAGTTGATTTTAATATTTTATTGGTCAGGTTACAATTCTAAATGGACATAATATTATTCCAAAGGTCAGATTACAATTTCATTGGTTTAGGTTCCATGATTACTATAAATAATACTAATTTAAATCATTCCTCATTTATATTGTTTTTGTTGTGTTACCTATGTGATTTTATTTGATTTATACTATATGACATAGTTATAAAAGGTAAAAATCATTTATAATGTTCTGTGTCGTTACATTCTTCCTCCTTATGAAAATTAACACTCGATGTTTTATTTTGATAAATTATGGGAAAACATGTGGGGGTAATTCTCTGTTATTGCTTCCTATGGTTCCCTTGTTTCCTCATCAAACTTATTGTTTTACAATAGTAACTTGACCAGGTTAGTAGTCTTGTTGAGTAGAACTTTTTCTCTACTGTCCAAGATTTTTACCGAATGGTCCTTATATGTGAGATCATTTTCCTACTATAAAACCTCTAATTTCAGCACATTTGAGGGATCCAATATCTACTTTCCCATGTGGGATATGTGGAATACACCATGTACTTGAGACATGGTAGGTGTAATTGCTAGTCAATTGGCCATAGGTCTGACAAGATCGTTGATATTGAAGGGTCTGATGTACCTTGGACTTATCCTTCCTTTCATCCCAAATCTCCTGATCCACTTCCATGATGATATGTATAGGAAAACCATGTCTCCAACCTTAAAATCTATGGATTGTCCAAAATTTTCTACATAGATCTTTTCTCTGGTTTAGGCTCCCTTTATGTGCTACTGAATGGTTTTCACCTTTTCTACCATTTCTTCGATCATTTCAAGCCCTAGTGGCATATATTCACTAACTTCAACCGAGCATGCCAGTGTTATAAATCTTTTTACCTAAATGGATTCATATGGAGCCATTTGGATGCTCGAGTGAAAACAATTTCTGTAAGAGAACTCATGCAGAGTTAGATTTTGGTTCCATCCTCCATATAAATACACAAAACATTCTCTCAACATGTCTTCAATTATATCAATTGTTTTTTTATATTGGCCACTAGTTTGACAGTGGTAAGTCGTACAGAAGCTCAGATTTGTTTTTATGTCATGCTAGATACATTTCTAGAACATGGAGGTGATTCTCAGATCTTGATCAGATACAATCGATAGTGGAACTCCATGAATACTCACCGTCTATTTAATTTATAACCATGAACATTGATCGAGTGATAATCCCTCTCAAATTGTGATAAAGTGATATATCTTGGTTAGATGATCCCTAATAACCCATATAGAATTATTCTATGTGGATGTATTTGGAAGTCCAACGATAATGTCTATGGTGTTTTATTCCCATTTTCATGTCGGTATGGGTAATGGTTGCAAGATCCCCTTAAATATTTCCCTATCAACTATTACTTATAGACATACCAAGGACTTTTATATATACTCATAAATCTATTCCTTCATATTGTCCCACCAATAGTTCTCACGGAGAACTTGACTCAACTTTGTTATTCCTGTGTGAATAGAGGAGGTTGAGCTTTTTGAATTATTCTGAAGTTCATTCTTTATCTCAGGATTGGATAGAACACATAGTCCAGACCCAAATATTACAAATCCTTCATCATCTGTTTTGAACTTTGAGCATTTCATATTTCTAGTAGTTTCCACTTTTCTGAATGTTTTCATCATTTATTTGAGAATCCTTTATTTTCACTTCAAGGGATGCTTGAGCAATCATTTGAGAATGTATTGATGATGTTTATTAGTTAATTATTCTCATGTCCATCCTCTACAGGTCTAGAAATATTGGATCCATATCAATTCTCAACATTGATAAAGTCGAATTATCTTTTCAACTTAGAGTATATACCACACTAGTTACTTTACCCGGATGGTAGTTGATTGAGAAATCATAATATTTGATGATTTATAATCATCTTCACTATCACATAATAAACTCATTAAAGGTGAACATATATTTGAGTATCTTATGATCATGATATATCAGACACTTATCAACAAAGATATAATGATTCAAGTTTTTCAATGCAAAGATCATAGCTGCCAACTCCAGATCACATGTGGGGTAGTTTTGCTCATGAATTTTCAACTGCCTTGAGGTTCAGGCTATCACATTATCATGTTTAATCTGTAAATAGCCTCATATATTTTTTAAATCATCATTTTTCACCAAAATTATTATCCCACTTATCAGTAGTGTGGGCATGTGTAGTGATAAGACTCTTTTTCAACTCTTTCAATAAGTCTTAACATTCACTTTTCCATAAAAACATCACTCTATTCCGAGTTAGCTTGGTTGTTGGGTTTGGAAATTATGATAAGTTCTTCAAAAATCATTAGTAATACCCATCAACATAAAGTACACAAAAATTATCCATTATAGATGTCATCTTGGGAACTCTTTGATTGTATTTTTCTTATAAGGGTTCACAAATATTTCCATGTTGGTGGTAACATGCCCAAAGAATGAAACCTCCTCCATATGGAACTAACATTTATTATACCATGAATATAGTATTTCTATTCACAATATCATTAGAAAAGTATTAAAATGCTCCTCATTTTACCCATTTCTCTTAGAGTATACAATAATATCTTCAATAAAGACTTCCACAAATATTTTAAGGTAATCTATAATGAATATATTCATTAAAGACATAAAAATTTCTTGAGAATTGGAGAGTTCGAAGGGCATCACTATGAACTCATAGTGTTCATACCATAATCAAAAGGTAGTCTTGGAAATATATTCCTTCCTAACCTTTAATTTATGATATCTCAAAATAATGTCAATCATAGATAAATACATAGACCAATATAGTTGATTGAAGAATTCATCTACCAGTGGTGTGGGATACTTGTTCTTTATCATGATTTTATTGAGCTCAAGATAATAAATGAAAAGTAGGATTGATACATCCTTCTTTTTGATGAGGAGGAATAACGAACCCCGTGGTGAAGCACTAATTCATATGACACCCTTTATTAGATTCTCCTATAATTTGTTCTTCATTTATTCCAACTCAATGGCAGCAATTCTATAAGGTGTTTTTTATATAGTAAGAGATCCCAAAAAAGTTAAATTGAGAACTCAACTTCTCTATTAGAAGGAAGTCTACAAAACTCCTTGGGGAATACATTAGTTTAGTCTCTCATAATGGGTATGTCTTTAAGCATGATCTTATAATATAACTCAATAATTGATTCTAGGTATGATTTATTACAATTAAATCTTATCCACAATTGAGACAATGATTCTAATGGAGATTCATCCTACTCCTTACACACTATAGAATTAGAGGACACCTGAGGATGTAAAGAGTGATATACCTTTCCCAACAGTTGAGGATGTCTTTGTAAAAAGATATCCATACATGCAAAATATAGAATCAGACACCACCAAAGTATGTAAGACAATATTTTTTGGGAGGTTCAGTCCACAAACTCTAACCATGGAGTAGTTATAAACATTGGATGTAGTAATTCCTCCATTTTATGATCTCAAAGATAAATCAACCAATATATTTTGACGGTATGATCAGATAGGTCTAATAAACATGGAATATATTAAAGAATTCATAGAACCATAGATGATAATCATACCATTCACTATTTTATTCTAGTTATAATCATTTACTTCATCCGAAATGGAAATTGGGATGAACATTTCTAAACACAAAAAAGGGAAACAGATAAAATTAATGGGATAATTTATAAGTGAAAAGTATATCCTTAATTATGATTCCCTATGTTTTAATATAGGTTATCCATGGTGATATAATTATCCCTAGGGTTCATACAAAAGTTATCCAGTCATAATATCTAAAAAACTAAAACATTCTCTAATACCAACTGTAACAACCCTATAATTTTACACATATTATTACATGATTTTAAGCACAATTAGCCTTCAAATACAAACCAAGGAACATAATTTATTGTTTATTTGGAAGATTAGGTATATAAAACTGAAAAAATGGAACCAAAATGAAAAAATATTTTATTTATTCTTCATAATGAGATCCTAAATTACTTTCATCACTTACATCTACACAGGATATCAAATGGAATACATGAACAAAGGGATGATCTAAAAATAAATATAAGGGAATATAAATATTAATAAAGCATAGAAATTTGGTTTTAACGCATAACATGATTAAATAAAAATTAAAGGAACATGAGTAAACATATGGAATCATAACATATAGAACATGTGATCAATTATTTACAAAATCATTTAAATTTGGGAAAAACATAAAACATGAAATAATCATGATTAAATGCTACCACTAAGACCATTTCACATTGAGGATCATGAGTCATGTATAACCACCAAGACCATTCCACATAGAGGAGAAAGAGTTAAGGATAATAGCCAATACCATTGAACATTAAATTTCATCAGACAAAACATTACCCAATGAATTGGAGTACTATTTTTGTTTACCTGTCATTGCATGTTCATTTACATTTCTTACACTTGAAAAAGAGTTACCCATGGAAGGAAATGTTAGTCATAATCAAGTCATAAGCCATAAAAAACTGGGCGTATCATAATTTTTTCCAAGATAGAATGGATTCAAATAATACATGGACATTAAAAATGGGAAATAAGAATAATAATGACAAGTGATGTCAAAATGATATGAAAATGTGTAAAAAATTGTTTAATAAACATTAGAAATGAGCTACTTTAGTGCGATTTATCAGAAAGATTAAAGGATTATTTAAAACAGAAAATGTTGAATTGTTTGTATAAAACCAGTAATAAACCAAAAATGTTTTTATGATAATATGATTGTTTTATTTTTTGAAAAAACATGGTTTCATAAAATATATTATGAATGGTACTTTATAATGGATAAGAATTTGGGGTGTTCCCCTTGATTAGGTTTTCTTATCGAGATGAATTGAGAGGGGAAATTTATAAAACATGTATAGCCCCTTCATAAAAAGAATAATTAAGATTGGTAAATATGATTGGAACATAAAAAAAATAATTTATATGGATTTCATAATAATAATTAAGAATTATATTTGGGTAAAGAGAGAGAAAGAAAAACTCTATGGGATAATGGGGGTTCTGGGAGAATCTCATACCAAATGGAAGATCATGTAATATTTGAACAGTTCTCCAGAACTAAACTTACTTGTTTGTAATTTAATTTGAAAACATTTAATGTTCTTATATATCATTTTTCTACCATATTTGTGAATCATTCATTTGATTAAATGTTAATTATAACCCTTTAGGTTATTTTGGAATTTTTTAATCATCACAAAATATTTTGTTTTATTAATTAATATTTTGAATATATACTTGTTACAGAATATTAAATAACATTTAATAAATAAAATATAATCTATTTTAATCATAAAAATGTTTTTATGACCATCCTTCAATTAAGTAATGTAAATTTATTTCTCGTTGTCCTTGAATGTGATAAATCAACACATCACAGACACTTTTTTCAGTTTTAGATCAAAAGGAGTGTGTAAGATAGTTGATGATGGGTTGTTCCATTAATAAAATAAAATTATAGTATATTAAATATATCAGAGTTATCAATTATCTTTTATTATGGGAGGTTAGGAGAGAATAAAAATATAAAATAAATTGAAAATAAATTAAACGAAAAAGAAAGAGATTTTTACATCTTGAATTTTTCTCCTTCAGAGCCTCCTTATAGAAATTGGGTTTGGTATTTTTTTGAGACCATACGATCTTATACATGTGGGAGATAATTGGAAATATTATTGTGTATAATTTGTAAAAGCTACAGTGCTTTATAGGTGTGAAGAAAAGAGGTGGTGATGGGTGGTATTAATAGGGGATGAGAGGGGTGTGTTTTTGTTATTTTATACACTAGTTTATTATTTTGGATCATGACTATGGATACTTTTGATTAACATGACTGGATATAATAAATAAAGTAGTATAGATCAAGATTATGGTTATTAAAGCATAAATGTCCCATGAAATTTTTTTATTTATCTTATAAAGTTATACACTGTAATTTTATGTATTTCACTATTCACAAAAACTTCAATTATTTTACAAAAATCAAAAAAAATCACTATAACCATTTATAAATGATTAGAATTCAAAAATGGACTCCATTTTTTGAAAATAATTTTATATATATGATAAATATAATTTTTAATTCAAACCATTATTTACTATAAAAATATCAATTTTAATATTATAAATGATTTTATAACAAATTGAAAAATCAATTAAGGACACATAAAATTATATTATAATTTTAATACCACAAAATATTAATTTAAGAATATATTTTATGAAAATAAATTATCTTTTAAATCATTATATTAATTGTAAAATTGTAAATAAATATTTATGACTTACAAAAATTCCATCAATTAATTTATAACATTCAAAACAATAATTTAGTAATACCATGAATAAATGAATCATATTTTAATTTTTAAGATACCAAAAATTTATTTATACAATAAATGTTGAGGTTACTTTAATACTGGATGGGTTACTATTATTAATGGTCACATTACTATTCCAAAGGTTGAGTTACTATTCAATTGGATCTGGTTCCTTAATTTCTATAAATACATTTTTTCATTCATTATTCATTTATAATGTTTGTATCGTGTACTCTAAGTCATTTTATGTGAGTTATAATATATGATGTAATATTATATTATTAGTATGGATATCCTTAATGGGTTAAGAGTTATTTTATTCCAAGGTGATTTATGTAATTTGTTTTATAGATTTATATATTTATAGCATCATTGAATTCACAATTTGTTTCCAAATATTTTCAATGAATATTTAGGATTAGTAATTTTGGAGTTGAAGGCATCATTGATGATATCTTTCTGGTTTTAGGTGTAATATTTGTACAAGGATATTTTGAGGAGTTTTAGGATTATTTATGTTTATATTTAGGTGTTATTGTTGAGATTTTGGATATTAATATATTATTTATTCGCATGATGTTTTATTTATATTGCATTTTATATTTAATTTTTTAACTATTTTTGGTTGTTTAAAATCAATAAAGGGGTAAGGTAAAAATGGAAATTCATTTTATGAGTTTTATAACCCCTTAAAAGTTAATTTTTTCAGTTTAGGTATGAAATATTCATCGTGGTTTTTTATAATCAATAAAATCAGATGAGACCAAGGTAGAAAACTTGTTGAAACAATAAAAAAATGAAATTGTACTTATAAAATGGAAATGAAACATGAAAGTAAATTTTATCATATTTTATATCTTTATAGTAAAATAATTCCTCAATCAAGATATAGGAATATGAATTTAAAGAGTTTAATGGGGAAAATACCACTCACTTATTAATGTATACTTTTTCAAACTCATTCAAATGTTTGAGTCTTATAATGATATATACATAGTTTTAGAAATATTTAATTATAAAATACTAGGTTTATTGAAAGTGATTAGAAATTAATTATCATCACAAAATCTACATAAAACATTATTACAATGTCCTAGTACACTCATTTTGGTAAGAATATATATATAGTATGAGGAAACAGTTTATTTGGGGGGTGGATAATGTAACACCTTGAGATTTCAATATGAAAACCCCCTTTATTCGGTATCTAGTATTACATGTAATTCTAAAAAATGAGTAAAAATATATTATAATTAACATTCATTAAATAGAAAATTTCTAATCAATTATGATAGTTACATAGTATTTTTAATTTAGACTAATGACTTTTAAAGATTACTAATTTTATATCTAATGTTATATGATTAAAACCATTAAATGTAAAATGTGGTATTTTCAAAGAACTAGTTTCAAGTGATATATATTTTAAAAAACATATCAATTGTAATATAATTTTATGTATGAACTAATAAATTAACACTCGATAAATTCACATTTTATATGAAATGCTTTTAAGAGAACATAAAGTTAAAATGGAATAAATATTCTATAGAAGTAATTTCTCCTTATATTTAACATTTTGATTTAAAATAGATGTTAAAAAATCAATTAATGTGATTTTAATTAAATTAACCTCACCTTTTAATTTATCATGGTAATATTTGATTTGTATTTGTTTGAGATATTTTTTAAGATGATTATTTTTTGTCAATAGTAATAAATAACATTTTTACAAATACTATCAGTTTTATGAAATTATTTTGGTATAATAATGACTTGAATTTCTGTAAAACTATTTTTGTAGAGATAATTTATATTATGTAGTAAAATAAATCTTTTAAAAATGTTATTTTATATTATTAAATCCTATTTTGACACAGTAAACCTAAGTGAATTTTTATTCTAATAAATTAACTATTTTTTATCCTTTTCTTTATTAATTAATTATAAAACTAGATTCTATTTTTAATTAGTTTTATCATAAATTAAATATAAATTTTCAATTTATAATTTAATAAACACCGTGATAATAAATTATATGCATTATTTTGGTGTAAAATAATTTTATTCTTAAAAGGAACTTTTATCTTAAAACTGTATTTCGTAACATTTTTCATAATTACATTAATATTAATATTTTACACATATATGAATTTAATATTTTAAATTGGATTCCATATTTGGAATCATAATATTAAAACTATATAATAAGACCTATTTCATTTTTAGCCATAATGAATAGTGTTTTTAAGCCACCCGAGTTGACTCGATCCATCACCCGAGCTGGCAGGCAGAAGACCTAAAACATTCTCCAGTTCACTAATGGGAAAAATCACTAAGGAATAATAAATAGACTCTTGGGAATGGTTTCATGCATGTTAAAAAATTACCCATCTATTAAATGGTATCTCCACAAAAACAGAATCATACACCATAGTTATAAATATATAACATGAGTAACATAGAAATGACTAAAAATAATACCCTGAAAAACATCATAAAATCACTTATATAGAATATCATAAAGATCCATATAAGTGGTATATAATGTGAAGATTTCAAAACACCAAATATGTATTAAATAAAAAAACCATCAATACATATATCCCAATAATACTAAATCTCAAAACATCACCTCATGATCAAAAATGGGAAGACCACATCTCATCTAAAAAAAGCCTCTGATAGTGATAATCAAGGGGATCCACATAAGTACATGGTTCCCCAGACTTTTCTAGTGTCCTTTAAAGTACTTTTTACATACAAAATAATGAATATATAGAGTGGGAAACATATATCCTTGTCGGATACCACCATGTATATGTTTAATTCTTTCGAACCATGAAAATCAATTATTACTTTTAAAAACTCTTATCCCAAAACCAATTCAATATAAAATAATTTAAATTCAAATCAAAAAACTTACAACCCCTTTTTTATTTTATTTAAAAACATGGTTTCTATAACATTTATCAAAATTTCTAATATATATTAAAAATTTACTTGAAATAAATATTCTTTTCATTTACACTAACGAGATAAGTCTATTATATGCATAAAAATCAATATATGACAAGATAAAAGGAAATTTCAATATCCAAATATATTAAAATAAACCAAGTCACTAACATTCTGAATAAAAGATATAAATAATTAGGTATTATTAATTTGAATCATGTGTTCTAAACAAAAATCTCAAATGTGAGAAATTTTAAGACACAATGTGATAACTGGCTAGAAAACATAGAACCTCTTAGGGTATTCCACTAGAAAAAATTCCAAGTTATCTCTTAGTATATCGGTCAAAAGACTGGAATATATTTCATTATTCCTCCCAAAAAGAACGTTGTATCCCTTGGACAATAATAAATAAGATCTATCAATATTCCTCTCAAAGGATCTCTTTCTCCGTTGGATAATATAACCTTTCTCCGTATATATCACATGTGCTACTCAATTCCAAACAAATCAACATCCCATGTTCCATTTATTAAATCCATTTAAATCCCACATTAATAAAAAACCTGATTTTTCTTGACAAAATAAAACATTCTTAAGGTAAAAAAATTTCTAAAACCCCATTAAAAATGTATTTATATGCATGAAATTTTTTTTCTCTAATTTATCAAAATTTTGGTGTGAATTAAAGGAAAACACCTTTAGAAATCTGATAGTAAACAACTAATTTCCATTTCAAACCATAAATCAATACAAATATTGAATAATATGTAATTATAAATAAATTAAAAAACAACATAATAAACCAAAACTTAATTCAATTTTGAATTTAATGGAATTCTATGAGATACACTAAATAATAGAGACACATACCTCAGAATAGGTTCCAAAATCACCGACTTTGATGAAAACAACACAATTTAGGGAGTAGAATTCCTTATAAACCAAAACCATAAGAAATAAAACCAAAACTCCATTAAAGAGTATTAGTTCACACCAGATACCATATAGGGTTCCAAACATTCAATAAAATGAATTAATTAATAAAATGAAGAGAAAATGATGAATTAATATCCATGAAATGGGATTACCTCAAGAAAATAATCCTAATATCTAATGGAAATACACTAAAAATAAAAAATGAGAAGATACCAATATTAGGGAAGAAGTTAAACGCACAATATGGGAAAATGTAGAGGAAATAATTCAAATATTATATGGGGTTTTTTTAATGTTGATTGATCTAGAAAACTGAATGGTTTGGATAAATGGAAAAGAAAACTATGATCCATCCATGAGGGGGCCACTGTTTCCCCAATGAAAAAGTCGTACGGGTTCTACTGAACCTCGTATTATTTGAAAATTATTTCTTAAAACTTTTTAAATCCCAATTTACCCAATACCTCAACCTGAAATGGTTAGCTACACGGTTAGAGAAACCATGTTATAGGAACTTTAATTCAAAGGAAAAAAGTTTTTCTCATGATACACTGGAAAAGTCTATATGAAATTAAAAGATAAATAAATCTAAAATAGGTTGTACCAATGACCCAATGGGTGTCACAAACATCACTACCATGTTTAATTTTTTCCCTAGAATGTACTTATTCATCCTCAGTATAGAAAAGAAACTTCCATTTCTCCTTTACCAAATATTCATGCTCCCATGTCTAATGGATATTTTAACTATGCTGAAAACCAAAATAGGATGACAGGATCAATTTTCCATAGAGGACATTATTCTGGTAATATATTATGCGGATGATGTGATCCATAATGAAAACATCATTCCCAACATCCAATTATTTTAACACAATCACATGAGATGGAACAAGATGGTATCTATTTGATTATGATACATTAAATATGACATGAGTCCTGTTTAATCAGGGTGGACACTCAAATTGATAGGCAACCTTCTGAAGATGTTCCACAATTCAAAATAAACACATATAAATCAGTTCTATCTTCCACTGATTTCCCATGTAGTAGTGTCCCATAAATATATATACCCAAATAAACATTTCATATTCAGACTCTAGCTCATAAAAGTGATGGTGTCGACTAGTGTAGGATTTATAAAAACTCGGATCTGTCATAAAACTTCTTTGAATCAACCACACATTCCAAATAGTATCAAATATGATACCCAGTCGTCACAATGAATGCTCACCTTTGTCTCCCCAACATAACGGGGATGAGTATGATTTCATATATAATTCCCCAAATGGGGCCATCTTTTCAAGGTTCGATTACTATTCATATATGAAAACTCATAAAATGATTGGTTTCTTTTCCCATGAAACCGTGAAATAAAGAACACATTCTCATAGAATATACATGAGAGTCTAGATGTTTTTTTCAGACTATCCATCCTTCTATATCTAATATATGGTTCTCATCCATACCAGGGTTCTAAAACCCTACTGGTTACCCTTCCATTATAGAGGAGAGAAATAAGAATAAAAACTAGAAACTACCAATGAGATATTCCATATAGCCTAACAACCTCTCATTAATATTGGTGGCTGAGATCCTCTACCATTTTGACTCATAGATTTTATGAAAATGGTATGATTTCATTAAAAGGTAGAATAAAACACATATATAATGATTTACCACATATATTATGAGTTATTCCAATAAAAAATCCATCAATCTTTCCTCATAGTTTGACACAGGAATGGGAAGAGGATACAACTACTCAACTAGTTTCTAGTTCTCTGGTTTGATTCCCAGGTAGGTTAAACACTAAGAAATAATCTTTATAATTAAAACCCTTTTAGGGCCACAAATACAAAACTCTCAAATAGTAAAACATCACAGTATATTCCGAATAATGAACTAAAGAGATTGATGCACCTCATACATAAACACCTATATCATATCCTGAGGTACCACCATACAATTCCTATAGTGTATAAAACCAATTATAACACAAAACAAATCCCTCTAGGTCTCCCCACTATTTAAAATCCTTCAAATCTACTAACACTCATTGAAAACTTAATTCTCACTCTTAAATACGTTAATGTGAGAGGGTGTTACTTATACACTGGTTAAGAATACATTCCATCCTCCTCTTGCATGTCATGCCTCATATCACTAAATAAACTCATCAAACTAAACTCATTCACTTATTCTGGAATGGTCTGAAGCAGAAGATTTCTGATCAGAGTGATAATCATAATTTTCCAATTCCTAGGTGTATACCAATAACTAAATAAAAAAATCTAAAGATAATATAAAAAAAATTAAGCTTGAGGTTTATGTCCATCTCGATAATGATTTAAATTACAATTTTACGATTTGAATAAACCATAAAAACTCCCCAAAGAAGTAATTATTACGTATATTCATTTCATTCATCATGGATTCTAACTCAACATCACAGGATGGATAATTCCACTCATGTGGGAATAGATACCACAAACCATAGGCTTTTAAATTTTCATATTGAATCATTATAATTTCCACCACCAACATATGCATAAAAATACTCTACATAAACCTTCCCAACGCTAGAATATTAAAAAATGGTAAATATTTAAAACTGGACTGTAACTTTTCAAAATAACTATGGAACTACTCACTCCACTCTAAATGAACCCCTTTCGTAGTAAAAGACATAAGAGGAGAATATACCATATTTAATTCCTCAATAATGAATGTATAAAACATATATAATCCAAAAAATATATATTAATATAAAAGAGAATCTTTGGTTAAGACGAAGTCATGAGTTCATGATCCTTATCAGGATCCATTAAAACTCCTCTCTCATAAATATGATATTCCAATAAATTTACCACTTAAATCCATAAATTCACCTGGATAACTTGAAATATAGTCTATTATCACTCATTATTCCCAAAATATCCCCTATATGACTTTCTTTATCCTCCATTACTTTGGAATACTCCTAAATGTCATAAAAATTATGACTAATATGTTGTTGAAAAAGATATGTAAGATCCAGTTCATCAAGTCCATAAAAAATATTGTATCATTTGTTTGGATGAACAACCTAACTAAATAATAAATGTGTCAGCACCATCTTTGGAATTCGATCATAGATATATCCTCTGGCTGAACCATAAAATTATGGTACCTAGATCTCATGTAAATATTTCAAATTTAAAGAACTCATATGAGGTCATCAAATCGATCTGTGATTTTAGGAAATATTTATTTATTCTTTATTATCACCTGAATTTGATTATGTTAGTGTTTATATATTTTATGACTTATTTTATTTCCTTCTATTAAAATAGAAATAGTGATTCCCATGGTGACATGCCCAGAAGAATAAAACCTTACTCTTAAGATCCTCTAGTAAATACTTTATACTTTAAGCTTAGTCTAAACCATCTTATAAGACAACAAATAAATAGGGCTTAGCCTAGTGAAAATATTTATATTAAACCTGACCATTAATTATCATGGAAACCCAAATTAATATATATAAACACATTATGTTAATTATCAAATAACACTCAAAGGCATCTAAATATACTTACTTATGATGCATCGAATAACAAACTAGATAATGGGTATTAAATTAAACTCATATAAAATTCAATTGAACCCTTCACCACTATTCCAAGATCCAAAACACCCCCAAAAGCTATTAATTCTGTCATTAGTAGATAAAAACTAAATCTGCAAGTACCTATCATCAAATAATACATTTTCTCATTATTTTAAATATATAAATAACATTAAATTACAAAAGATATTTTTGGGTTAGAGTTCTATAGAATTTGGAAAACATAAAACACATTCAACCAATAAATTATAAGAGGAAACATATAATCCACATCTTTTTTTACCAAAGGTATCCCTTTTAAAATAAAACATAGATTATTTTCATGATTGATCTTCACAATTTCCCCCATTATCTCATTCTTGTATCTATTTCTTTGTAAATCTGATGATTTTTTAAATATGTGATAGGCATAAAAATCTTAGTAAGAGACATAAAATAAAGAAAAAAATTAGTCCTATGAAAAACCATAAAAATGTTTCTTAAAACATATGTTTTTACCATGAAGAATTAATCATTAATTCAAAATGATCATTATCATACCTTTTTTAAATTAAATTATTTTCATGAAAACTCTTATACAAGAATAAAAATTAAAAGTAGGTAAATTGGTCTATAATTTTACATATCACTCTAAAATATTATTGTATCTATCTTAGAAACACTGGGAGTAAACATCGATGTTACGTTTGGATTAATAACAAAATTAATATTTATATAATCTCTTTAGAGAAAACAAATTAGTTTACTCATTCCCATTACCCAAAGCGTTAGGGAGCTATAACAGAATCAACCTCCCTCAGTTTATCACATAACCACCCATCCAATTAAAAAATTTCCAAGGATGATAACATAAGAATAATACATTGATATTTCATATAAGAAATATTCTTTAGAAAAATAACATTTTAATTTTGAAATCACATTTCATTTTTACAATGTCGTGAATTTTAAATCAAAAAAATATTTGAAAATAAAACTAAAAACATGAAAAGGAATATTAAAAAAATAAAGGTTTCATGAAAGATGTAAAATATGTTAATTTCATATAAGTAAAAAATTATTCATTTTCACTTTTCCAAAGAATAAATTTTTAAAGCGGTGTTTTATTAAAAGAAGTTCCCTTACATAAAACTAGAAAAAGATCAATTTTTTAAAAAATTTGATAGAAACTAGATAATTAAAATTTTAATAAATTCATATTAATATTAATAAAATCATAAAACCCATTATAGAAAAATGTAAATTAGAAATATTTAAAATAATTTTTCGTCAAATGTTTTTAAATGATGTTTTCGCTAAAGAGTCCCTTACGAAGATTATATCCCTAAAGTGAGAAAGAATATAATTAATAGATTATGTGTATTGATTATAAGTACACAAAAAAAGTATCAATATAATATAAGATGATCAAAAATCATTTCACACATAATATTCACATGACATAACCAATAAATAGTAGTTTAACACAAATAATGGAAATTGGGTTTAGAAATTCCTTACCTCGGATTTGAAATCCTTTAAACCTATCCAAGATTCTTTTATAATGTTTTAAACAACGTTTTATTAACTTATTAATGAACTATATTCATATATATATTACCTTATGACATTTTAATAAGAAATTAATTAATAATATTTCATTATTTCTATATTTTTGAGTGTTCTTGTTTCTTGGATTCATGGATGGTTCATTGGTGTGTAATTATGGATGTTATTGTAAATTGGGTTTAAAATTTTATAAATGGTATGAAATATTAGTAATAAACTTACATAATTATTAATATTCCCAAATATAATATTTTTTATATTAGTATCATTCAATGGATATAATTTTAATGACAACTCTTTAGTTTATTTCAAGAGTTTTCAAAAATATCATGAATTAGTCTAGTTTTATATAATATTATGAATATATATTAGTTTTATACTATGAAATATGTTATAATATATTTTTTCAAATAATATTTGACTATAATTATACCATTATGACCATGTACGAATGTGGTAATGGGAAAAGGACAAGATCATTATTCCCTAAAATGATAAACCACTTTAATTTGGACAATGGTTTAATTTCTTTGAATAAGAGGAGATGGAAAATTAAATGATTTTGAGATATTAAATTATAAAAATAAAATTTAATTATATACATGATATTGAATTTATAGGGTCATTTTTTATGATGACGGTGAGGATAAAATAGAAGAAGAGAGGAAAATAACATAGGTGTTTTGAGAAAATTAAATCTTGAATAACACCGTCTTGATGGACCCCTTGAGGATTTTGGATTTGGTATTCTAGTTATACTAGTATAACATGGATGTGGAGATAGTGAGGAGGATAGGTTTTGATATATATCTGAGTAGCTTCATTTCTTTTTTATGAAAAATGGGGTAGTGAGGGTTTGTATTTATATTTGATGAGGGGTGGTTTAATGTGGTTAAAAATTAATATTTTATAATTAAATCCAACAACATTGAGGTGAAATTAATTTCCATAATGTTGGATAATAATTCATTTTTTAGAGGTTTTGTAGTGTCATTAAATACCAAAAAAATGATTCAATGTTTTATTTGTATGTTATTTTAATCCATTGCCTTTTAACTTTAACCATTTTCATTATTTTACCTATACCACAATTAATATTTTTTTACCATGATATATTTTATATACCTAAAAAAAATTGACCATAAAAAAGAATTTTAAACTTATGAAACATAATATGGAATCCATTTTAATAAATTCAATTGACATATTTAAAGAAGTTATATTAATCTCAAAGAAATAATGAAAATGCTAGTTTTTAATGATAAAATTTTAAAAGAATGAGATTTTTGTCCAATTTTAATTTGAAATTTATTCCTATGACCTAAATTAGTTTTATAAAAGTATTATTAAACTACATTTCATTTTAATAAAAATTAAATATAATTTAACTATATAAAATATTTAGAAGAAATAGTAGTTTTCAAATAAAATGCTGTATTTTTCACCATTCATAAAAATGAAACATATCATAAAAATAACAATAATTCACCCAAAGATATTTTTGGTATTTGGATTTAATAAATTATTTTTATTTTTTCATATAAAATTTTTAAAAGTGTAAATTTGTAGTTTTAAAACATGTATACTATTAAAATGTGTTTAAATCTCCTTTTAGAAAAATATACCTTTTTATTCCAAAAATTGGATTTATTTCATATCTTAAACCTATCAAACATATAGGGTGAATTTTAAAACATTTTATAGGATATAAAAAATATATATTTCATTAATAACATTCCATAATAGTGATTAATTTAATTTATGAAGATAAAATTTCATCAGTGCGTAGAAATAGTATTTAATAAAAAATAATTATATTCAATAAATTTTTAATTTAATTTATAATTAATTGGTAAGAAATTAATTCATCTCATAAACATCTGTAATATATATTTTCAAAATTTATTTTATCTCATTTATTCTTCTATTCCAATAGTTATGTGATAACAACCATATTAAAATAATAATGTTTTTCATTAGTTTATGTGTGATGTGGCATATCTTATATGATATTGGGCATAGTGTTTTAATTTTAAAATATCAAGATGTCACATTCTACCAGCTTAATAAATTGCATCCTTAAAATTTTTACTCAAGATTGATAAATTGGGGGTTTTAATTTTAAAAATACCTTTTTGATATCCAACATTGTGACAAGGGTCAATAAAATATTCATTTGAAAGGGAAAATAAAAGTACAATGGTCACCAAAGGTAACATATACTAGAGTTCATATAGGAAAACATGGATACTGAAGATAAACATAACTATCATTTTCTTCTAGAGAGTGATATAAAACATGTTCAAGATACTCTTAACTACAATAAAACTGTAGATATGTGACGAGTTAAAAGGTAATTGATTTCTTGTTAAGAAAATTAAATGGATAACAATTTTGTTTCAAAATACTTTTCCTAATATTGTGGAATTATTTTACTACTTATACAAATTACAATAGGATATATACTTACTTGATAGTTGTAATGTCATCCTTTAATCAATTTCAAAAACAATATCATATTTTCCATAATTAACGAGTATTCAAGATGCATTTTCATACCTAAATAATCAGAATGAATTCCCATATATCACAAAATCCAATACATTATAACTATATATTCCTCTTATCTTTTAGAATTATAAAAAAATTGGTTAGTTCAATATATTTTATTATAAAAATAATTAACTTTTATATGAATAAAAATAATTTTTTCTCCAAAAATTCAACTTAATAACCAAAGTTCAACATAAATCATTAAGAAATATATACCCATAAAATTCCTCAAAATATTCTAGACTGAAATTGAAACCCAAAAAACCAAAGGATTTCATCATGAATTCTTCCAAGATAAAATTATTATTAATCTTTAAATAACATCAACCTATCTTAACAACTCACAAAAAATGTAATTTCCCTAAGAAAATAATCATGTTGATATACTAGTCATTTAAATAAATAACATAAATCACTGTAAATCATATATTTCTCCAAATAAAAATCCATCGTTTATTTCTAGAATAAATTCTCCTTGTATTCTGTATACTGTAATCATATAAGGTTCCCAAAATATTAAAAATCATGATGAAATAACATTAATCACCTAATCACTAAATCATTTTCTAATCACATGGTTATCAATTAGATAAAGAAATAAGTTTCAAAATGACCATATCCTTTGTTACTAAGATATTTAAATAAGAAAAAAATTCATTTTAACCAGGACATCACGTATGCCAATGGTAGGTGAATCACCCTAATCACCATTCATTCATGGGATTGATCACCACTACCTTGTTGGATGTGACTAGTTGTGTCTAATCCTGTTGTGTGTCCATTTTCTATAAATTTATTGATATAATCCTTATAAAATTATATTAATTTTATAAACATCCTAAAAAATTACCTAAATATATTTTAGCCTCAAAGGTTATATTTTTTACTTTATTTTTTCATCCCAAAAAAATTGAGAATAAATAATTACCACATATTATAAGATCTTATAAACCAAAAATACTACCAATGCATTTAAACTTATTTCCACAAAATGAAATTGGAATTATTACAAAAATTACACTTTTCATATCATAAAATTATGGTTAAGATGTACTTTAAAAATTATCACCTTTTTATAACATTTTGAAGGTATAAAATCTGTCTAACATGTGATTACATATTTATTAAAAGAAAACCAACTATAGAAAAATTATTATGCCTTCTGTGATTCACATTATATTTTTAAAATACTTATATTTAATAAATTTTTTAAATCAGTACATAAACACATCATTCATTCAATATCATTCATGAAACATTAACCATGTTTTGTTTTCTTTTTTCCATCACACATTATTCCTATAATCAAATATACAAATATATCCTTTTGATTAATTAATATAAATCATAATGGTTTCTCTAAATTTATAATTATTTACACAAAATGAAAATATAGTTCTTCTTAAAATATCATTTTCACATGATAAACTTAAGGGTTAAATATAACTCCATATCAATAAAATTCTCCCAAAGTAGTCCCATCATCAAAATATTATTAATACTTTTAAAAAATATATCATAAATAAATCTACCATAACTCTTGAATCCCTTATATGTAGATATCATTATTATTTAGAGTTATTAATTATACATTGATTATGTATTACCAAATTTTTTCAAAATAATTCATTCATGAAAATCCCAGATATGAATTACATCATCATGATTCATAAATATCAGTCCAATCATGTTTCATACTTTATAGATAAGAAAATAATTCACACCCTAAATCCATATTTTAAGATCTTCTTAAAATATGATTTAAATTTATTTATGTTCTCCAACATTTAAAAATTCTTTTTCTTGCCACCTATTTTATTTTGAATTTTGGGATAGTTTAAAGAGTTGATATATTGAAATTAAATTAAATAGATACCACAAATCATAAAATATTTGAGTAAATGAATAGTTTTTGGTTAACTCAAACAACTTCCTACAAGTGATTTTAATACTCAATAATCTATCAAAATCATTTGAACATGATTTCATAATTATAATTTTGATGAAATAATCTAAGAGGGATAAAAAGGTTTTTCAATAACTCTTTCCCTACATCTTAACAAATGGTTATTAATCTGTTTGAAATAAAACCATTAAACTATGAAAAAAAATATTACATGTTAAAATTAAAATGGTCCCTTAAAATATAATACCCATAGAAAGTATAATATACTATATCCTTAAAATATATTATACCTGAATCAATTATCATTATAAACCCAATATCCAAAATAACTATAATCTCATATAAATACATCACTTCAAACCATAAAAGGGGTGTATAATAAATTTAACCTACAATCATCCATAAAATGGTAATCCCTGTGATGATATTCATAACTCTAAAGTGGCGATCCTAATATTTAATGTTATCTAAACCCATCTATGATAAAAATTTCAAGGATTTGGCCATAAATAATAAATATTATTTTTATTTGAAAACTAGAAATCACATTAAATTCACATTGATCTTTTAGTCTTAGGGTTTTATAGAATTTGGAAAACACTTACATATTATCCTATATTTTACAAGTGGACACATATATTAATTATCATATCTTTTACGAATTGAAACCCTTTGAAAATAAAACATCATTTCTTTTAATGGTCCATCATCACAATTTTCCCCCCGATCTCATCCTTGTCTCTATTATCCATTAAATCTTGTGATAAATATTTCAATATTTTGGATGAACACAAAAAGATTATTAAGAGACATATTTTAAAAGAAACCATTACTCCAATGAAAACACATAAAAAAATTTCTTAAAAACATACATTTTTTACCCCAAATAAGGAATCATTATTTCAAAAACGTCATTATTGTAACATTCAAATATTAAACAATTTTCTTAAAAACTCTTAATCATGAATAAAAAAGAAATGTAGGAAAATTGGGATGTAATTTTCAATATCACTCATACAAATAGTCTATCTCTGTTAGATATATTTGGAGTGACCATAATAGTTACGTTTATAATAATCACAATAGTATTATTCCGATAATCTATTGTGAGAAACTGAATCCATTAACTCAATCCCATTACCCAATGAATTAGCAAGAAATAATGGGTTTAACCACCCTCAATTTATCACCGAACCACCAATACACATAAAAAATTCCAAAAAACCACAACATAAGAAAAGCCTATCATGTTTTCCTAAATTGAATATTATTGGGAGAAAAAATTTTCCATTTCGAAATCACTTTTCATTTTTAAAAATATGAGCACTCATAAATGAAAATATTTTATTTGAAAATAAAATTCAAAACATGAAGATGAATCATTAAAAAAGTAATTAATCATGAAATAATAAAAATACATTCATTTTATATAGGTTAAAAAACATTGCCTTCCACTTTTATAAAGAAAAATATTAAAATGGGATTTTTTAAATGAATGTCCTTTACATAAAACTTAAAAATGATCCCTATTTGAATATTTTTGATAAAAATTAGATAATTGAAATTTTAAAAAATTAATTTAAATATAATTTCATTAACAAAATTAATTTTTAATCCATGTAAATGAATGATAAATAATTATAAGAATAAATCTATAAAACCTTTAAAATGATGTTTTAGTTAAAGGGACTCTACCAAAGATTAGATCCCTGATATATGAATTAATAAAATGAATGGATTATTTATATCCCTATTAAATACATTTAAATCAATTTTAAATCAAATATAATATAATCAAAAAACATTTCACACATAATATTATCATGACATAATCAATATGTATAATTTTAACCCAAAAATGGTAACTGGGTTATAAATTCCATTACATCACATCAGACATCATTAAAATGTGTTCAAGATTCATGTATAATGGTTTAAACAATGTTATTAATTTATTTCGTATATTTATATTTATTATAATTTATATTATCTTTTAAAAACATATTATGGACCATTCATTGATAATATTATATTATTTTCATATTCATGGGTGTTTTCGTTTTAGGGTTTCATGGTCTGTTCATTTTTTATAATTATGAGTGTTCTTGTAAAATGGAATTAAAACTACATAAGAGGAATGAAATAGTATTAATGAAATTATAGAATAATTAATGGACCCTTATATCATTTTAATTTATTTTATGATGATGATTAATTTGAAATAATGTTCATCATAAATGTTTTGTTTATTTTGGTAGTTTTTATGAACATTAAGAACATGTTTCATTTTATTTAATATTATGAGTATATATTAGCTACCTAAAATTAAATAGGATATAATATATCAATTAAAATCTAATCCAACCATAATTATAATTTTATGACCATCCATTAAGCCGGAAATGTAAAATGAACAACATCATTATCCAACCAAATAGAAAACCACAATAATTTGGGAAATGAATTCATTTCATTATATTAGAAGATATGAGAAATTAATTTTATATGATATATTCCAGTATAAAAATAAAAAACAGTATATACATGATTCTAGAGTTATAATTCCTTGATTGATGAAGGAGGTTATAAGAAAATAGAAGAAGAAAAGAAAATATGTGAGGTTTTTATATAAAATTACCTCTTGAATATAAACTCTATGAGGGTCCAATTAAGGATCGTGGACTTGGCCTTTGGTTGATCCAAATTTCACATGTATGTGGGGATAGTGATTATGGGAGGTTTTGGTGGATATTTTATGTGGTTCAAGGTTTTTTAGGATAAATTGGGTTGTGAGTGGTGATATTTATACTTGTGGAGGGGTAGTACCATGTGATTTAATAATGATTATTTTATAAGTAATGCCAACTACAATGAGGTGTTATTGATTTACACGAATTTGGATGATAATTAATTTTTTAATATATTTTTAGGGTTGATAAATACCTAAAGTACTTATTAAATGATGTATTGTTTATATATATTAAGGCTTTACCTTTTACCTTCAACCCTTTTCATTATTTTACCTATACCACTATTTTTTTACCATTATAAAATATTAATACCAAAAATTGAAATTGTCCTTATAAAATAATATGGAACTTATTATTCATATTTTGTAATCCATTTTTTCGAATTCAATTAAAAAATTTTATGAAAAGGATTTTAAATTAATCCCACAGACACAATGAAAAATATTTTTTTCAAACTGAAAAGTTTAAAAGATTAACCTATTTTAATATAAAATTTAAATGTGAAATTTATTCATATGAAATAAACTGGTTTCATTGAATTATAATTGAGACAATTATATTTTGAACCAATTTAAAATAAATATTTATTAAAAAAATTAATTAGATGAAAATTAATTTTTCAAATAAAATGTAGTATTTTTTACTATTCATCATAAATTGTAACATATCAAATAAAGTGCAAAAAATTCACTCTAATATAATTTTTATTTCTTCATTAAAAAATTATTTTATTATGACATATATAATTTATTAATTCCTCAAAATATATTTTTAAAATAGGTGTGCCAGTAATAGAAGAAAAATTGCTTTTCAAAAAAATATTTTTTTTTATTTTTCAATTTTGATTTATTTATTATCTTAAGAATGTCAAAAAATTTGGTTGAATTTAAAAATATTTGATGGGATATAAAATGTATATATTTTATTAGTATCATTCACCAATAGTAATTAATTTAACTAATTAAGGTAAAATTATGCTGCTACATAAAAATAAATTTTTTTTAGAAATAGTTAATTTATATTCAATTGGTTTTTATTTAAATTTATAATTAATTTTGAACCAATGAATTCATCTTATTAAAATGTTTGGACATTATTTAATGATTTATTTAGTCTCATTGATTCCTCTATTTCAATGACTTGGTAATAACTATTATATTTAAATAATAATGTTTCGCCATTTGTTTAAGCTTGATGTGTCTTATCATGTATGATATTGATTAGTGTCACCTTTTAGTATATTGAGATGTTACAATACCCTATAGTGATAATAGTAAGTAAAATATTTTATGATAAGAAACTATTCCATACTAATGAGGTGGTAAAAACTAAATCTTTTTCTAACATAAGGAAATCCCAATCAACTTCTACATCAAGTACTAAAACACCACACCCTATGAAATTAAAACATTGTCCTTATTCTTACCTAATGGGGTTTCGAATTTCATAACAAATGCAATAAACATCACTCAAATCCCCATGTAACAAAGAAAAAATATCATTTTAATTGAATGGGAATCACCCATATTAAATAAAATAGTTTCCATTAAAGATGGAATGAACACCATACCTCTTACTGGCCAAACCATACTCAAGATCATATGTTTCCACATCTATTGCATAATGATATCCTGACTCTAGATTTTATGAATACCTCTTTTCCGGGTGAGAATACCCTTTTCTCTATGGTTGATTTCCACTACCCATGGAAGAATATTATTTCACTTGAGAACCCTTGGGGAATATGGAAGCAATTCCACTCCCCTATATAGAAACCTTACAGAAATTCATAAGAGAATATAAATACCCACAATGGTGTTAGGTCCTAAAATACATTGTGAAACAAGTCGTGGTATAACCATCCTTCCCAAACTGATAACATTCACTAGGATTTCACACTAAATAAACCATTGGTTTTATACTAAAATAATGTAGAGAACTCTTGGAAACACCCCCATAAGGTTCATCCCACTTCTGATTCCACGTAGATGAAGTTATACTGATAGAACCACTAATGTAAAACCAATAATAATTATTTTCTATTCCATTTCTACCGTTTCTATAGCCAAATTTTCAATCACCTCAACATATAATTGTAAAAATAAATTATTTACGATGCATTAAATATCAGCCTTAACGACCCTCATAGAATGCTGACGCTTGAGATAATCGCATGTTAATAATTTATAAGAGACATGAACCATCTAAATAAACTGATTATTTTACTACTAGAATGAATATTCTCCATTCCCCAATATCAGAAATGCATTGTCCATATCCACCCTCTTGGTATCCAAATAGAACTATTGAATTATGGTAACTTTATAAGTGGTACATGTGTGATCACCATGCCACATTTATAACCCTACACACTCCCACCAATTTATACTCATTCCTTGCAGTATATAGGTGGGAAAGAAAACAATTAAATTATTAGGGATATTCAAAAACATAAAGATCCATTCAATACATTTGATCCATTCCACAAGATCATGGGCTCCCTTATTTCCAAGAATGGTCTGTGGATATTTCATAGTATACTCTAGAGTTTGGTCCACTATTCGTGTATTCACTTAGTGAACCTCATAGCCCATGTATTGGGTCATATAGATGACAGATTCCATAAATGGATTTTCAAATGGAGTATTTATAATAATAAATTATCCAAAACACCCTCACTAATCCTAGATGGTTATCTTTTCAGAAAACTTTTCAATAAAATAAAAAATAATAGCACAATCCATGATTAATTGAATCTTAGAAAAACATAAATTATAAAAATTAATCCCATGTAATAGTTAAAAAAAATTAATAAAAAAAATAAATGAGGAAGTTGAAAAAATATAATAAATATAAACATTTGTTCACCCTACATAAATGTTTTCCATAGTTTGGGAAACTATTTACTAACCAATAAAGTTCTATTGGTTGTTAGTAGACAGGGATACATGGGTTGTGAATACTAACAACTAACCGTATTCCTAAATCTTATACCTCCTAAAAACATCCCCGTTTCACCTAAGAATATAAATAAACCATGATCGCACCCTGTAACTCATGATAAATATATAAATACACCAAATCCAAATTAAAAAACATATAATGAGGTACAAAATGTAAAACAAATCATTCACCACCCATATAATTCCAAGGTTAAACATGAAGAAGAGATAGCAAGGCACTCCTATGATCTCACCTCTTTGGTATCTATGGTCTTATCTTTAGTGTATAACTAACCAATAAAATAATAATCTCTAATACCATTTTTTAGTGAAAAAACTCGGGTAAAACCAAGTCATCACCTGATATGGAAGTCCACAGGGATTGAAGTGTGTTTTATATCACAACAGTCTATGGTTAAGCACTAGATAATGATAAAAGGAATATTGGGAATATTTCCACCTATGATAAATTGGAATGATAGTTCTTTGAACTCTGAGGGACACACCAACATAATCAGAGTCAAAAAATAAAAATATACAACCTAAGTAACAAAATAATTACAAAAAATATTATGATGAACAATATCATAACATCTCATATATGCCATACCCTAAAAGAGAAATATACATGGTATTCAATTTCAGAATCTCAAAAAACAAGGATCTATTACCTAATTGATCAATACGTACATCCAAACGATAAAAAAATCAAAATATCCCATGATGAGATTACCCTATGAGACAAATTCAGTTCCATATAAAACCTTTTAGGGCGGTAATAATGATGATCCACCAAGTACGTGGTTACCATTCCTTTTATTGTTTCAAAATAATGTATATATATTACTAAATTAATATGTTGTGTGTGTGGAATAAGTTTCAATAGGATACAAATATAAACCCATTTAATGATTTAAATCATGGAAACCAATAAATAGTTTTGAAAAATCCCATCCCAAAATCATACCACATTGAAATAATTTAACATAAAACCAAACTATTCCTATCTATTTGGATTTTCTTTTAAAAACTGTTTTTCAAAAACATTAATCAATATGGATCATGTAATGAAATAAAATCCACTTTCCAAAAAAAATTCATCTTATCCAAAAAAGGAGTAACCTGATTAAAATCATAAACATCATAGTATTACCAAATAAATGGTAATGGGGATAAGAAAATGCATCACAATAAAAAATGAATTAACAAAATTCATTAAATCATATAATTCAACGAGATTATGTAATATGAAACATGGGATATATCCAAAAGAGTATAGTGTGAATGATTATAAAACACAATATTCTAACTAGATAAACCAAATGAATGTTCTCATTGTCTTCCTTGGGACCAACTACCAAGATATCTCTCGGTCTCTTGGTCAATAAAGTAGAATCTCTCTCTATATTCCACCTTAAAGGATCTTTTGGTCCCTTACATAAAAACAGGGAAGCTCTCTTGGTCTTTCCCCTAAAGGGTCTCTCAGTCCTTTGGATAATAAACCCTCACAATGTTTGTATACCATGTGCTACTTAATTCTAAACTCATCAAAATCACAATTTTAATTCATTAAATCCATTTAAAAATTAACCTTAATTAAAAACAATTCAATTTTATTTATAAAACATATTTCTCATGGAAGAAATATTTCTAAACCCCATTTATGAATCTATTTAACTGAATGTAATCAAATTAATTCATGTTATTAATCATGAGGGGTGAATTAAATCATAACCCCTTTGTAAAACCCATTTTCAAAATCCAATTCCCATGTCAAACCACAAATCACTAAAAAAAGGAAAAAATAGTAATCATAAAACAATTAAATTCAAACATTAGAAGTAAAAACCAAAGTGAATAAACTATTCTAAGGGAATACCTAGATAAATCCATTAAATAGAGGAACATACCATGAAATTGGTTTTAAAATCATATACTTAAGTGATAACTAATTCATTTAAAAAATAATGTTTTCCAAAAATATAAAACAAAATTAATAAAACTAAAATACACAATAAACACACTAGTATTATCCAAACCACCATCCCTGGATCCAAAAATCATTATAGATGGATGAACAATAAAAATAAAGGGGGAAGTATGAAAATTTTATGAAGTAAGGTTCTTGCATAAAGAAAAAAACATGGATATAGGGAGAAACCAAAAAATGAAGAAGATAGATATCATAGTAATGGGGAAGAAGCCATAGAAACAATTGGATATGAAAGGATTGGATTGTCTTCAAATCATGTATAGTAAATTTAATCAAATTAAATATTTTAATGATTAAGAATTTTTTGGTTTTGATACATGGTTAGGGAAACAATTCACCAATTATGAAAGATAAAATATCTCCCAAAATAAAAAAGTGTGATCATTTCTACTGAAAATTTTACTAATTAGAAAGTTGTAATTACACCATGTGAAATAATGTTATCCCGAAATCCTCACCCTTAGTACGTTAGGCACAAATTTATACAAACTATTCTCTAAAAATGTAACAATGGTTATTTTTCAATAAAAAACATGTTTTTACCCCATAAACAGATGAAAACAAATAATGAAGTGAAATATAATTTAAAAATAAAATAACATTTGACAGTGACCTAGTGGACATTACAAATAGTTACCGCAATAAAAAAAGGTGGAGCATTGTATGGGTTAAAAGGTTTAATGTGGGGGGTATACTAAGCAATAAGGATAAATATATTGAAAAAACTTATCTAAAATTATTCATTGAGTGAATATAGACATTGAATTATCCTATTTTTTAAAAAATTTCAATATTTTCCACCATCTTATGAAAATGAATTTATAATATTTCAATGATAAGGTAATTTACAAAGGTTCAACTCCCCTCACTTTTAAAAGTGAACCACCACTTCTCACTTCTACACACCACTTGAGAAATTTAAATCGAACATGATCTTCCAAATAATTTTTGAAAACCCTAAAAAAATACTTTAAGGTTCAATTATGCCAAAAATAACCATCCATGAAGCCTTGAGTACTTTTTAAAAAGTGATTATACAATGAAGAAGTATATATTCTTACCAATATTTTTGAAGTTAATTTTTATTAAAAACGAACAATATATTATAAAATAAAATTAAAGTAATGAAATCATAATAATTATTATACTTAAATGTTTTTATGTAAATTGAATAAATATTTTGTATCTCTTTTTTATTACTTGTAATATTAATACCATCATTGAATATATGTTCAGATGATGACCTCCACGAAGTCATGAAATTAATTTATCATAACTTCCTCTCAAGGGTGGTTATATAGATGTATTTGATTAATATATAAGATATATATGATGTAATTATGATTATATAATGAAAAATTATTTTTTATCTTCATTTATTCCATCCATCGAAAGATGAAAGTGTCATATGTGTGTATGTTAAAAGTACTTCGTCCATGATGTGATGTAGTTCATTTTTCCAAAATCACATTACATGGATTATTATTAAAATTAATTAATATATATATATATATATGATATTAATGAGTAATATATATTAGTAATATGATTCAATAAGGATAATTCAATAATTAATTATCATTATAAAGTGACATGTTCATATCAGTAAATTTCCCAAAAACATGATCTTCACAGATTTTATCTTCTAGAATCATAAAAAATAATTTGAATTAAACTAGGATATTATAAATCAGCATGGAACATATATCTAAATACCAAAAATACACTTGGGGTGATAAATATTATATCAATGAATATGTTCGGACACCACCATTACTAAGCATTCGCAAAACAGTCAAAATTATTGACATATAAATTTAAAAATATGGAATAATTAATTAATAAATGATTAGTAAATGGTTATAATGTATTGTTATAAAAGTAATAATATGAATATATTTTTCTAGAATAATTAAATAATGTAATTATTTTTGTTATACGTCAGGTTAATTCCCTTTTGTGGAAGTCGTGAGTTAAGGTTAGGGTTTCTCATCTCACTTTTATTTCATTGAGAAATATTCCATATTCACCACTTTTTTATATTGTATGGTTTATATAATTACATATGTATGTTTGTTTCATAATTTAATGAAACTAAAATAATTTAATAATCCATATCAAGTTGTATATTTCATAATATTTTGTATTTCATAGATACAACTGTTATAAGGGTTTCCTCATCTAAATTTCCAGTTATTGAGATAGGTTCTATATTCAACACCTAATTTATTTTAGGTTATGTATGTTATATAAATGAATTTAATTCATTATATTATTCTGTAAAGTAATTTTGGTTTACTAATACAGTTAATTTTCACTATTTCATGAATTTTTAACTCAAATCGAACCAAAACTATACGTGTTAATGTCTTAATCAACATTTAAATTGGGAATGATTATTAATTAATGTATTTTTGGGCAATAATATGATATGTATATATTAATAACCTTATATTTTAACCCCTTATGAGTTCTTATAGTTTTTACATTTATTTAATCATTTTTACACTCTTTTTTACTCAAAACCACAAGAAGAATTTTTATATGAATATTCATCCTTATTTATACTTCTTATTATTAAATTATTGAAATTTATATTCATATTAATTTTTTGTCCCAATAATGTTATTTTATATAAATCAATGATGTGTTAATGTTGATTCATGTGAAATAAATGTCTTTAATAAATATTATAAATTAATCTTTTTGAATTTTCTATACAAGTAATTTTTTCATTTAATTACAAAAGTGTTAAAAGAATATATTTTATAATATTCTCTAATAGATGAATTTTAACACAACCATTACCATACTTAGTGAATTATATTCCTTTAGTATTTTTATGGTTTTAAAAATTAATTTATATTATTATTATTATGTTAATATATTAAAATAAGCATATATTATTTTATAAATAGTTGTTAAAATGGATTTTGTTCCACTTATGTAAATTTTTATCATTAAATATAATCTAATTACTTAAGTATAAAATATTTTCAATATTCCATTATTGTAAAAAAATAAAAATAGTAATTTTAATAGTATTCTTTACATTTCATGAAAATTGTTCCAAATGTTACTTTTAACATCAATTTTTCAACAATGATCAAAATTATTAAAGGGAAAATATTTTTAATAGGTTGACTCAAAAATTCATTTATCTTTATAAAAGGGCTTATTATTTCTTAAACAACATCATTTATGATAAATTTATAGTCTCCTTCATCTCCATGTCATTTATTATCATTGAATTATTATTAGAAATTTCTATTAATTATGTAAATGTATACCTATTAAATTATATGTTGGAAACACCATATTTTACATAAATTATATAGGGAGTCTTTTCCAAGAAATATAACACATTTATTTGTTTCAAAAAACATTAAAAATCCATGTACTTGTTAGTTATATATTTTTATTGACTACTGAGGTAGGTTTATTATTTACTAGGGAAATATTGACATTTTAAATTACAGTTTTCCTCATTTAATGTTAATTACTTTGGGAAGTTGTTTATGTATTGCATTGATATTTATTTAGATCATATGATAAATTCATAAGACATAGTATGTTACAGGTAATTTCTAGTATTTGGTATCCCTTTGATGTGGGAGTATGTCTCATGATAAAAATGTTCCTCGATATTTGGTGTACGTATTGCAAATTATTTATAGTTCATTGGAATTATTATTTGATGGTAAGATTTTGATATTCATCTTTATTCATTCCTTCATCATGAAATTAATGCTTTTTCCATGTAATCATTTATGTGGTTATGTTATCCATGGAAATAATTTGTGCACGTGTTTATGTTAAATGGAACATATTTTTTTACTAGAATATTTATTTTATGATATTTTACCCTATATGATTTCCCTTATAGAGCATTTGAGATCACCCTTATTATCTTTCCATTTCATGATGTAAAAATGTAAATTCATATAGATAATATTTCTAGAAGAGTATTATGTGTGGATATTTTTATGGTATATTTTGAATACATATTTCGAATATGAAAATCATTTCATAATGGGAAAAATGTCCATTTAGTTTTAAGAGATATTAGTGTTTTTATTTAATGTTTTTACCAATACACAAAATATTGAAACCAAAATGGTCATGCATGTCACAAAAAAACCTGGGTCTACCCTGAACCGGTCACCTAAGCCAGTCTGTGACATGGCCCGAGAGGCATTCCCGATCCTCCCGGGCTGGTGATAATTACCAGGGCATCAGCAGAGGTTGTGGGAATGATTTATCCAAATATAAATAAATAAAGAATCTTAAATAATACATAGCAATATAGAATAAGAAAATAGAACAAAGTAATTAAACAGGAAGAAAAGAAAAATAAAACTAACCAAACATGACGTCCGATCTAACTCCATGCAACCTCACGGGTCACTCTCTAACTCAACGATGAAGCATCTCCCTAGGTGAGAACACTCAAGTTGTAGCCTGCACAAACACTAAAAATAGAAAAGAGATATAGGCATGAGTATTAAAACTCAGTATGCTAGCCCAATATCTATCCCCATTTCACTACCTTTAAAATAAAAGAAACATCATTTCAGGTTTGAACTAAAATTTATAAAATTATTTTTTTCTAAATATTTTACTTAAAAGAAAAGAACAAACCATTACCTTAACCATTTCCAAATTTTGGTTCATTTAATTAGTTTCAATGGGTTTTTAGAAAGGGAAAGTGATGTTTAAATTTTCAAATTTCTACAAAGAGTATTAGACACTTTCATTTGAAAACCATTTCTAGAAAACAAGTCAAAACCAATTTATAAATTTTCATGGTAAACAATATAAAAAAATGAACAAAAGTAAGTACACAAAAAGGGAAATGTAGAAATACATACAAGTACAGAATCATCACGGCATGTAACTGAAAAGTCATAGACATGGGTGAACCTATGAGATCAAGAATAAACCAGAAGACACCAATTAATGAGATATCATACTTGTTGACATGACACACATGATGAAATCAAAACGCCCAATACGCTCAACTATCCTTTCTCAGGCTGCCTGAGGGGAAATCCCATAGTAATAAACCCAATATATCCACCTACTATGGGCCACTTGTCAGTACCATAACCTACCAGTGCAACAATCATTCTTAGAATATTCTCTCAATATGAGAGATTCCCATGTCTAAAGTATTTAGAAAAGAGGCTGAGCCAACCGATGCCAACTGAGCATCCAATCATATACATATATATAAATATATAATAATAATAATGGACAACAAGAATCACCCCGAGCCACTCCATGGAAAAACATCTTGCCTTTAAACCATTCGAGCACTTAGGAGCCTCTAAGCGTGGGCTCCCAAACAATCAGTCGCAACCAAGGCATGAGAGTTATCCAATGAGGGTTTTCATCATAATAATTACATAATTTTCCATAAATTGACAAATGGGCATTAAAAATCTTTCACAATCACCAAATTAAATAAATTACAAATTCTTTATAAGACCAAAACTAGTTTGAAACCATTTATGGATCCCCAAAACACTACTTCACAGGCTGGCGGTATTTTTATTAAACCAAACCAAAACATTTTTTTCAAATAAACTATAAGACCCAGCCGGGAAAATTCTCAAGAGAACCAAAATACGTGTTCACACTTTAGAAGAAATCAATTATCATTAAACCAAAATTACATTTCATATTTCGTGAATTATGTTTAAAAGCCAAATGGGAATTCTTGCACTATTGTGTGTACATTCCTCAAGAAAATATTTCAAGTGTCATGTATAAAATAAATAACACTTTTTACATCGATTAATTATTTAAAAATTAATTATATAATACTATTTAATATTTATTAAAAATTATAAAATATTTAATTGAAAAAAATTAGCGTGCGTAAACATAACAAAACGACACCATTTGCACACCACAAGAATTGAATTATAAATTTTCATAATAAATGAATTAATTCTATGTTGCACAATAATATTTAGCACACATATATATATAGGGCGCAAAACAGTAGGAAGTAATGTAACATAAATTTTAAAAATAGTGCAATGGTAACCTACCTCGAGATCGGTGTGCGATGACAACGCCACCTCGGAACCAAGGTGCGATGACAAGGAAACTTCAGAAACAAGGCGTGATGATAACAACGCATGTTAGAAACCACGCGGAATGGTCCAACGTGCTGAAAAATACACATCAAGGGATTTAACACATACAAAAAACCTCAACTACTGTATGCAAAACCAAGCGGCAGGGAGAAACCCTCATCTCGAATACAAAGCGTGACGACAATGAAAAACCCAAGACTGCCCTGCAAGGGTTTTAAAAAACACCAAACTACCGAATTAAATACTAATAATAAAACCCCCAAACTAAATAAAATTAGACGAAGGAGATATTTATACCAGAGGGATAGTGCACGCATGTAAGGGGAGGGTCACCGATAGGTCACACGCCAGCCCCAGAAGTGCGCGTCGGAAGGAGACTGTTGTAAGTGGTCGGAAACTCACCGGAAGGAGGAGTGGGCTGGTTCCAGTGGGTTGCACCAAGTTGAAGGGGGGTAGGGGATCTCGCGCTGGCTGGAAAGGGATGGGGGTGTGGAGGGATGGATTTATGTTGTAGGGTGTCGAGGGTGGTGGCAGCTGGAGCGCGAGCAGGGGGCGGTGAGGGTAGAGCCGGATGGGTCAGCTGGGCAGCAAGGGGCGGTTGGTACTATGCATGAAGGCTGGGTGCAGGTGAAGGAGAGGAAGTTTGGGGGCAGGTGGGTTGTTGCATGGGCTGCTTCGAGGGGATAAAGAGAGGGGGCCGAGCGGGGGTGCAATGCGACGGATAGGGGGGAAGACCGAGTGGGGGTGCAGTGCGGCCGATAGGGGTAGACCGTGGCGTGTTGGCTGGGTAAAGCGGTAGACCGAGAGGAGGGTGAGAAGGAGATGTGGGGAGCCGAGGTGATGGGGTGATGTTCGTACAGGAAAGAAGAGGTTGGGGTGGTGGTCGTTGCGCAGCGCGAGGATCAAGGGAGACCGAGGTGACGCGTCGGGCTACGGGGAAGAAGGGAAAAAATTAGTGTTTGGGGGAAAAGAGGAAAAGAAATTGAAAAAAATAAAAAAAAAATGTAAATAAAAAAAATAAAACAATAACAATAATAATAGTAATATCAATAATAATAATAACAATAATAATAATAATAATACACAAAATGTTAATAAGAAAACCCTTAATAATAATCTAAAAATTACTAGTCGTGTGGTTCCCGCACACAGACCTATAATAATAATAATAATAATAATAATAATAATAATAATAATAATAATAATAATAGTAATAGTAATAATAATAATACTCATAATCTGAATAATATTAATAAAAATAGTAATAACCTTAATAATAAAATAAATATAATAATAGAATTTATAATATTTTAATAATAATAAAATTAAAAAAAATTAGCTTTCATTTAAAATTAAAATATTAACTTTATTAATAACCATAAAAATTGTAAATGATGCAATAAATTAACATTTATTCATCTAATTTAATTCTTCAAAGATGAAAACGCCAAATAGTTGCTTGCGCAAAGCTACGCGGCGTCGCTCTTAGCTCGTGTGTCCGGTGATGTCGAACCCATGACAAACACTTTTTATCAAAGAATTAGAAATTTAGTTCAGGATTTACCCCAGGCCCTATAAAAATTTATTTAAGGCCACATAAATAATAAAATAAAATAAATTCATAGGTTGGTTTGTGACAATTCTCCCCACCATAATGATTTTCATCCCCAGAAAACCCCGACACTATTAGTCAATCGATCAAAATCCTGGGATTCCACAAAAACATGATCCAACCTCTTATCTCAAATATATTCCATCGACTACCAACCAAACTCAACCTCATTTCCAAAAATAGATCACTAGTAGAGGGGAAGTCTGATTGGACTCCCCACCATAAGAACTCAACTAACATCTGATACCGACTTAATAGAAAACTCAATGAGACGGTGGGTCTCCCCACCATAAATAACCAACCTACTAATGACCAAACTGAAATCCAACTTAGACTTTCACCAGGACATACTTAAGCTACAATGATCACAACAAGGATATTTAAACCACTCACTCCCATCTGAATGGGATAAGAGTTGAATCCAAAACTCCATACGAACAAAAAAATTGTACCCCTATGGGCGGTGAGGGAGGGCCCAAGGACTGGATCAATGAAATTACGACAGACGACTACTCACAGCTCACCACTTCGGGAAGGAAACAAACCAAAACTGTAACCGATTCACATCGGTGGTCCATGAAAGGCCACTAATCGGCAACTGACATCCAAAAAGACATAATTACTAACATTGCGCGAGGGATAAGTCAATCGCACTCTTTGCGAGAAGAGGAAAATTACAACGACAGAGAAACCAGGGTAGCAACACCAAAATTGTCTCCCCACATGGTAGAGGCACAACTTTAACCAGACTCCTTAATATTCTCTAGGGGTGTCTGAGTACGTGTCGGCTTTACTCTGAGGAATTTTGGCTAGAGATCTGATGGATGAAGTGTCTCCTACCTCGCAGTCAGGTTCTGATAATCCCAATAAGATATATAAATATTTTGATTTGACAAAAGAAAGGACAATATTTTAAAATTAAAACCACACTAGAATTAAGGACTAGAGTTCATCAAAAGACCCACGACATCCCATACCTGTCATAACCCAAAACACCATCAGTACAACTTCATCGATAAAAGATCCCTTACACTAAAAGGAAACTTACACAAAAAAAATTGAAAAAAAACCCAACAACACATCACTTCTGAGAACTTCCTCCATGGCGCTTTCTAGCAACGCCCCGGTAGAATCTCCACAAGTGACCTAGGTGTTCACAGGCCTAGAAAGGCTTCAGAGCACTTGTACATGATGGATTTTTGTGACCCAGCTTTCCACACTAATAATAGACAAGGATAACTTACTTTGAATAGGTTGATTAAAGATCCTGAGGCCTTTTGATTCCATGACCTACTCCATCCACTCTCAATTTCTTACTCATATCCTTTCCAGAATCTTCCCCACTGATCATAGGGATTGAAGGAGGGAAGACTACCTTGAGCACTCCTTCTATAATATTATTATGGACTAGTCGTTATGAATAGTTTTAACTACAGCATTATATTGTTATAATATTCTTATGGACTAGCCGTTATGAATAGTATTCACTAAATTTTGAATTTTATAACATTATTATTCATCTTACACATTTTTTAAAACATGTAATGTGAACAAAATAAATTTTTCAGGTAAAATAATTATTTTTCAAAAAATGCAGTTTTGCCACCTTTTGATCGCGCACCAACTTTAAATCTAGTTTTTGACATGTTTATAAGTTCAATTTGACAAAATAAAATTCTTCTTTGGAATCAAGATATAAAAATTTACTTTGGATAAATTTTTCATATTATTCTGATAACTTTCATATTTTAATGAATAGTAAAAACACTCTATATTTTAATTAAAAAAAAATCATCGCAATAATTTATATGGTTAAATTATAATATTTAATGGTTTTAATGTATAAAAATGATATATTTTTACCATTTAATATAATTAAGGTCATTACAATTAATTTTACATTGAATTCATAGGTAAAAACATTTCAATCTTTGGCATTGTTTTAACTTTTAAAACACGTTTTCATAACAACGGAATTAATTTTAAATTAATTACTGCAACTTCTGTGTTTAAAATATTGAAAAATGGAATCCAAATTTGAATTAAGTGGGTCTAAATTATGTTAATAGGTTACTTTTATTTTTTTATAGTAACTACGATAATTTTTATTTACTACAGTTAAAGGTAAATCAGGTAATTAAGGGTAAAAATAAGATTATAAAATTACCCTAACACTTGCCAAAATCTTATTGGATGAATAAAAGATGACCCATATCACCTAAGGGTCTTACTATATTCATTTAATGGGATTTTGACCATGAAATATTATAATTATTATTAAAACCAAAGAATGTGACAACATGTCACTCTCTTAAATCATATAAGTGTTATAATTTTAATTGGGTGATAAAATTTATAAAACTTAGGATATAAAAATTCCTATAAATATAATGAAATTATATAAATAATATGAATTTATTTATAATTTTTAGGGATTAAATAATTATCCTTAATTATGACACAATAGTGATGTTGAAATTATTTTATTGATTGAATTGTCAAATAAATGATTTCAAACGTATTAAAATAACTATTATATGAACTATTTAATGTGATCCACTAATTTTATAGATACAAATGACATGTTATAAATCTATTAAATCTATTATTTTGAACATATATTCTGTATATATTTTATTTAAATTCAAATAAATGAATAGTATCAAAATTGACACTATTGTTATTTTATAAAAAATACATATTATAAAATTGTTTAAAAATCAAAAAAAAAATTTAAAAATTATAAATTAAAATTTATATGGTCTAAAATGTTATAAAGTATAAAATTATGGACAATTCACAACATATAATTAATGATTTATAATGATTTAAAATTTAGAATAGTATTACCACAAATAAAATTAAATAGATTATATAAGGATAAATCAAGTTGATAATGATTAAAATAAATTTCCAACTTGTCTAAATTTTATTTTTTTATGATATTACAACCCTATATCATCTAATATTCGGATTTGAGTCGTTTTTTGAGGTTTTTAAGTGGGGTTGAAATTTATTATAAATTAATATTTCTTATAATTCCAAAGGTGCCCCTCTCCTCCCTTATAAAAGGGCACCTCCTCCCTCTCCTCCTCACACTATTTTGAGCCTTCAAGCTCGGCCAACCCCTGACCATTTACCTTATCAACTTCCTTAGAAACATACTAGATTTCCTGGTCTTCTTCAAATACAAATTTTAGTTCCCTAAGAGGAGCTTTCAAAGAGGCGTGTCGAAGAAGAGGTAATATCTATTACCGATTCTTTAAAATTTATTTCTTCTTCTACTTTCTCTTCTTTAGTTGTTTCATTATAAAGTAATAAAATAAGTATCACTCATATAATGATGTGTTATTATATATATAAAAAAACCTTATTTCACCTTCTATCCATCCTATGTAAAATGAAATCATCGCGCGTGCGTACGTACGGAATACCGTCTCCACGCAGTGGTGTAATCTGTTTTCCACGGTCACCTTACTTGGATGAGTATAATGGTGTAAAGAATAACTATATATGATTATTGTAAAGTTATATTTTTTTTGAAATAGTATACATACACTTCAATACAATTCCACGATCATGGGAACGATATCATCACTCGTGTGTACGTACGGCCTACCGTCTCCACGATTTGATGCGAATCATTCTACATGATCTTCATTGAATAATGATTATATAAATGAATTCAATGAATAAATATGATATATATTAAATTTATAACATTCAGTAAATGAGGTATATATAACCTAAAAAGAGGAATAAGAATTTATTCAACAAAACATGCATAAGAACATAAAGCAATGAACACCCGAATAACAAGTAGCAATGAAATATTACTAATAAGAAGATAAAAATATGATCATATATGATATCATAATAATGAATATTATTTTTTAATAAGTCAATTTCATTATTTAAATCATTATACAGGAGGTTCGGATACGTGCAGAGCATATCAGACCTAAGGTAAGGGAAAATCTCACAATCTCATTTTTATCTGAGATTGTTTATACTTTAGAATTTACTGGGGAATATTTATCATCCACATCCATGTTTACCTGATATGTAATATTATTTATATCCTCCTAAAATTGTTTAAATACAATTTTATCCATTGGTGAGTTTTTATTAAAAGATACAAAAGGAATCTTTTTTCATTTTCAGTACGAGATACTTGTTGACTTTTTCGGCCAAAGTACGAGAAGAATGTTTTTTTAACTTATACAGCATGAATAGATTTTTATGATTCCATAGAACATTATTTCCATGAAGCTTCCTTTAAAAATTTTCAATTTTATTTTTAATTAACTTCTTTTAGTTTAAAATGTTATGACATGTTAAGAAAGGAAAAATGTTTTTGAAGTAGAAAGGATATTTTCCTCAAGAATGGAGTTCAAGTGTTTTTTCAAAATTATTTTACATCTAAGATAATATAGGGTTCTGTTTATATCCCTATTATTACATTGATTTGATTTTATTGTGATGGAATTATTTTTTTGAAGTCCTTTAACTTATATGAATTGTTTTATGATGTCACGGTGTTTAAGAATCCCATTTTTATTACATGGGTTATGTTATGTTGTATGATTTATGATTTTGTGGAACACATAAGAATGGTTTCATTATGAGATGGGTGGGACCTATATCTCCCTCCAATTCATTGGGTAAAGATTTATATCTCAAGAGATAGACATTGCTAGAATGGCAAGTTAATCTGGTTCAGTGATACAAGACTGGAACGAGGAGTGCACTCGGTTCAGTAATGGACTTTGTCCACTATGATAGTCTTGGAAATGAGTCTTGACTAAAATGAAATGAGTTTCTATGATTATGTTTGTATGCCAAAAAGTATCATGTTTTAAGTTATGATTACTGGGATTATATTTCACTACTACAATTTATCCCATGTTATGATATTATGATCTCTTTTGTAGGTTAAGATTTTAAAAATGTTATGTTCTTATGAATATGATATGATTGATATTTCATTTTTTAACCTTACTGAGCATTTTAGCTCACCCTTTTGTATGTTTTCTTTTCCCTCGGTCAGGAAGAAGGGTATGAAGTAGGATATTCTAAAAGAGACTCTAGATATGATGAAATAAATGGGATATAATGTAGATGGTTTATGAACCAGCTGTTTTTGTTTCCTAGTTTCTAAAGTCACTATACATATACGGTCCTACCATGGTTTTGTTATATGTTTTAATAATTATGCTTCAATTCTGAAGTAATGACAATGTATGTAAAGTACAGGTCATTATAGTTGGTATAAGAGGAAAGGTATAGTCAACCTTTGGAAAGTAAGATGTGAAATCATTAGTAAGAACTCTAAGGATAAGTCTAAACATAAAACACAATATTAGTGTTTTAGAAATGGCCATGAACAACCTATGATAAGACCTAAAGTGTGAAATTTTATTATTGATTATGTTGTTTTCCTGTTATGATTAGTGTTTTTCACACTACCCTTCTTGGTTTTAGTCAATGGCTGGAACCCGAAGGAACCATGTTAATGCTGAATGTGGCAGGAAATGTAATGATTGTCCCCCTGATCAACCAAACGTTATTGGAGCTGGAATGAAAAATATTGTATCCATGCTCGGACAACTTTCTCAAGCTATGAATCATGATGGACTTACAAACGAGCAAAGGAAGGAGCAACATTATGTTGAATCCTTCATGAGGCAGCGCCCACCTTTATTCAGCGGTCTTCTGATCCATTAGTGCTGAAAATGGATCAATACCACTAAAAAGGTATTTTCAGTTCTACAAAGTTCTGAACATGATAAAGTCATCTTAGCAGTGTATAGTTTGAAAGGTGATGTTGATCAATGGTGGAATCTTATCCAGAATACCAGGAAAAGGGATGAAATTGAGTCTATGGAATGGGACGAGTTCAAGAACATATTTTTCAATAAGTACTTCCCGTGTATTCTTCAAACAAATATGGAGAAGTAGTTTCTTGAACTGAAGCAAAAGGATGATGAATCAGTTGGTACCTATGAAGAAATTTTACAAGACTTGCAAGGTACGCTTCTGGAATTATTATCCAACCTGAGAGTAAGATAGATCGATTCTTTAGTGTCTTAAAACCAAGTCTTCGAAGGGAGTTAGCCATTAGGGACTTCAATAGCTATGAGGAAATTGTTTGATGTGCTCTCAAGGTTGAGATGGAGATTTGAGTAAGCCATAAGTCATATGGGTTTGATAAGAATAGGAAAATTGAATTCAAAGGAAAATATAAAGACCACAATGAAAAGAAGATGATTTTTCCTTTATCCTCAAATTGTGGAAAGAAACATGGAGGGAATTGTCTTAAATGGACAAGTAAATGATTTAATTGTGGAAAAGAAGGTCATCGGGCAGTTGAATGTCGAAATAATGGGAAAAAGATGTATAATGATGCGAACTAAGAAAAGGATACATAGAATGAACCTCCTACACATCAATGTTTCAAGTCCAAGGAGATGGGTAATTTTTCCAATCAATTCCCAAATCCAAGGGTTGTTTATGATGATCGACGTCAACAAACTCTTAAGGCCAAATACAAAAGAAAGTCACATGCAATTACAATCAGCGGTGTGGAGTACGATAACGAAGTGGTGAAAGGTACACTTACCATCCACTCTAAAGTAGAAAATGTTTTATTTGATTCTGGATCAACCCACTCTTTTATTTCTGAAGAATTTTCTAAGGGTATCGTCATATTACCTCAACAATTAGATGTTGAGTTAGCTGTGACAACTCCTAATGGCACAACATTCACATCAAGAGTTTATAATTCTTCTCCGATTGAAGTTTGTGGGAAAGTACTTCTTGTAAATCTTATGATCCTTCCTATAGTAGAATTTTATGTGATTCTTGGCATGGATTAGATTTCTTTATATGGATCTCATATCAATTTCCAAAGAAGGGAAGTCATATTTCAAGTTCCAGATCAATATATGATTATTTATCGATGGAAGGATGAACATGACCTTCCAGTGGAAATTCATTCCATCTTATGGGTCTTGATTCCACTAAATGAAGGTTATTTATCTTGAATGGTTGGCGGGAAACTCATGATTAAGAATACACCCATTGTATGGGAATTTGATGATGTTTTTACAAAGGAATTGCTAGGTCTTCCACCAAATCGTGAATTTGAGTTTTCAATAGAACTCATACCGGGTGATATGCCTATTTCAAAGACACCTTATAGAATGGCCCCAATTGAGTTTCAGGAATTGAAGAAGCCACTCTAAGAGAATCTTGATAAGGGATTCATACGCCCTAGTATGTCACCTTGGGGAGCACCTATTCTGTTTTTTAAGAAGAAAGATAGATCAATGAGACTCTACATTGATTATCGAGAACTTAACAAGATCACTATCAAGAACAAATATCATCTGCTATGAATTGATGACTTATTTGACCAACTAGGCGGAGATCAATACTTTTCCAAGATTGATATTCGTTCAGGGTTTCATCAATTAAGGGTCAAAAGGGAGTATATACCAAATACGACTTTCTGTACAAGGTATGGACACTATGAATTTATAGTGATGCCATTTGGTCTTACTAATGCCCCTCCTATCTTTATGGATCTGATGAATAGATTCTTTAGAGACTATCTTGATTAGTTTGTGGTAGTCTTTATAGATGATATTCTTGTCTATTCAAAGAGCAAGTAAGAACATGAATATCACTTGAGAATTTTATTAAAGACCTTAAGAAAGGAGAAGCTTTATGAAAAATTTACCAAGTGTGAATTTTGGCTTCAAAAAGTTTCATTTTTTGGTCACATAATATCAAAAGAGGGGATATCTGTGGATCCAGAAAAAATAGAGGTTATCGAAAGATGGTCGAGACCAACAAAAATAACTAAGATCCAAAGTTTTCTTGGATTGGCTGGATATTATTGAAATTTTGTGAAAGATGTTTCAAGGTAATCTAATCCAATCACCAGGATGACTTGAAAAGTAGTAAATTTCATTTGAACAGAGGAGTGCAAAAAAATTTCAAGGAGTTAAAATGAAGGTTATCCAGGACACCTGTGCTGACACTGCCTTGTATTATAGAAAGGTTTGTGTTCTATAGTGATGCATCCAAGAAGGGATTGGGGTGTTTTCTCATGAAAAATGATATGGTGATAGCTTATGCCTCACGACAGTTGAAAATCCATGAGTAAAATTAACCAACTCATGATTTGGAGTTAGCTTCGGTAATCTTTGCATTAAAAATATGGAGGAATTATCTTTATGGTGAAAGGTGTGATATTTATACTGATCATAAAATCTTAAATTATATTTTCACACAAAAGGAGATGAATATGCTCTAAAGAAGATGGTTAGAGTTGATTAAGTACTACGAATACTCAATTCATTATCACCTTGGGAAAGAAAGTAAGGTGGCAGATGCATTAAGTCGACAAGTCCATGCAATCTTATCCATGATTAGGATCTCAAAAGATCCAATATTTATGGATTTAAAAAGGATGGATCTTGGAATTATAATGGAAGGGGAAAATTATTATCTTTTTCAAATGAATGTTCAACCATCTATGCATGTGAAGATTAAAGAGGTGCAGAAAGAAGATGTAGAGTTACAAATGAAGGTGAGAAATGTTCCTGAATTCAACCTTGATTGTGATGGGATAATAAGGTTCATGAATCGGGTTTGTGTTCCTCCAATCCCAGAATTAAAGAAGGAGCTACTGGATGAGGCTCATAGTTCTTCATTCTCTATTCATCGTTGAATCAAGAAGATTTATAGGGACCTGAAAGAGTACTTATGGTGGGATAGAATGAAAAGAGACGATGCTGAATGTGTCTCTCGATGCTTGGTTTGTCAGCAAGTTAAAGCTAAGAGACAGAAGTCTAAGTAGATGTTACAACCATTACCCATACCAGAATGGAAATGGGAAAAAATCACCATGGACTTTTTCACTGGACTTCCTAAAACATCCAAAGGAAATAATGCTATCTGGGTCATAATTGATCATCTTATGAAGTCGTCACAATTCATTTCTATTAGATAAGATTTCTCTCTGGATCATCTTTCCATGATATATGTGAAGGAAGTGGTAAGATTGCATGGAGTACCACTTTCCATTATATCTGATCGGGATCCAAGGTTTACCTCGATGTTTTGGTGAAGTGTTCAGCATACTCTAGATACAGAGTTCAGTTTCAGCACTTCTTATCATCCTCAGACAGACGGTAAGTCTGAGAGAACAATTAAAACTCTAGAATACATGTTAAGAGATTGATCTATTGATTTCAAAGGTGGTTGGGATCAACACCTACCTTTGGTGGAATTTCTTTATAATAATACCTTTCACTCCAGTATTCAGATGGCTCCTTATGAAGCTCTCTATGGAAAGAAATTCCGAACTCCAACTTGTTGAGATGAAGTTGGGCAAAGAAATCTATTAGGACATAATCTTGTTGATGAGATGGCAGAAAAGGACCAATCTATTAAATAACACAAGAGCATCTCAGAGTCGACAAAAAAATTATGCCGATAACTGAAGAAAAGACCTAGAGTTTGTGGGTTATAAAGTGTTCTTACGTATATCTCCTTAGAAGAGAGTAATGAGATTTGGAAAGAAGGGAAAGCTGAGCCCTAGGTATATCAGTCCTTTAAAAATATTGGATCGTGATGGGAATGTAGCTTACCGATTGGAGCATCCACCGAATCTCTCTCAAGTTCAGGATGTGTTCCATGAATCTCTCTAGAAAAAGTACATACTCAATCCTTCACATGTACTATACTCAGAAGTTGTACCACTGGAGCAAGATCTTTCTTGTGAAGAATAACCTATAGAGATTCTGGATCGTAGCTAAAAAGTTCTACAGAACAAGACCACTTTCTTGGTGAAATTTTTATGGAGGAACCACCAATTAGAAAAATCTACATTGGAGCTTGAGGATATGTTCAGGGAGAGGTGTCCACATCTGTTTGTTACTAAGTGACAAATTTCAAGGGAGAAATTCATTTTAAGGGGGGTAGAAAGTAACACCTTGATATTTTATGAGAAATATTTTTTTATGTCTTATTTTATACGCAACATCAAAGGAATCATTCACTACACACAACACTATCTTGGCTTTCGTTATATGCAAGAGCAACCTTCCTCGATAGCGTGTGTTGTACGCAATATCGAGTTTCACTAAACAACGATATATTGTTATAATATTATTATGGACTAGCCGTTATGAATAGTATTAACTAAAATTTTAATTTTATAACATTATTATTTATCTTACACATTTTCTAAAACATGGTATGTGAACAAAATAAAATTTTCGAGTAAAATAAGAATTTTTAAAAAATTGCAGTTTTGCCACCTTTTGATGGTGCACCAACTTTAAATATAGTTTTTGAAATGTTTATAAGTTCAATTTGAAAAAATAAAATTCTTCTTTAGAATCAGGATATAAAAATTTACTTTGGATAAATTTTTCATATTATTCTGATAACTTTCATATTTTAATGAATAGTAAAAACACGCTATATTTTAATTAAAAACAACTTTTTTTCATCGCAATAATTTATATTGTTAAGTAATAATATTGAATGGTTTTAAAGTATAAATAGAATATATTTTTACCATTTAATAAAATATATGTCATTACCATTAATTTTACAATGAATTCATAGGTAAAAACATTTCAATCGTTGCCAATGTTTTAACTTTTAAAACCTGTTTTCTAAACAACGAGATTAATTTTAAATTAATTACTGCAACTTCTGTGTTTTGAATATTAAAAAATGGATTCAATATTTGAATTCAGTAACTCCAAATTATGTTAATAGGTTACTTTTGTTTTTTTTATAGTAACTACGGTAATTTTTATTTACTACAGTTAAAGGTAAATCGGGTAATTAAGTGTAAAAATAAGATTATAAAATTACCCTAAAACATTTCAAAATCATATTTTATGAATAAAATTCAACCCATATCACTTAAGAGTCAGACTAGATTCATTTCATGGACTTTTACCATGAAATAATATAATTGTTATTAAAAACGAAGAAAGTGACAACATGTCACTCTCTTAAATCTTATAAGTGTAATAATTTTAATTTAGTGATAAACTTCTTAAAACTTAAGATATAAAAAGTCCCCAGAAATATAATAAAATTATATAGATCATATTAATTTATTTATAATTTTTAGGGAATAAATAATTATCATTAATTATGAAACAATAGAGATGTTGAAATTATTTTATTGATTGAATTATCAAATAAATGATTTTAAAAGTATTAAAATAAATATTATATGAACTCTTTAATGTGATACACTAATTTTCTAGATAAAAATGACATGTTATAAATCTATTAAATCTATTATATCGAACATATCTTCTGTATATATTTTATTTAAATAAAAAATGAATAGTGTCAAAATTGACACTATTGTTATTTTATAAAAATTACATATTATAAAATTGTTTAAAAATCACAAAAATATTTAAAAATTATAAATTAAAATTTATATGGTCAAAAATGTAATAAAGTATAAAATTATGGACAATTCAAAACATATAAGTAATTATTTATAATGATTTAAAATTTAGAATACTATTACCACAAATACAATTAAATAGATTATATAAGGATAAATCAAGTTGATAATGTATAAAATAAATTTCCAACTTGTCTAAATTTTATTGGTTGATGAGATTACAACCCTATCTCATCTAATATTCATATTTGAGTCTTTTCTTTGAGGTTTTTATGTGGGATTAGAATTTATTATAAATTAATATTTCTTATAATTCCAAAGGTGCCCCTCTCCTCCCTTATAAAAAGGCACCTCCTCCCTCTCCTCCTCACACCATTTTGAGCCTTCAAGCTCATCCAGCCACAACCCATTTTCCTTCTAAAATTCCTTAGAAACATACTAGAGGTCATGTTCTTCTTCAAAGACCAATTTTAGTGCCCTAAGAGGAGGTTTCAAAGAGGCGTGTCGAAGAAGAGGTAATATTCGTTACCGATTCTTTCAAATTTATTTCTTCTTATAATTCCTCTAATTTAGTTGTTTCATTATGATGTAATAACATAAGTATCACTAATATACTGATGTGTAATTATAAATATGAAACAACCATATTTCACCTTCTATCCATCCTACGGAAAATGAAATCACCGCGCGTGCGTACGTACGGAATACCGTCTCCACTCCGTGGTGTAATCTGTTTTCCACCACCACCTTACTTGGATGAGTATAATGGTGTAAATAATAACTATATATGATTATTGTAAAGTGATATTGATTATGAAATATTATACATACACTTCAATACAATTCCACGATCAGGGGAACGATATCATCGCTCGTGCGTACGTACGGTCTACCGTCTCCACGATGTGATGCGACTCGTTCTACTTGATCTTCATTGAATAATGATTATATAAATGAATTGAATGAATAAATATGATATATATTACATTAATAACATTATGTAAATGAGATATTTGTATCCTAAAAAGAGGAATAAGAATTTATATGACAAAACATGCATAAGAACATAAAGCAATGAACACCCAAATAACAAGTAGAAATGAAATATTTGTCACGACCCGACCCTACCCGGGCTCGAGCTGCAACTACCCCAAGCCTGCCCCCATAGGACAGGGGCTGGAGACCCGCACCGAAGGCACAAAAACTTGGGGATAACGTTTCCTAAGTACCTGTACTCACACACACACAGCACACTCAATGCAAAGTGCAGAGTAAAAGGAAAGACAAGTAAAGAAAAAGGGAAACTGCTATATAAATACCACAAATGTGCATCAACCTCTAAACAGTACAAGGTACAAGATGAAAAGAAAAGGGAAAAAACATGTGCCCAACCAAAAAGTGCCACAACCCGACAACATGTAAATGAAAAGAAATAGCTAACGGGTCTCCCACCTGGAACCTGACCACGACCACCGCACGCGTTCCAAGCTCCCAAGCTCCTACGCTCCACTGAAGTCATGCTCCACCTATCCGTCGTCTGCAAGGGCACACCAAGTGCAGGAAAATCCCAAGCAGGGGTGAGTATAAACATACTCAGTAGGATACCCCGAAGGCTCAAGGGAGCAACAAAGGAGGTACCGACGGGTGAGCAGTAGAGCGAACAGAAAAAGTAGAGTACAACTAAAAGGGAAGTAAGAGTAATAGTAGAGAGTCTAGCTCAACCCAACAAGAGGAAAAAAGGTAGACTCGTCTAGACACAAGGAGCTGGAAATGGTGAGAAGATGAACTTCCCATCAAGTCTTCGCTACCTATAGCAGGAGAGTAGACTCGTCCACCCACGATAAGCTAGACACGGAAAGCACGTGGCATACCCCGCGCGTCTTCGCCTCTCCTGGAAGGGGAGTAACCAAACCCAAGAAGTGGGTACTGGAACAAGGTATATACATATACTTATGCTCAAACAAGAAGCCCGAACAACTTCATAAGGGGATCTCTATCCCGTAGCTCAGCCCAAGAAAAGAGTAGCCAACAGTCCCAGAAGTAACACCATCAATGCCCAACATCTCGTACGTCTGCCCCGAACCGCAAGCCAAGGGGATCAATCACCGCACCTCGACACTATCCGCTTTGGGTGGAACTGACTCGCCCGCACGGTTTTAGATCGCGTCACAAGAACACGTCTCGGTGGGGAATGTTCCCCTTGTACTTCTGATTTCTAGGGAAAGTCAAACCACACCTCGTCACTGCCCTGCAGTCGAGAGGTATTCTCAAAGTCAAAGCCATCACAACACTGACCCGAAAAACCAAGGGTCCCGCTCCAGTAATCATGGAGGAAAGCCACAAGCTAGCCTAGTAGAAAGGACTGAGCCCGGAATGCCAACATGTGTCCCACTTCCCAGCCCTGTTGGAGGGTAATTCATAACAGAATATCGGGTGACCCACTGCCCAGCGCTGCTGGAGGGTAAACCATAATACATCATCAGGCGACTCACTGCCCAGCCCTGTTGGAGGGTAGACCTTAATACATCCTCAGGCGACCCACTGCCCAGCCCCGCTGGAGGGTAGACCTGGAATAAGTCGACAGGCGACCCACTGCCCAGCCGTGCTGGAGGGTAGACCTAGAACTAGACGATGGGCGACCCACTGCCCAGCCCTACTGGAGGGTAGACCCTAAGAGGTCGTCGGGTGACCCACTGCCTAGTCTCTGCTAGAGGGTATACCCTAAGTGCATCGGGTGACCCACTGCCCAGTCTCCGCTGGAGGGTAGACCCTAAGAGCATCGGGTGACCCACCGCCCAGTCTCTGCTGGAGGGTAAACCCTAGAAGTCAGTGAGCAACCCACTGCCCATCCCTGCTGGAGGGTAAACCCAAAGAAGTCAATGAGTAACCCACTGCCCAGCCCCGCTAGAGGGTAAAACTCAGAACTACTCTATCCATCTCTACTGGAGGGTACACCACAGGCCAACCAAACACGTAGTGGGTATCGCGCAACCACCCAAAAGAGGTTTTGCGCCTGTTCCATCACTGGGTGTCACTAGCACCGCTACCGACCAATCCATCAAGAATGAAACCAGGGGGAGACCACTCAACCCTGCTGGTCAAACAAACGAGCACAAATCCAGGGGAAAAACTCCACCCTGCTGGTCGAGCAAACGAGCACAAAGGGACCCTCTACGTAGCGAGATGTCAAAGTACGCAAAGCAGAAGACAGCACACACATGGAGCCCACATGATGTGTGGCCCCAAGTCAACCCCAACCAAGCGCACGAACATCTCAGGTACAAACCACACTTACCTCCAAGCGCTCCCATATACTCCCAGGGTACACCTCGTTCTAGCCCAAAGGCTATCGTGCACACGGCACCCGACGTCAACGCGAAGGCGTGACGTAACACCTCCACCTCAATGGCCCAGGCACAGCCAACCACATCTTGTGAATCGTTTATATCACTCTCCCAAGAGTGCGTGATCACACGCCAAGGGTCCGCTAACAACAAGGTAGGACGAACCACCACTAGAGCACCTTCCATGCCTCCACATTTAATAAGATCACGCAAGAGGATCCGCACAGCCAAACGGATCACACCGTTGAAATCCTCGCGGAAAAACAGGCGAGATAGACTACTCACTCACCCGAAACGGTCAACCGGTGAAAAAGATATTATTCACCGTAACCAAAATCGTGTGGGGCCCACCCCAAGATCCCGAAACTAAACAAACAGATCATGCCACTGCGATCCCCTCAGAAAAACACACAGAATTTTATACTCAATCACCTAGAATGGACACCCGGTGAAAAAGGTACTATTCACCGTAGCCGAGCCGGGTGGGACCCACACCACATCCCCGAGAAGGGCCAGGTGAACTGCGTCATCGCAATGCTCTCGTAAAAACCCATCAAAAGCACTACTTACTTGAGTGCAATGGATATCCGGAGAAAAAGGTGCATCCCGGCGCACCGCACATGAGCGGTGATTCGTGGGACCCGCAACCCAGTCCCGAAACACAACGAACAAATCACACCATTGAGATCCTCTCAAAAAAGTACACAAGATGTACTATTCACTTGTCCAAAACGGTCGCCCGGTGATAAAGATGGAAATTCACCGTCGACGCCCAAATGACCCTCATGGGCCCCGCACCATCGTGCCGATTTACAACGGGCAGACTGCGCCAACGCGATGCCCTCGAAAAAAACACCCATCATCGACTACTCGCACGCCCCGAACGGACGTCCGGTGAAAAAGTCGTGAAACGCTACACAAAGCTCAAAAGACGGGTCATGGGGCCCATGCCTCAACTCCAGCTTCAACGCCCGAAACCACCCTGGAAAGCTTCGCCCCGGCACTAGTGTCCCAACGCCACTGACGGCGCTCAAAACGGACGTTGGACGCGTCCACGCCGTCCAAAACAAGATCCCCCAGAAAACGTCAATACGCTTAACGCACGTGACGCGCCTCCGAGTCCCCCGTTTCGGGAGTTAAACACCCCCCCCCCCCCGAAACCATCTCAAAAAGTCCGTCTCGGTTCAAGAATTTCGCGGCCACAGACGGTGCCCAAATCGAACACCCTGCAGATGATTTATTATTTATAAATCATTTTCATAATAATAATAATAATAATAATATTATTATTATTATTATTATTATTATACAATTATTATTTCTTTTATTTTATTTTTACCCTTTTTTTCTTGTCGCGCCCCTCTTTTTTTTATCCTTTGGTTTTTCCACCCTCTCCAATCAAGGAGAGAGGGAGCCCCCCAAATCTCCACGCCGATTTTCCCTATTTATTTAATTATATAATATTTTTTTGGCTTTTTCTCTCAACCCGGTCGTCTTCTCTAGGACCCCCGCCATATGCGGGTCCTTGCTCCTCCATGCCGCGACCCAGGTCGCCCACAGCGACCAGCACCGCGCCTCCGCAGCAGACCGCCCGCTCGCCCAGCACTCCGAACTGTCGTCCGCAGCCGCCACGCCGCCGCATGGGTATGCTGGAACCTCGCCGGACCCGGCTAAACCCGCCGGACAACACCAAAATCCCGCAATCTTCGACGGATGATTGCGGACGCCTCGAGGCTCAGATTTTAAATTCGAAAGATGCGTCGGAAACCTCATAAATTATACTTCACAAATATGGGATTTTTTCGAAGATCAGAGAGCAAAACAACACCTTAACTTATCTTGAAACAAGGGTTTGGAAATTAAAAAAACCGCAAAACGAAAATCTCATACCTCTTGGGCGAACTCCGACGCTTCGCGACAATCCAAACCTTGCCATTTCCGCTTCCACCATGCATGGGAGGGAGGAGGAGGATAAGGAGAGGAGAGTTTGAGGTTGAGGGGGTTTCACCAGGGGGTGGAATGAGAGTGGGGGAGGGGGAGAGAAGAGTTTAAATAAATAAACTCTTTATTTAAAACTCGACCCCCCTCTAAAACACCCGCGTCCAAAACCCCCGACAAGGTCAAGATTAAACCTCCACTAGAGTAAACACCACATCCCAAGAATAACGGTGGTCTAGGAATTTGATTATGAGCTTCTGTTTGAATGTTATTAACCTCAACGCTCGAGGCTGCCAAATTACGAAAATGCCCCTGGGGCCATTTTTCACTGACGACCTACGCCCGCAAAACTTACACCCCTCCTAGGGTAAATGACACTCTTCACACTCAACAGTGCCCTCGGTTTCACAATCTGAGCCACCGTTTAATAGATAACTGTGTTCCAACATTAAACGAATTTATTAATTAATTTATTTATCCGTTTAACGTTCCGAAAGTGAGCGAGGGGTCCAAACGTCCCGCGCCGATAAGTTTTATGTCGCTCTTAGGGTAAAAACCCCATTCTGGACCCATACGTGCACTCATATCCTTTATTTGAAACTCTGTTTAGGAGTTATCCCATTTATTTGGCATTTCCAGTGTGAACGCACTGAAAGTATAATTCCGGCCACTCCGGGGCTTGGAATCGCATGTCGTCTGAAGGCGCTGCTCTGGAATATCATCCAAAATATTCCAAATTCTTTCACATCAAAAACCGGGTTCTTACATCATTCCCTCCTTCAAGCTTTTCGTCCCCTAAAAGCCAAACTAGGGGGCAACACAGGGTACTAATCCCACACCGGGCTCTTCCGTACCCAGAAGAACTCTCGCACCACTCTGTGCCACCGCACATAGACCAAAGGATTGATCTGTTCACACGAGGTCATCCCTTGCCGATGTTGTGCACCCACTACAGACTTTGGGGTTAGGGAAAGGCGGTAGGGAACCTCGCCATCCCTTTTCACGGTCTCAAATGGCCCGAAGGCTCTCTGGGGTAGCTCACCTCCCCGACCGAATCCTTACGTCGCACGCCGCGACTGGAATCACCGCCCACACCTGGAACAAGGCCCGGTGATTCCCTCCTTCAGAATATCCATATGGTGGAGCACCCAAGGATATCTGATAACTCAAGATTCCACAACTGAGGCTCTCTTACACGCTCGTAAAACGATGGAGTCGACACTATCGACTAAAGAAAAAGGTCTCACACCTTTTACCTTACCAACACAGGGTTACGCCCAACGCCCTGCATCACCCTGGTAACACCTCAACCAAGGAGAAGGGAGGAAAACATTCCACACACAGAGTCTGACAATTCTACTGCAAAAAGTAGAATAATTGTAGAGTGTACCTCTTTCCACCTCATGCTCTACAGGGTCATAGACATCCATAGCCCACGACTGTCTGTGGTCCCAACTGTCAGCTTCCGGAGCCTGACGTGGTCCACCTAGTGGTGATGGTAAGATCTCATAATGTCATCCCCCACTACCAGCTCCTCCCGCTCCTCTGCTAGCACCACCACTCTGGGTACTACTCAGATCACGGCATTGCCTCTATCGTGGTGGTGCACCTGCTGCCTGCCTGAAGCTCTCTGCAACTCATGTCAGGCAGTCTTGTGCCAGGTGACCTCACCCATCGCAAGCATAGCACCGAATCTCTCTGGGATGCATGGGTTCCCTCCGGCGCCACTGTGGTGTACGACCATGCCCCTGAGTCCGGTTGTCAGAAAGCCACCTGCGTCAAGGTTCTGCTTGTCGACGCCCGCTAGCTTCGGCAGACGTCTCGGCTCCGACGTGCCTGCTGCCACCACCAACGCTAGAACGTGACATGAATCCCTCTGTCACCAGCACCTGCTCTAGCACCCCGGAAGATGTAAAAATTCCCAAGGGTACTATGAAAGCACGAATCTCTCGGCGGAGAGCCTGCTCAAACTTTCACGCTTGGATGTTTTCGTCACGGATCAAGTCCGGGTAAAAGTTTGAACGGTCTGCAAAACTAGCCGCATACTCGGCCACCGTCATCCCTCCCTGCTGAAATGGCATGAGCTCCCGAATCCGAATGGAGTGCAAGCAGGAGGGGAAAAACTCCTCACCGAACAACAACCGAAAGTCACCCCAAGAAAGTGACGACTCATCAAGAAACTAAGTCACCAGACTCCACCAACGCCAAGCTGCTCCAAAAAAAGGGGTGGCTTCCAAAGACACTGTCTGATCTATTGGCATCTGCACAAGCCTGAAAAGGCAAACCACTATCTCTAGCCAACCCTCTACTGCCTGAGGGTCTGGCTCACAGCTGAACCTCAGCGGTCTTTTCCGCTGGAACTCACAGAGCGCGCTCAAACTGCGCTCAAGCTCAGCCTGCTCTGCTGAAACTTTCTGCTTCTCAACAGGTGGGGGTGCTGCTACCGGCCCACTCGGAAAAGGGGCTCACATGATGGGTCCTGGACTGTGGCCTCGTAGCTCACATGGTCGTCATCATGAACCAAAGCTGGTATCCTGGAAGGCTGTCTTCGCGGAGACATCCTGAATATTATCAAGGAGTGACGCTGTCAGATGAGGATATATGTATATACCAACAACAACAACAACGATGGGGAGCTGACTCAAGAAGGACAGTTAAGACTCAGTCCTATGTGATGCACATATCATATTTTCCCTGCAACAAGTGTCTCAGCATGCTGAGTCGACAAGCGGGTTATCAGGGTCCTGGTGAATGGATATGTCGGTCGCCGTACCATCACTGGACTCCCTGGCCTGAGAGCCATTCTCGAGACACATTAACACTATTTCCCTAAATCCCAACCAATTCCTTTTATTTTAGGGATGTCCGAACAGTGTCCCAAGGAACGAACCACCTCTGATACAACCTTTTCACGACCCGACCCTACCCGTGCTCGAGCCGCAACTACCCCATGCTCGCCTATATAGGCCAGGGGCTGGCGACCAGCGCCGAAGGCACAACAACTCGGGGAGGCCTTTGCCTAAGTACATGTACTCACACACACAGAGCACACTCAATGGAAAGTGTAGAGTAAAAGGAAAGACAAGTAAAGAAAAAGGTCAACTGCTATATAAATGCCACAAATGTGCATCGACCTCTAAACAGTACAAGGTACAAGCTGAAAAGAAAAGGGGAAAAACATGCACCCAACCAAAAAGTGCCACAACCCGGCAACAGGTAAATGAAAATAAATAGCTGACGGGTCTCCCCCCTGGAACCCGACCACCACCACCGCACACGGTCCAAGCTCCCAAGCTCCTACGTTCCACTGAAGTCACACTCCACCTGTCTGTTGTCTGCAAGGGCACACCAAGTGCGGGAAAAGCCCAAGCAGGGGTGAGTATAAAAATACTCACTAGTATACCACGAAGGCTCGAGGGAGCAACAAAGGAGGTACCGAAGGGTGAGCAGTAGAGCGAACAGAAAAAGTAGAGTACAACTGAAAGGGCAGTAAGAGTAATAGTAGAGAGTCCATCTCAACCCAATAAGAGGAAATAAGGTAGACTCATCTAGACACAAGGAGATGGAAATGGTGAGAAGATGAACTTCTCGTCGAGTCTTCGCTACCTATAGCAGGAGAGTAGACTCATCTAACCATTAGAATCTAGACACGGAAAGCACGTGGCATACCCCGCGCATCTTCGCCTCTCCTGGAAGGGGAGTAACCAAACCCAAGAAGTGGGGTACAGGAACAAGGTATATACATATCCTTATGCTCAAACAAGAAGCCCGAACAACATCGTAAGGGGATCTTCGTCCCGTAGCTCAGCCCAAGAAAAGAGTAGCCAACAGTCCCAGAAGTAACACCATCAATGCCCAACATCCCGTACGTCTGCCCCGAACCGCAAGCCAAGGGGCTCAATCACCGCACCTCGACACTATCCTCTTTGGGCGGCACTGACTCTCCCGCACGGTTTTAGATCGCGTCACAAGAACGCGTCTCGGTGGGGAATGTGCCCCTTGTACTTGTGAGTTCTAGGGAAAGTCAAACCACACCTCGTCATTGCCCTGCAGTCGATAGGTATTCTCAAAGTCAAAGCCGTCACAACACTAAACCGAATAACCAAGGGTCCTGCTCCGGTAATCACGAAGGAAAGCCATAGGCTAGCCTAGTAGAAAGGACTGAGCCTGGAATGCCAACAAGTGTCCCACTGCCCAGCCCTGATTGAGGTTAATTCATAACAGGATATTGGGTGACCCACTGCCCAGCCCTGCTGGAGGGTAAACCATAATACATCATTAGGAGACTCACTGCCCAGCCCCGTTGAAGGGTAGACCATAATACATCATCAAGAGACCCACTGCCCAGCCCCGCTGGAGGGTAGACCTGGAATAAGTCGACAGGTGACCCACTGCCCAGTCGTGCTGGAGGGTAGACCTAGAACTAGAGGACGAGTGACCCACTGCCCAGCCCTGCTGGAGGGTAGACCCTAAGAGGTCATCTGGTGACCCACTGTCTAGTCTCTGCTGGAGGGTACACCCTAAGTGCATCGGGTGACCCACTGCCCAGTCTCCGCTGGAGGAAAGACCCTAAGAGCGTCGGGTGACCCACTACCCAGTCTCTGCCGGAGGGTAAACCCTAGAAGTCAGTGATCAACCCACTGCCCCGCCCTGCTGGAGGGTAAAACTCGGAACTACTCTAGCCATCTCTACTGGAGGGTACACCACAGGCCAACCGAACACGTAGTGGGTGTCACCCAACCACCCAAAAGAGGTTCTGCGCCTGTTCCATCACTGGGTGTCACTAGCACCGCTACCGGCCAATCCAACGAGAATGAAACCAGGGGGAGACCGCTCAACCCTACTGGTCAAACAAACGAGCACAGAGCCAGGGGAAAAACTCCACCCTACTAGTCGAGAAAACGAGCACAGAGGGACCCTCTACGTAGCGAGAGGTCAAAGTATGCAAAGCAGAACACGGCACGCACATGGGTCCCACAGGACGTGTGGCCCCAAGTCAACCCCAACCAAGCGAACGAATGTCTCAGGTACAAACCATGCGTACCTCCAAGCACTCCCGTATACTCCCAGGGTACACCTCGTTCTAGCCCAAAGGCTATCGTGCACATGGCACCCAGCTTCAACGCGAGGCGTGACGTAACAACTCCACCTCAAAGGCCCAGGCATGGACAACCACATCTTGTGAGTCATTGATATCACTCTCCCAAGAGTGCGCGATCACACGCCAAGGGTCCGCTACAAACAAGGTAGGACGAACCACCACTGGAGCACCTTCCATGCCTCCACATTTAATAAGATCGCGCAAGAGGCTCTGCACAGCCAAACGGATCACACCGTTGAAATCCTCGCGAAAAAAATAGGCAAGATAGACTACTCACTCGCCCGAAACGGTCAACCGGTGAAAGAGGTACTATTCACCGTAACCAAAACAATGTGGGGCCCACCCCAAGATCCCGAAACTGAACAAATGGATCATGCCACTACGATCCCCTCAGAAAAACACACAGAATTGTATACTCAATAGCCCGGAATGGACACCCTATGAAAAAGGTACTATTCACCATAGCCGAGCTGGGTGGGACCCACACCACGTCCCCAAGAAGGGTCGGGCGAACTGTGCCATCACAATGCTCTCGGAAAAACCCATCAAAAGCACTACTTACTTGAGTGCAACGGATATCCGGAGAAAAAGGTGCATCCCAGCGCACCGCACACGAGCGGTGCTTCGTGGGACCCGCAACCCAGTCCTAAAACACAACGAATGAATCACACTGTTGCGATCCTCTTGAAAAAGTACACAAGATGTACTATTCACTTGTCCAAAATGGTCACCTGGTGATAAAGATGGAAATTCACCGTCGACGCCCAAACGACCCTCATGGGCCCCGCACCATCATACCAATTTACAATGGGCAGACTCCACCAACGCAATGCCCTCGAAAAAAACACCCAACATCGACTGCTCGCACGCCCCGAACGGACGTCCGGTGAAAAAGTCGTGAAACGCTACACGCAGTTCAACAGACGGGTCGTGGGGCCCATGCCTCAACTCCGTCTTCAACGCCCGAAACCACCCTGGAAAGCTTCGCCCCGACGCCAGAGTCCCAATGCCACTGACGGTGCTCAAAACGGAGGTTGGATGTGTCCGCGCCGTCCAAAACAATATCCCCGGAAAACGTCAATACGCTTAACGCACGTGACGCGCCTCCGAGTCCCCCGTTTCGGGAGTTAAAAACCCCCCGAAACCATCTCAAAAAGTCCGTCTCGGTTCAAGAATTTCACGGCCACAGACGGTGCCCAAATCGAACGCCCTGCGGATGATTTATTATTTATAAATCATTTTCATAATAATAATAATAATAATAATATTATTATTATTATTATTATTATAAAATTATTATTTTTTTATTTTATTTTTACCCTTTTTTTTCTTTCCACGCCCCTCTTTTTTTTATCCTTTGGTTTTTCCCCCTCTCCAATCAAGGAGAGAGGGAGCCCCCCAAATCTCCATGCCGATTTTCCCTATTTATTTATTTATATATTATTTTTTTTGGCTTCTTTCTCTCAACCCGGTCATCTTCTCCAGGACACGCGCCATATGCGGGTCCTTGCTCCTCCATGCCGCGACCCAGGTCGCCCACAGCGACCAGAACCGCGCCTCTGCAGCAGACCGCCCACTCGCCCAGCACTCCGTACCGCCATCCGCAGCCGCCACGCCGCCGCCTGGGTAGGCCGGAACCTTGCCGGACCCGGCTAAACCCGCCGGAAAACACTAAAAGCCCGCAATCTTCGGCGGATGACTGTGGACGTCTCAAGGCTCGGATTTTAAATCCGAAAGATGGGTCAGAAACCTCATAAATTATACTTCACAAATATGGGCTTTCTTCAAAGATCAGAGAGAAAAATGACACCTTAACATAACTTGAAACAAGGGTTTGGAAATTAAAAAAACGCAAAACGAAAATCTCCTACCTCTTGGGTGAACCCCAACGCTTTGTGACGATCCGCACCTTGCCATTTCCGCTTCCACCTTGCATGGGAGAGAGGAGGAGGAGAAGGAGAGGAGAGGTTGAGGTTGAGGGGGTTTCTCCAGGGGGTGGAATGAGAGTGGGGGAGGGGAGAGAAGAGTTTAAATAAATAAACTCTTTATTTAAAACTCGACCCCCCCTAAAACACTCGCGTCCAAAACCCCTGACGCGGTCAAGATTAAACCTCCCCTAGAGTAAACACCACCTCTCGAGAATAACGTTGGTCTCGGAATTTGATTCCGAGCATCCGTTTGAATGTTATTAACCTCAACTCTCGAGGCTGCCAAATTATGAAAATGCCCCTGGGGCCATTTTTCACTGACGGCCTGCGCCCGCAAAACTTACACCCCTCCTAGGGTAAACGACACTCTCCAAACTCATCGGTACCCTCGGTTTTGCAATCCGGGCCACCGTTTAAGAGATACCTATGTTACAACATTAAAATAATTAATTAATTAATTAATTTATCCGTTTAACGTTCTAAAAGCGAGCGAGGGGTCCAAACATCCCACGCCGACAAGTTTTATGCCGCTCTTAGGGTAAACACCCCATTCCGGACCCATCCGTGCACTCAGATCTCTGATTCGAAACTCCATTTAGCAGTTATCCCATTTATTTGGAATTTCTAGTGTGAACGCACTGAAAGTATAATTCTGGCCACTCTGGGGCTCGGAATCGCACGCCGTCTGAAGGCGCTGCTCTGGAATATCATCAAGAATATTCCAATGTCTTTCACAGAAAAAACCAGGTTCTTAAAATATTACTAATAAGAAGATAATAATATGATAATATATGATATCATAACAATGAATATTATTCTGTAATAAGTCAATGACATTATTTAAATAATTATACAGGAGGTTCGTATACGTACAAAGCATATCGGACCTAAGGTAAAGGAAAATATACCAATCTCATTTTTATTCGATATTGTTTATACTTTAGAATTTACTGGGGAATATTTATCATTCACATCCATGTTTCCTCAATATGTAATATTATTTCTATCCTCTTAAAATTTTTTAAATCCAATTTTACCTATTAGTGAATTTTTAGTAAAAGATACGAAAGGAATATTTGGACATTTTCAGTACGAGATACTTTTTGACTTTTTCTGCCAAAGTACGAGAAGAATGTTTTTTTAACTTATATGGCATGAATGGATTTTTATGATTCCATAGAACATTATTTCCATGAATCTTCCTTTAAAAATTTTCAAGTTTCTTTTTAATTAACTTCTTTTAGTTTAAAATGTTAAGACATGTTAAGAAAGGAAAAATGTTTTCGAAGTAGAAAAGATATTTTCCTCCAGAATGGAGTTCAAGGGTTTTTATCAAAATTATTTTACATCTAAGATAATATAGGGTTCTGTTTATATCCCTATTATTACATTCATTTGATTATGTTGTGATGGAATTATTTTTATGAATTCCTTTAACTTATATGAATTGTTTTATGATGTCACGATGTTTAAGAATCCCATTTTTATTACATGGGTTTTGCTATGATGTATGATTTATGATTTTGTGGCACACATAAGAATGGTTTCATTATGAGATCGGTGGGACCTATATCTCCCTCCAATGCATTGGGTAAAGATTTATATCTCATGAGATCGACATGGCTGGAACGGCAGGTTAATCTGGTACATTAATACAGGACTGGAACAAGGAGTGAACTCAGTTCAGTAATGGACTTTGTCTGCTATGATAGTCTTGGCAATGAGTCTTGACTAAAATGTAATGATTTTCTATGATTATCTGTGTATGCCACAAAGTTTCATGTTTTAAGTTATGATTATTGTGATTACATTTCACTACTATGATTTATCCCATGTTATGATATTATGATCTCTTTTGGAGGTTAAGATTTTCAAAATGTTATGTTCTTATGAATATGATATGATTGATATTTATTTTGTTTACCCTTACTGAGCATTTTAGCTCACCCTTTTGTATGTTTTCTTTTCCCCAGGTTAGGAAAGAAGGGTAATAAGTAGGATATTCCAAAAGGGACTCTAGATATGATGAAATAAATGGGAGAAAATGTTGATGCTTTATGAACCAGTTGTTTATGTTTCCCAGTTTCTAAAGACACTATACCTATACGGTACTTCCATGGTTTTGTTATATGTTGTAATACGTATTCTTCAATTCTGATGTAATAACAATGTATGTAAAGTATGGGTCGTTATAGTCGAGCTTTCATGGGATCATTTATGGAATACCCTGAATCATAAGGGACCTTCTCCACAAAGCACTGTAAATATTCCAACATGGATCTATCGCCTTGCTGTAGAAAACACTTCTACATCCCCTTTATCACTCTTTCTTCCTCAGAGAAATACTGACGAATGGACAAATCCTTGAAAAACTCCCAAGTAACCTTTTGATGGGGCCTGTTCCAAGACACGGACTTCCACCACATCCATAGTGAACCTCCAAGCACGATGGTCGCAAACATGACATTCAACAACTTGGGAAACTCAACAAGGTTAAAGTCCCTTTCAATCTTCCACTTCCACTCCTCTGCTACAGAAGTTTCTGCTTGACCACAAAATAGAGGTGGATCAAGATTCTGAAACTAAAGCATAAAATCCTCAGGTTGATCAATCGTACTACGATCACTCATCGAAGCTTTAAGGGGATAACTGCTAGACAAGAAAAGTTAATAACCCAATAAAGACCAACTCAATGAGTGAATAAAAACCTCAAAATCAAACACGGCATAGGTGATAATCTTGAAACCCAAGAAAACAATTTATCATAACAAAAAAAAATTTCTCTTTGAAAACGTCTTTAATTTAAAACAAGCTTGGTGGGTTAAACCCCCACCATTGGTATTCTTTAGATTCTCACTCACATGCATGTATCCGTGCCGACCTGATCATCCATCCGCCATAGAATAAATCCATTCAGATTCCAACATACCATTTTATAAGTGATCACTCATCGGAACACCAGGGCCAAAACAAAGAAACTTTATTTTCCTAAAACAAATCATTCATAACACTTCTTTTAAAACAATCCACATATTAAACATGTCATTTCAAACAACCATTTTTTTAAACCCTTTTATTTAAATTCTAACCACTCTAAAAAGTCATAGGAGGCCCAAAATATCTCAAATAGGGAACAAGTGTCGGTGGGAAACTTGACAATATGGTTGGTGGCCATATGTCAATCACGTCACCGACAGAGAGAGTCTTTTTGGACCATGCCCCTAGCTCCACATGGCTTGCTAGACCATGCATCTTATGAGGACTATTATCCTAACTCCCCTTGTCATATCCCAATCACAAAACAATTCCATAAAAACCCAAATAAAAAAATTAAACAGGACTTCCCATGGAAATCTAATGATCAGAATGAGAAAGAGTTTGCAACGCTCTTCCCGCTCTTACCCCTTGAGTCCCGACAATCCTACTCTATATACCTTTACATCCCAAATAACAAAGGGCGCTCTAAAATGTGAGGTCTCCTAAGAGATAACCTCCTCTGGTACCATTTTTTCACAAACCAACCCGGGTCGACCCTGATCTGGTCACCCGAGCCGGTCCGCAACATGCCCCGAGAGGCATTCACGATCCTCCAAGGCTGGCGACAAGCGTCAGGGAATCAACAGAGGGTGTGGGAATGATTTCACCCAATATAAATAAAAAAATTAGCAGAAATAATACAGAGCAACGCAGAATAAGTAAACCAAACAAAACCACTAAACAAGAACAAAATAAAAATACAACTAACCAAACACGACATCTAAACTAACACCGTGCGACCTCATGGGACACTCTCCGACTCAACAATCAAGCGTAACCATATGCGAGCATACTCAATCTGTAGCCTTCAAAAACACTAAAAACATAAAAGATATATAGGTGTGAGTATTAAAACTCTATAGGTTAGCCCGATATCTATTCCCAATGCACTACCTTTAAAATAAAAAAACATCATTTCAAGTTTGAACTACAATTTATAAATGTATTTTTTTCTAAATATTTTACTTAAAATAAAAGTACGAACCATTTTCCTTAACCATTTCCAAATTTGGGATAATTTCATTAGGGTCAATGGATTTTTAGAAGGAAAGGTGATGTTTACATTTTCAAATTTCTACAAAGAGGATTAAACACTTTCATTTGAAAACCTTTCCTAGAAAACTATTCAAACCCATTTTATCACTTTCCAAGGAAAAAAATATAAAAAAATCACAAAAGTAAGTACACAACAAGGGAAATGTAGAAATACATACAAGTACCAAATCATCATTGTAAGTAAATGAGAAGTCACAGACATGGGTGAACCTAGGAGATCAAAAATAAACCAGAAGACACCAATATATGAGATATCATCCTCGTTGACATGTCACACATGATGAAATCAAAACTCCCAAAACGCTTGACCATCCATTCTCAGGCAGGCCGAGGGAAAATCCCACAGTAAAAAACCCAATATATCCACCTACTATGGGCCATTGGTTAGTACCATAACCTACCAGTGTAGCAATAATTCTTAGAATATTCTCTCAATATGCTAGATTAGAATGTCTCTAGTATTTAGAAAAGGGGTTTAGCCAATCTATGCCATCTGAGCATCCAATCACATAGATACATATATAATAATAATAATAATAATAATAATAATAATAATAATGAACAACAGACATCACCTCGAGCCACTCCATGGGACAACCTCTTTCCTTTAAACAATTCAAACACTCAAGTGCCTCTAGGCGTGGGCTCCCAAACAATCAGTCACAACTAAGGCAAGAGATTTATCCTTGGAGGGTTTTCATCAAAACAATTACATCATTTTCCATAAAGTGCCAAACAGGCATTAAATACCTTTCACAATCACCACTTTAAAAAAAATTCTAACTTCTTTATAAGACCAAAACCAGTTTTAAACCATTTAAGGAGCCCCAAAACACTACTTCACAGGCTGTCAATATTTTTATAAAACCAAATTAAAACATATTTTTTTCAAATAAACAGTAAGAGCCAACCGGGAAATTTTTCAAGAGAACCAAAATACTTGTTCACGTTTCAGAAGAAATCATTTATCATTAAACCAGAACAACATTTGATATTCCTTGAATTATGTTTAAAATCAAAATGGGAATTCTTTCACTATTGTGCATCCGTTCATCAAGAAAATATTTCAAGTGTCGTGTATAAAATTAACATCAATTTTTACATCGATTAATTATTTAAAAATTAATTATCTAAAACTATTTCACATTTCATAAAATTAATAAAATATTTAATTCAAAAAAATTAGCCTGTGCAAACATGAAAAATGTATCCATTTGCAGAACACAAGAAAAGAATTATAAATTTTCATAATAAATGAATTAATTATATGTTAAACAATAATATTTATCACACATATATATAGGGTGGAAAAGAGGAGTAAGTAATGTAACATAAATTTTCAAAGCAATGAAATGGAAACTAACCTCGAGATAGGTGTGCAATGTCAAAGAAACCTCAGAATCAAGGTGTGATGACAAGGAAACTTCGGAAACAAGGCGTGACGACAACAACACGTGTTACAAAACAAATGTTAAAGTCCACCGTGCAGCAAAATAAATATCAAGGGCTTAAATAGATACCAATAACCTCAACTAGTGTATGTGAAACCAAGCAGCGGGGAGAAACCCTCACCTCGAATCCAAAGCGTGATGACAACAAAAAAACCAAGACAGCTCCGCATGCGTTTTAAAAAAACATAAAACTACCAAATTAACTAATAATAATAAAATCCCCAAACTAACTTAAAGCTGATGAATAAAATATTTATAATAGAGGGGAAGAGAACGCTCGTAAGGGGAGGGACACTGACAGGTCACACGCCAACCCGAGATGTGCGTGTCAGAATGAGACCGTTGTAGGCGGTTGGAAACTCACTGGAAGGAGGAGCGAGCTGCTACCGGTGCATCGCGCCAAGAAGAAGGGGGTAGGGGCTCTCACACTGGTTGAAAAGGGAAGGGGGTGTAGAGGGATAAATTGGCACAGTAGGGTGTCGAGGGCGGTGATGGAAAGAGCGCAAGCAGGGGCGGTGAGGGCGGAGCCAAATGGGTCGGCTGAGCTATGGGGGACGAGTCGCGCTATGGGTGAAGGCCCAGTGTAGGTGAAAAAGAGGAAGTTTGGGGTGTCTATTATCTGCTGAATGGGCTGCTGCAAGGGGATAAATAGAGGGTGGCCGAGTGGGGGTGTAGTGCGGTGGACATGGGGGAAGACCGAGCAGGGGTGCAGTGAGGCAGACAGGGGGGATACTGAGACTGGCTGGCTGTGAGCAGTGGTGGACCGAGAGGAGGGTGAGAAGGAGAGGAGGGGGGGGGGGGTGAGGTGCCGGGGTGCATATCACGTAGGAAAGAATAGGTATGTGTGTGGGTTAATGCACCATTCCAGGAGAAAGGTAGACTAAGGTGGCATGCAGGGCTAAGGGGAAGAAGGAAAAAAAATTAAGGTTAGGAGAAAGAGATGAAAATAAATAAAAAAAAGAAATTAAAGAAATTTAAATAAAATTAAATAAAACAAAAATAATAATAATAGTTATAACAATATTAATAATAATAATATAAAAAATATTAATAAGAATAACTTTAATAACAATCTAAAAATGACTAGTCGTGCGGTGCCCGCGCACTGACCTATAATAATAATTATAATAATAATATTAATATTAATAATAATAATAATAATCTAAACAATATAAATAAAAATAATAATAGCCTCAATAATAAAATAAATATAATAAAAGAATTCATATTATTTTAATAATAATAAAATTAACAATTTTTAGCTTTCATTTAAAATAAAAATATTAAATTTATTAATAACCATAAAAATTTTAAATTATGCAATAAATTAACATTAATTCATATATTTAAATTCGTCAAAGATGAAAAGTCCACGCAGTTGCTTGCGTGAAGCTACGCGGCATCTCGCTCTGCTTGTACGTCAGATGAAGTCGAACCTAGGACACACACTTTTTTTGAAAGACTCATAAATTTAGTGTAGGAATTACCTTGGACCCCAACTAAAATTATTTAAGTCCACATAAGTAATAAAAATCTAATAAATGCATAGGTCAGTGTGTGAAAAGCTTGAGGTAAGATGCGCCACATTTTCTATCAAAAATGTAATTAAGTGTACTTAAATACTGGCCATATCTATTATAATAAATGTCAATGTGTAGCGAATTTGTATTTAGAAACAAATATGAGAGTGTGGGCCTTGGGAATCACTAATGGTAGCATATGAGGGTTTATAAAACTTTATAGGTTTTCACGTTATTAGTTGTGGATAATTTTATAGTTATTAATATCATAATGGGTTACAAATATTACGGGTGATAATAAGGTCAAAGGCATAAATAATCTTTTTAATTTCGAATGTGATTTGATTTTAAGGTGATTAAAGGGATATTATTTAATTATTAATTATCTTTTCATTCCCCCAAGAGTTTAGGCTTCTGGTTACGTCGTTTAGGGGTCTCATAGTTGGTCTTGGGTTTGAGTCCCCCCTGGTACTTGTCGTTATCATATATTTTCTTTTTTTTCCTTTTATCCCCCCCACCCGAACTGTTGTAATAATAAATTTTACCATTTTCTTTATTCTTTGATATAATGTAAAGGTAATATTAATTGATATGGTATTTAATATTTCTTTTAGATTAGGTTTAGAAAGAATCAATGAAAATCCATTAAATAATTTTAACTGTAGAAAAAATCGTATTATTGTGGTTAGATAAATTGTGTGTGATTTATTAGTAATAGTGCCTATTTATGGATTTAAACAAGTGAATTCAGGCTCTGTAATTGATTCATATAGACGTAATGACCCTAAAAATTATTTATTGGGTATTAAATTGATCTTAATTTAATGTATAATAAGTGGTCCTAATTGAACTCCACGTTTGTCACTATTAGGGAAATTCCTTAGTTTATTCACATAGTATCTATAAAATAATATGAAGGATTTAAATATATTATTATGGATTTAATGTTGAGGTAATGGATAATTAGGATGATGGGTTAATTAATGCTAGTAAAATAGGTTGTGTAGTATTAAATAGCATGTGTATTTAATAGTACTTCTATGACAATGTTATTTGGGTTATTTTCATGTTGATTTATATATTTCTAACAACATATATTTCAATGTTTTTTTGAAATATTTTTAATGTTTAATATGTTTAATTAATTTCTAAGATAATGGTTAATTTGATTAAATTTTTCTGATTTGTGGTTGTCAAAATTGTTCAAATATATTTTGAAGAGTTATATTTTTATTCATATAAAAAATTGGGTATTATTGTTGAGGTTAGAGAGATTAATATATTAATTATTAACATGACTGTTTATTCATATTGTGTATTATCATTACTTGTTCTAATAATTTTTGGTTTAGTAAATTACTTGAGGTATGAGGAAAAACCTCCCAACAATTATTTGGATTTTATGGTCTATTAAATGTTTATTTTAGTATTTCATGCTAGGAAAATTTTTCATGGTAATTTTTCATTTGGTATATGAGATAAGAAAGAGGTGGAAAATATCATGAAAGAAAACCAATATATTAAATTGTGATCATTAAATGGAATGAAATAAATTTTATATATTTTATCATATTCTATATCTTAATGATAAAATAATTTATTAATAAATAAATAAGATGAGAAATCTATAGATTCTTATGAGGAAGGTAAAACTCATCTATCAAGGTATGATTTTTTGATACTTTTCAAAATGTATGGGTCTTATAATCATACATACATGGTTTTAGAAATATTTAAATTATAAAATACTCATTTTCCTAGTAGTTAATTATAAATTAATTATCATGATATAATCTACATCGTATTTTAGTAGTGTACAATGATACACTCAATTTGGGAAGAACAAATTAACATAGTTTGGACAGCATTTATTTTGGGGGATATAACACCATGAAATTTCAATATCCAATTTTCCATTAAATAATACCATGTTTGATGACATACATTACATGAAAACCTATACTAAACGAGTAATGAAATATTAAATAACCATTATGTGTATATAAAACTAGAAATAAATTATTATACATAGATTTTATTATTTCATTTTCATAGATTAAATTTTATAGTCATAAAATTGATAAATAATATGACATGACTGAAATCATTCAACTTCAAAAAGTGGTAATTTATAAAGAATAATTTAAATTTTGTTTTATAATTTTGTAATTTGATTTCTTTTAATAGTCTTAAATGTATTAACTAATAATTAAACACTACCGAAATTATAAACTGATATGAAATAATATTAAGAATACTTCTGGTTTAAATGGGTATATTTTTCAATAAATTTTATTTTCTATATATGTAATATTTTAATTGAAAATATAAATTTAAAAAACTCAATCTTTTGATTTTATGAAATGTAATTTATTTTTCAATAAAGTTATTAAAAAATATATTTGGTTTACTTTTTTGGATTTTTTTGAAATTTTTATTTATATGTGAATAATGATCATATCATTTTTACAACTAATATCACTTTTATGAAATAATTAATTTATAATAATGAATTTAATCCTTTTTAAAAAAATTATAGAAAACTGAATATTGAATATTTAAAAAATAATTAAAAAATATATACTTTAAGAATTTATAACACTATGTTTTAAATTTTACAACCTAATTGAAATGTTATTAAAATAAAAGAATATTTTTGACCATTTTTTAAATTTTTTAATTTTAAAGATACATTCAGGTTTCAATTTTTCTAAAGTAAAATTGCTCTAACTTATATATTTATAAATCAATATGTTTCTTGATAAAAAAATCAATACATGATTTTGGTGAAAAATAATTTTTATGCTAAAGTGAAATTAAATATTAAAATAGTTTTTCATTATGTTTTTTATATTTATATTAAAATATAATTTTAACATATCCTAAAATTCAATATTTTATAGTAGATTCTATATTTCTAACCAAAATATTAAAATTAAATAATAAGATTCATTTCATGATTAGTTGTAATGAATAGTTACAATTGTATATATTTTTAGACCATATGAAGAGTTGAAATGGTTATTGAGGGGGTTAAACTAAGAGATAAGGATTTAAATATATATAAAAATTTTATATATCTATATATTTGAGATTATTATGATATTAATTTATCCTATATTCTAAAATATGTTTATTTGGATCTATTTTTTCAAGAAAATGAATTGAAATCATCTTAATATTAACAATATTTACAAAGTACGACTCCCCTCACTTATAAAAGTAAAACTAATCTTCCCACTTATGTACAACACTTTATCACCACATATCAGCCAATATATACCCAAGAACATCTCAAAACTCTTATACATGTCATAAAGGTCTTGTTCTACCTAAAATATCAATCAATGAATCCTTATGATTTGTTTCAAGGAATATTATCAAAGGAAGATGTATAAGTTCATAGAAACCTTTTAACGTTTTTTTCGGAAAAATATTATATGTATTATATAAAATATTAAATTAATTATTGAAGTATATTTTTTATTATTTAATTTATTCATTTTATCTCAATAACTATTTTATTTCTTCATTTCATCTTGTGAAAAATGAAAACGTCCCTCGTGTATACATGTAGAAAATCACCTCCATAAGGGGATGTAATTAATTTTTCATCACCGACCTAAAAGATAGATTATATACATGGAATCTATGAATATATTAATGATCTTATTTTGGTTTTTGAAACATAAATTATTTTTAACCTTTCCTACATTAAGAAATTAAAACATCAATAGTGTCTTCTTGCGGTCAATCGCCTCTACATAGTTAGGTAATCCATTTTCTATAATTATATAAAATGTATGTTTCTAAATATTTACATTAGTAATAAAAATAATATATAGGATTAATATAGGTCATGAATATTATTTTTTAATGATAAATATTAATGATTAAACATTATATTATAACTAGTAGATATTAGTAAATTTTCTAAAAACATGCTAATCACCGATTTCATTTTAATGAATTATTACTAATGATTTTATATATTGAAATTAAAATTCTACTAGTCACCCTGAGACATATATTTTATTGTCTTATTTAATCTAGTTATGATAAAATTCATACTAAATAATAGGGAACGACATCACCATTACAAAACATGCATGAAAAAAATAAAAATTACTAACATCTGATGTTGAAAACAAACATAAATAACTAATAAATTTATAATAATTTAATATAATGTATGTATATATATGTTAATTTATATGAGTTAGGCTATGGGATAAGTTATTTAGATAATTATGTTTATTATCCAAGAAGATAAATTTATTTTGTGGAAGATTAGGATTAAGGTTAGGGTTTCTCATCTCATTTTTATTTCATTGAGACATATTCTATATTCACCACTTGATTTATATATTTTGGTGTATATACTACCCTCAATATGTTGTTATCAAAATTTCATGAAAATAAAATGATTTAATTATAAATCATTAGTTTCATATTTCATGGTATTTCATTTAAAAAAATACCAAATATGTAGGAGTTTCTTCTTCTCAATTTCGTTTCATTGAGATATTTTCTATACCCATCGTATTATATCCTTTTGGTGGTGTATATACATTAAATTATTTTATTTTTTGATACTTTTTAGGATAATTATGGGTATTTACTGATCTCTTTATGGATTTTTTCCTTCATGGTGTTTTAATTCAATGGTTAGCAAATATTTAATGATTTATTTTTCAATCTCACTTTTATTCAAGGTTATCTATGATATTATATCCTTTGGGGAATATATATGACCATTACCTATTAAAAACCTCAATTTTGTTTTCATATGTTATTTTTTGGTTCTACATGTATTATTTCCATTTTACCACAATTGTTTACTTAAAAAAAATGTTGGTAATAAATTCTTATATCATTTCTCATTTTTGGCCAGGAATCCATCTCTGGCATATCCATATTTATTATCTTCTTCCAATAAATTTGTTTTATATACTTAATGGATTTATTAATTCAAATATATTTCAAATTTCTATTTCTATTTAAAAGTCTGAATGAAATGTTGTAATGATTCTCCATGCAAGTTAAATTTAACATTCTTAAAAAAAGTGTGAATGTAAATTCTTTTTAAACTTTTTCCACATGATTTGATTCTCCCTTAACCGTGACCATTTAGCAATATTAACGTTATATATAATTTTTTGTTGTTTTTCAGAAAAAATATATTACAATTATTCTGATGTTGTTTCAAAATAAAAGGATATTGCATTCATAAATTTTTTGAAAAGGGATATCATTCCACTTATGTTTGTTTTTAATACTTTAATAAACATTTATTATATAAGTATATTTTATTGTAAATATTAAATCACTATAAATTATTTTAAATCCTTTCATGAAATATGTTGAAAATTAATTTGAAATATAATTTTAACTTTTTAAAAATAATTTTATAAAATATTTAAGGGGAAACTCTTTTGAAAAGTTGTTTTACGTTTTACCTCTTAATATCCCAAAGGTTTTATGTTTACTTAGACACCATCTTTTATAGTGGTTTTTTGGTTACCATCATGTCCATGTTAGCTTTATCATGTATATATTAAAAATTATTTATATTATTGACATAACCGTATACCCATTAATCCATATGGTGTAAAAACCTATTTTACAAAAAATATATTATGAGTATTTATTAAGAAAAATTGATTATTTATTTACAATGGAAACATTTAAAACATGTATACATTTTTGTTCTACATGGATTATTATTGATTTCTATGGTAGGTTGATTTTGTACTAAGGAAATATTGGCATTATGTCTGCTATTTTTCCAATACTAATTTTTATTAATAAAGAATGTTTATTATGTGATGTATTGTTATTCATCCCTTTCATATGATGAATATATTGGACATAGTATGTTACAGATGACCCATAATATTAGATATCCCACCAATGGATTAGTATGAATTATGAGATAAAATAGAATAGGTGTTTGATTTATGCATTCCTAATTATTTATGATGTCTTGTAACATGATCTTGAAGGTAATATTTTCATGTCGAAAATTATGCATTATTTTATTATGAAATCATTTAATATTTTCTATGTTATTATTTATGTTGTCATTAAATCAATAGAAATAATTTATTCCCATATTGAATTTTCAATTTAATGTTTTTATTACTTACTCCTACTATATTGGTCATGCCTAATTTATTAGATAATAGTTTCTACTATATATTTTCACTTACTGATCATCTGAGATCACCCTTTTTAGTTTCCCATTTCCCTATGTTTTGGAGACATGTAAATAAAGTGACACTTCTAGAGTATTATTATATATGGAGATTTTTATGGGAGATATTGATGATTTTTTATTGAATAATTAAATATAGAATAGTGGGGAAATTGTCTATTTTGTGAGAAAGATATTGGTTTTTTGAAGTAGTTTTTTCTTAATTATCTATATCTCTAAAATTAAAGGGTCTTATGAATATAAAAATCACAGTGTTTTCTTTTGAAATTATAATTTTGGATGGAAATTGTTTGGTTCCATCTATAAAAATCTAATTCAATATGAAAATAACATGTATTTAGTAGTGTATTTGAGGGTGTGGGTCTAGGGTGTCAAATTGGGTGTGTTAGTGTAATCTAGGAACCATGTATTAGGATTTCTCGTAGTCTTGATGTTATAATTTAGTGGCTGGATAATGGTTGTATTGTTTTTAGCTTGAATTAATTTTTAATTAAAGATATAGTCATTTGGAGAGTTTAGTGATGAATTTTGGAAATGTTCAAAAAAATGTCATTCCTTAGGTTTAAGGGTTCTATTACATAAGGGTGGTATCATGAATAATGGTCCTCGTGTGTTGGGGTACTTCTATATAAGTGTGTCATCATACATAATAGTCCTAATTCATAACATTTAACCATATTATACATAAGGTTCGCCCTACAAATAAAAATTGGTTAGGTGTTTGGCTACCTTATGATACATAAAAGTAATATTTGGGATACATAAAGGATAACCTAATGTCACCCAATTATAAATAATGGTCATTTTTCTGTTGCATAACGGTTTAATCTGGGTCACACCATGAGGGATAAGGGTAAAGATTGTGATACATAAGGGGAACCATACACGTAGGGGTTAATATGATAGGGTAACAAGTGTTTGGTTGGACAAATAGTAGTCTTAATTAAAATTGTTCATATGAATGGGTAAACAGAAGTCACCTTGCAATACACAAAGATTGATACCCTATAATATACATGGGATGACTCAAATTGATACATTAGGGTTACTTATGTTGGCTAGTTTATACATAAGGGTTGAATTGTGAGGGCTGATATGTAAGGTTTGATACATTAGAGTTCAAGACTCTACTAATAATTATGTTTGATGGTTTTCTTATCAAATATTTTAATTAGTTAATTTAATTACATAGAGTGGATTTTATAAATTCTATATATAAATAAAAAAATCACAACCTAATTCCATTTTATCCCTCTCCCTCTCCCTTTATCAATATATATATATATATATATATATCTCCCCCACTACCTCTCTCTCTCTTACATAGACAGGTTTTCTCTTCCCTTAGGGAAGACATTCTTCTATTATTGTATTTTTATCATTCTAATCATTGTAGGGAGTATCTGTGGAGAATTCTAAATATTATTGTGTATTTACTTCTAGATTATATCACTTTTTTAATATACATATGTTTTCACCTAAATTAGGTGTTTTAGATTATTAATTTTTCTTTAATTAAAGGTAGATAAATAACATTTTATCAAAAGGAGGAGTGTTTATAATCTGAATGAGGTAGGTTTCCTTTACATCATTGATGTTTCTTACCCTTTTGGTGATTTTTTGTTTCTGTTCTGTTAATATATTTATTAATTTCCTTTTTTCATAACAAGTGTAATATTGGTCTATAAATTGGGATTAGATCACACCATCCTTATAGTTGACAATGACCATATAACTTACTAAGCGTTTAATTTGTATTGTTTTTGTTGAATGAGTTTTGTTGGACCTATTTATAGATTTATTGGTTAAATTAGTAAAATTTTATTAAAAATACGGTTTTTATTTTTACAAATTTACATGAAAGGATACATTTTTCTATAAAAAATATATTTTTAAGGAAAAAGGATTAAAAATTAAATTTCAAAGTGGATGGGGTGATTTCATGTGATGGTATGAAAATTACTTTTAAAACAAGTGTGGGGTTTAAAAAAGAAATATTTTTTAGAATTCTAGAGAAGATAATATCATGAGTATAAATGATATGTGATGCCTTCCCTAAATAGGTAAGAAAGAGGATTTTTATATAGTTATTATTGGATTATCAAAACCACTTGGTTTGAAATTGGTTTGGTCCAATTGAGATCATGTGAGAAACACTCAATTTTTAAAATAATATAATCTTTTTTATTTATAATTATGATTTACTTTTATATTTATCTTATTAAATGATGATATGAAATTTTAAAAGAATTTACTATTATGTTTTGGTGTTTTGTGATGTTTTATAGACTACCATTATTAAATGTGTGTGATTTGAGGGGATAATGTTTTATTTATAGTATCAAGTACCTTGATTTGTTTAAATTAATGTAATTGACCCTATAGAGGGTAGAAATAAGTTAAATAGATAGGGTTTTATTGAACCATGATCGGTTCCATGGAGAGAGTTTGGGCAGTCCTCTTCTGTAAATTGGGCCTAAAGTTATATTTTTTCCCAATTATGGTATTTGTAACCAATTTGATTGGAATATGAGTTTAGGGGATAAATAATTCAATGGAATATGATTCGTGTTTAAAAAAATGACTAGTTTGGGTGAGACAGATGGGTTGGATTTTAGATATTCATGTGTATTGTCCTTGTGAAGATTTGTTCTTGGAATGTGTTGTTGCATATTCGATTTGTTTACCTAACATTTTTTATTATTCATGATATTTATTATGTTCCCTGAAATGTATTATTATTTTGATGATTTACTGAGTGAGAGGATATTGGGTTATGATGTGGCAATGTGGGATCATGATTGATAATAAGAATTAATATATGAACACACCTTGAGTGAAAAGTTTTGGTCGGGGGATTAGAATGTAATTTCTGTGTGACCCACAATGAATAAAAAGGTGTGGATGATAAATTAATGGGGAACCAAACTAGAGTGAGATGTTTTGGTTAGGGACATAGTATGGTTTATTATATGTTTTCTCCCTTGTGTGATAAGTTTTGGTTAGATGCTTGATATGGGATATGAATTTGTACATGATGTGGGGTCATTACTTGGGAGAGATGGCATTATTCATGGTCTGGAATATGATATGTTGTTGTGGGATCTTGTATTGAGTTGATGGTTTGACCCATGTGAGAGGTTGTATATTTATATTACCTCATTTGTTCTCTTGTTGTATGCTGACCAGTAGATATGAGATGTGTCCATGGGACCATGAACCATGCGAATGGTTCCACCAATGTGATTGATTGCCTATTTGGATTCCCTATTTAGATAGTGTATTGTATGTGATGCTTTTGAATACACCAGAACTATATTTTATGAAACCATTTCCTTATGAGGACTCTATACAACTAGGTTTGGATATTGGGTTATGTTTCCCCAATGGGATTATTCTAAGGTGACAACGAATTATGTATGATCAACATTATTTGAAGAAGTTGTAGTCAGGTATCATGGTGTCATAAATAGAACACAATGAATGAACATGCTTGGTTGTGTGTGAATTTTCATTATGTTTTAATGCTGTTGGGTTTCATGATCATTACTTTTTATTCTTATATACATCTCATAAACATAAACATGATTGTAACACAACATAGTTCATTCAGGTGAGTGGTGTAATCCAACTGGTCCATTGGACTCAACCCTATCCATGCAGAGGACTTGGGTTTTGATGTATGTGTGAAGTACTTTATGATTTATAATAATAATTGGTATCCCTCGGAGTGTGAAATGGGGTTCAATTATTGTTGTTTTCGGAGGATGTGGATTTGGTAGTATAATCATGTCAGTTGGGATGTCAGACATTATTGTTTACATTTCAGTTTTGTTTTACCTATATACCATCCAATGTTCCATTGTTTTGTTTTAATGAAAGTGGATGTGTATATATACTACTACTGATTTTTTTTATTTGTTTAATCATAGAGATTATTACTAATTTTTTATTTTCAAACCCATGAACCTATTGGCCTTATTTTTATTTTCTATACGTGTAGGGTTTGTCCACAACATAGACGGGTATTGTAAATTTTTTTGTAGAAAGAAGAATGACTATAAGACATTATTTTTTATGGTATATAATCCCATTTTTTAGGTCCTCCCTAATAATCCACCCCATTTACAACCCATCGATACAAGATTGATGTCATGAAGTGCCACTCTTTGAGTGTTGTTCAGGTGATCTAGGTTGGGGCGTTATAAAATAATCCTATTTGAACATTTTATACATCAGAATCTCTATCCACAAAACCTTAACCTCAAAAAAACCTTTCAAATAATCTCTAATGATTAGTTTTCATTATTATTAGCATATATATATATTATAACCTTATCAAAATAATTAATATACATGATATTGATAAGAAGTCTAATTAAATTACCATTAGTGTGATACGAGTAATTAAGGCAATGGTAAATCATTAAAGATAATGAATAAAAGGTTGAGAGATGTAAGTAAAAAGGATGAAAAGTAAGGAAATTAAATTCTTTCATAAAGCATGATTGTGTACCTATGAAGATTAAGTTTTTGAAATTTTAGATTTTTTACTTATAAATCCTTATCTATAAACATGATTGATTATGGGTTATGCTAAGATATATTTTCATTGGGATATTAGTCTATATGCTTATTGATAAAACAAAAAAAAGATCACTTTCTATGGAGTTTTATACATTATTTTAAATAATATTATCTAAAAAGTCTTTTTATTGTAAAATTGAATTCAGTCATCCTAACTTGTGTTATTTTGATATTTTATAGGCCATTAAAAGTATTGGATGAACATAGAGATATTTTTAATAGATCATATATATTCAATGAAATCCATGTCATTATGACTAGGAGAACATATTATGGTGTGTACATGCCATTAAACATAAATAAAAAAATAGAAAGACCATGATAGGATTGAGGAATATTAAAGTAGAAACCAATACCACTAAAACCATGTAGTAGTTTACATTAAAAAAATGATTTATTTAGATCATGGTATGAAGATTAAAATTGGTACAGATAATGTTATTTTCCAAATTTTACTTCAAACCTTAAAATAATTTAATCAAAATGTGGTGTTTAAATGAAATTATGACATTATGAAGACTATGGATAATAGATAAAGAAAATAGTTAACTATTTCAACCTAGGTATAGATAGAATATAGTTAACATAGTCATTATATAATAAAATAACAATATTTGGATTTACTATATCCATTTTGGTTAGGAAATTATAATAAAATTATTTTAGGTAATATTATAAATTAAAATTTTGATTTATGATTCTTTACTACACTTTATCAACCTGAATAATACTATATTTTTATCAAAATTTATCATTTGTGAATTTCAATTAAAATGATTATTTTTAAAATTTATTGAATTCAATTAATTGTGTTGTTTTTATTTTAAATTTCATAAAATGGCTAGTTAATTAATTCTTGATGATCAATAAATTATGAGTAGTAATTTTTAATGTTTAATAAGTAAAATTTATAAGAATGATAACATAATTTTTTCAATAAAAATAATTCATTTGAAATATTTTTTTAATTATAAATTATTATTCACATTAATTCCAATATTTTTTAGTGACTCTTTGATATTGATAGTTTTTTAGGGAGAACGCTAATTATATTTAAGATTGTTAAATCAAGAAAAATATTAATTATTTTTATTTTCCAAACATTATTTAACATAAATCTAATTATATGGATTTAAATTTTTGATCATGTGACTCAAATTAATTTAAGTAGAATTTATTTATTTTTTGATGTTGAAATCAATTACATTTGAAAAATGATGAAGTTCCTTTTTTCAATGGATTTATAAATTAATAAAATAAACATTTTAATATAAACCCATGCTTGAAAATCTAATTTAATATATCATGTATTTTTAATATTGTTTAATTATTTATAATTTTTTATTTATTATTGAATTAAAATATTTCTTATTATTGGGTTTTTGGTTTGAAATTTGAATGTAACACATATTTCTATGTATTTTCATTTTCCAGATGGGTTCAACATCACACATCCTCTATCCTTTACTTTAGACTTTTTAGGTATGGGGTAAGAAGAATAAATTTATGAACAATGAAATTAATTGGAATTATGAAATAAAAGGGAAAAATAAATTTATTTTCAGAAATTTGATGATTAGATATGGAAATATTTTATATTATTTTTAAGTTTTAAAAAACATTAATAAAAATAAATTTATAGTTTGAAAATTAATTGTATAAAACCATTACATCTTAGGAAATATGATAATGAAACTAATTCTGAATACACAACATTACAATTTTGAATGAAATGAGGATTTAAAACTTTTGGTGGGAATGAAAGAGATAAAAAGGTAGTTATTGTAGAAATAACATATGTAACTACATTTTTGAGTTTATTAGACGAGTTTCTGGGGAATATTATTGTAGAAGTCACTCTAAAGAAAAATTAGACGAAATTTAAATAATGTTTTCTCAAGTAATTTTTATTTAATTACAAGAAAAATATGAAAATATGATTGTTGAGCCCTCTGGAAGATTGTTGAATTCTTCCTATGATGGCTGTTTTAATAATCACAAATCATCGATTACTTAATCTGGTTGGATTTCTCATATACATAATCACAATCTCTTAGTGAATATGTGTATATTGGTTGGATCATGTTTTTATCTCTTTGTTATTGATTTACAAGTATTCTGGAAGTCCTCCATATCAAAGGACAACGGTCACATCGATCTATATCGAAGGACAACGGTCTCACGGACCCATATCGAAGGACAACGGTCTCACTGATCCATATCACGGGACAATGGTCTCACCGATCCATATTGAAGGACAATTGTCTCACCAATCCATATCGAAAGACAACGGTCTCACCGATCCATATCGAAGGACAACGGTCTCACCAATCCATATCACAAGGCAACGGTCGCACCGATCCATATCAAAGGACAACGGTCGCACCGATGCTGATCATCTGAGTCACTGAAGATGACACACTGATGCTGATCATCTGAGTCACCGAAGATGTCTCACTGATGCTAGTCAACTGAGTCACCGAAGATGACACACCGATGCTGATCATCTGAGTCACCAAAGATGTCTTACAGATGCTGATCAAATGATTCACCGATCATGACACACCGATGCTAATCAAATGAGTCACCGAAGATGACACACTGATGCCAATCAAATGAGTCACCAAAGAAGACACACCTATGCTGATCATCTAAGTCACCGATGAGGACACACCGATGGTGATCAAATGAGTCACCGAAGATGACACACCGATGTTGATCATCTAAGTCACCGAATATGTCTCACCGATGCTGATGTTGATGACCTACCGATCACTTGACTCACCAATAGTTATAAATAGCTGTTTGAATTTCTTTATCTTTATTTAATCTTACCAATGGTCATATTAGGAATATTTTAATGGTCTATCATTTATTTAATTAAGGTTGTTGGATTTCAGGGAACCGTACCACGTACCTGTAAAAAGAAATCATTTCTTTTACTGGAGCTCGTGCCATAAATACAAGAAGTCCCTGCTGGTGAAAATACACTGGTGTAACAATGACAAGACTTACATTAGAAAAAAGAGTGGTGGATGAGATAACTGTGGAAGACAAGAGAAGACCTCACAATAAGAAGATACAGAACCTCATACACACTCAAGCTTACTCAAGAAGAGTTCTGTACATTCATGAGGACATTGAAGAACTTCATTGACTACATTTCTCACTATCTCTGAATATGGATGCCAAGAAGACGACACTCTGTTTTTCAGACAAAAACTAGAAGAGGACTCAGAATCATCTCTAATCAAACTCAAGGAGTCCAAAGCTTCACCACAATCACTAGAGCCATCTTTAAACTCTACATCTCTGCTCTGTGATTCATTATTTCACATTTCAAGCAGTGTGTGTTATCTCCTGCATTTAACATACACACTATCTTCTGTACTTTAACTGGAGGATCTGTAAATCCTCACTCAAACTCTTACATATTTTATTTCCCACTAAGATAGTGGTAGAGGTCGTGTGTGACCTGGACAGCTGGTTGTTGTTGTTCTGTTTCCCATGAATAACAGTGGTAGAGGTCTTGGACCTGGATAGTTGTAAACTATTGTGAACCCCAATCCAGGGTGTGGATCAATTTTATACAAATTGTTGAGAGGACTAAGTCTCGGCTTGAGACTGAACCTCTTAGTTATATCTGCTATGATATATCTTCAAAGTTATTCTTTTATTCCGCTTCTAATTACTTTAAAACCAAAACTATTTTAAAGTCACTCTGATAATTAAATTATCAAGTGTTTTTATTAGTTTTAAATCAGTAAGTTAGTTTCAAAAGTTAATCAACCTTTTTGTTTTGATTAACTGGGAAATAATCAATCCCTTGAGAACCCAACATAACCTTTACTTTGATATAAATTCACTACAGTTTAATTCAGTATTTTATTTGGGGGTTTTTAAGACAATGTTTTAAAATAGAAATTTTAATTGGAACTCAATTAACCCCCCCCCCCTCTTGAGTATCCACTCCGACCAACAATTCGTATCAGTGGTTGTTTAAATATTTTCTAAAAGTACTCTGTTTTTCAACTGTGATTTTAGTTGTATTTTAAAGTTCTTAAAATTTATGTTACTTCTAAATTTTTATCTCTTTAAAATATTTTCTTTAAGTAAGCTATCATGGATAATAGACTTGAAGGTGTTGCTACCAATAGACCACCATTTTTCAATGGCACTAACTATGCTCAGTGGAAAATCAAGATGAAAATTCATTTAGAAAGCATGGGTTTTGATATTTGGACTGCTATAGAATCAAGAATATAAAATTCCTACTATTGTTAAAACTACATGGAATGAAGCTACTAAGGCTGCCTACAATAATAATTGCAAAGCTATGAATTACTTGTACTGTGCTTTAGGAGAAGAGGAATTTAATAGAATATCTGCCTATAAAACTGCTTATGAAATTTGGGATACCTTAGTTATTTCTCATGAAGGAACAACTAATGTTAAGGAAATGAGATTGAACACTTACACTATTAAGTATGATAATTTTAATATGAAGCCTGATGAACCCATTTCTGACATGTATCTCAGGTTTAATGAAATTTTCAACACAATTACTTCTCTGGGAAAGGATGTTCCATCAAAGGAACAAATTATGAGAATTCTGAGATGTCTACCTGAAAGATGGAGGGGAACTTCTGTCTCAATTAGAGAATCATGTGATATTGGTGAACTACCAGTCAAGGAACTAATTGGCAAGTTGATGATGTATGAACAGGAACTCAAGGTTAATAAAGAAGAAGAAGATAATCCTAGAAGGAATTCATTTTCTTTCAAGACTTCAACTTCAAAGAACAAGGATAAGGAGAAGCTTCATGTTATAAATGAGTGTTGGGAAAAAATCCCTCAAGGTATCATTGAAGCCTTTTTGAGGTGATTGTGTTTGTTGAAAAAGTGGACATCTGAGTTGTGATTGTTGACAAAGAGGATTTCATGATGGGATGTCGAGTTCAAGAGCTGAGGTCAACGATCCATGTTTGATTCAAGAACGTCGATAAAAGGAATGGAAGATCTGGAGGCGGTACAAAAGAACAGATACAAGGTGACGCCGTTTTCCAGTGTTTGCCAAATTTTTGGGTCTGAAAATCGGCAAATGAAGAAAAGTGTTTTTGGCAAAGGGACTTGCGCGCCGTGGACTTGGAGTATAGGAAACTTGCGCGCCACATGTTTTTCAAGATCAGAAGATCAAAATATGGCTAAGGAAATAGGTTCGCGCAAGTTTGGGAGTTGGTCGCGCAAGTGTCTAAAGGAGAGGCGACTTGCGCGCCGAAACTGGGTCGCACAGGTGACTTGCGCGCCGTCGCGCAGGGTGGTCAGATTGCCTATAAATACCGAACCACCCCTCCTCATTTCTCACCGGAGTTCAAGACGAGAGCTCCCGTCGCGTAGGTGTGGTGGTCGCGCAAGTGGTGTGTGTGGTCGCGTAGGTGGGACGTGCGCGCCAGTGGTTGAAGTTGTGCGCCGGTGTTAGAAGTTGCGCGCCGGTTTGCAGTTGCGCACCAATGGTGGTTTGGGCGTAAAGGGAAGAGAGTCGCGCAAGTTTGGAGTTGAGGAAGTTTGTGTCGCGCAAGTGTCAGAGGAGGACTTGCGCGCCCGTTGTGACTTGCGCGCCGATACTTGCGCGCCGAGGTTGTCTTGCGCGCCAAGTAAGGTTTTGTTCCCGCAGTGATTTTCAGACTGTGTGGAAGCTGGAAGTTTGCCCGATACCTTCGGTGCAAAGATTTATTCATCTACGGGTGAAAGTTGTACTTCAACAGAGCATCTACATACAAGAGGAGATGCATTCATTCATGCGAATGAAGAGACCTACAGGTCTATAAACTGTGAGTGGATTCCCTTCTGAAGTAGTGAGCTTAGGAAGAGGAAGAAGGTGATCCTCTCCACCGGCAGTGAGCCAGAGAGAGAGAAACAGGGAGTGACCCTTGGGAAAGTAGTGAGCTGACCCTAAACATTGTAAAGGCAGTGAGCCTGGGCATAGAAGTGATCTAGCCCGAACATTGTAAACCACAGCTAGTGAAGTTAGTGGATCTTGGTACGAACCGGCAACTTGTCGGCGTATGCTCCTTGGACGTAGCCCTTAGTGGTGAACCAAGTAAAAATCACTGTGTCTGCCTGGTCGCTTCTCTGCATTGCACTCAAAGCATTATCATCAGATAAACTTGAAAAGAACTGAGCATAGTATACACACAAGAGCAAACAAAGTGACCCTTGTAACAAAGAGGTCAAGATCCAGTGGGGCAGGAAGTATTTTGAAAAGAATATCCATACCCTGATTCACCCCCCCTCTCAGGGTACATAGGCCCCTATTGGCCCTAACAATTGGTATCAAAGGGACTGGTTGCTTTTATCAGATTTGTTTGCTTCAACTTGGTGTAGTCGATCTGTGTTGTTGAAGATATTGTTTGCGCTTATCTCGGTCTACCATGGGAAAAAGAAAATCTTCAAAGAAGAATCAGAAGTCAGGTGGTATCCCTCAGTGTGGAAGTGTTTTTGGAAAAAGTGTGATTCAAATAAAAGAATCAAACAGCTTACTGAAGGAATCATGCAGTGAACAGAAAAATGATTTGGATAAATCATACCACAAAAATACTTACTCAGTCAATGATGCTGATGGAATGAGTGAAGAACCAGACTTTCCAAGTGAAGTTGGAACCACTGACGGTGAAGAAGAAGAAATTGAAGGAAGAATTGATATGCGAGCTGAGTTGGAGGCTGCTCTTGAAGAGATAGATGTTTGGAGGGCCAAAACCAAGAAAGCTAACAAAATTGTTCGCGATGCCAAACTCTACATGCTGCAGCAAGAAGAAGAGAAGTCTGAGCTGATGGAAGAAATTGAGAAACTTAATTTATCAACATCAGAGAACTCAGAATCCGTTAGTAAGTATAAGCTGAAGGTTGAAGAACAGAAACGAGAGATCGATGGACTGAACAAAAAGGTGGAAGATGTCCATGGGACTGAAGAATTGGATCAGAAATCCACTGAGGAAATTAAATCTAAAGGCATACAGATCCATGCTCTGGAAACTGAGGTCAACAAGCTAAGAGTATTAAATCAAAGGCTTATTGATATAGTTACTGACCTAACAGAGAAGAATGATTCTCAAAGTGAGGAACTACAGAAGCTGGCCAAAGGAAAAGGAAAACAAAAGGCTGGTAAGTGTGAAGAGAATCAAGAGTCCGATGAAGTTCGAAATATGAAAGCCAAAAATGATGATCTAGCAACACAGCTGTCTGAATTAGTTCAGAAGAATCAAAAACTACAACAAGAAAATGCATGTTGCTCCGATTCTCTTGCTCAAGAAAAATTGAATGTAAAAGAGCAAAATGTCATGGTTAATAAGATGAATCATGAACTGGAAGATGAGATGAGTTGTGGAAAGAATCTCAGAAAAGAACTTGATGCTCAACTTGTATCAAGAGATTTGAATATTAAAAAGTTGGAAGAAGAGCTACAATCAGTCAAGAAGGAAATGGAGAATTCTAAATCCAGAGATAAGCCCAAGTTGAAGGATGCACTGCACTTGTTATTTGATCATCCTTCGGCAGGTGATGATGAAATGAAGTCCAAATATGCTGCATCAGAGGAGAAGCATGAAAGGATTGTATCTTCCCAAAGGTCAACCTTTTTGGGAAAATCTGGAATTGGATATGATAATCTCACTCCTATGGGTGATAAGAAAAATGCAGTGAAAATTTTCAAAGGTAACAAAAATCCTATAGGTGCTGGAGATAGGCCCATGAGGATAGTTTCAAGGAGTGACGATGTGTGTTATTTCTGCGGAGTTCATGGCCACACATCAAGCTTCTGTACAGAGGCTCTGGAGTACATTTCAGACTGTGAAGAGAGAAACATTAATAAATCTGAGAACAGGAAGAAGCATCAGGAGAATTTAGAAAGAAGAGCTTCTCAGAGGAAAGCATATGTTAGATGCTATTACTGCGGAAGAATGGGACACACAATGAGTATGTGTCAGGAAGCTCAGGAGCCCAATATCAAAAGAAGAAATCAAGGGGCATCAACATCTCATCAGAGAGATGATGAAATGAGGTATGCCTTTGAGGGAAAATGTTTTATATGTTCTCACTATGGGCACATGGCGAGACATTGCAGTAAGAAGAAAGCAGGAAAGGGAAAGGAACAAGAAAAGAGATCTCCACCACAAGAAGTGTACAAGAAAGAAGCATGTACTGGGAGACAAAGTGGTAAGGAGAAGAATAGGCTTAAAGCCTCGGGGAAATCACATGGAGCTGAACGAACGTTGTATCAGTCACCTCCTCTATCGTGCTCACAACAACTCTCAAGGAGAGAATGTGAACAAACCTGGAAGATTAAGGGGAGATCTACTCCAGTTGTGATAAAGAAGAATGAACGTTCAATGGAGGACCCACCACCAATGCAAAATAGGGTGGAGACTCATAAATCTGATAAAAGGCAGATAAGCAAAGAATGCATTGCAAAATTCACCCTGCAACGAGAAGTGGAAGAAAAAGGCAGATCCCTGCAATGGACAAAGAAGACGGGGAAGATGAAAAGAAAGGATATTCCTGCACCGAGAAACAATCAAGGGAAATGGAATTTCAGTAGAACATCAAAGACCAAAATGTGTACCAGTTGGTCTAAACCCCAGATTATGAGAAAGGCCAAGACTACAGAATCTTCATATCAGAAAAAGGCTCAGAATGTGAGAAAAGAATGCCTAGTCATATGGCCAGAACAGTTGAAGTTGGTCAGGCAGTTGGAGGAAGCAAGAAAGGAGTGTGATTCCCTCCAAGAAAGAATCAAAGGGTTGACCCATCAGGATCAACCACAATCCTCATCTTGAGGAGTCCGGAATAAACCCCTCTCCCTATGTATATAAATGCTATTAACTGATGATCCGTGTGTTCCAGGTTTTAGGGAGATACAATCCAAGGGGAAGTGGCATCTAAGGATGCGAAGTGGATATGTGATATGCTCTACAGTTTCAATTGATTCAAATCAGGTACCAGAGTTGAAGAAGAAAGGGAGCAATAGAGCACAACATAATGTGATTGTGTTGTTAACTTTGTCTCTTGTTTCCTACACCGAGTTTCAACTCAGTAGGCTTAGAGATTTTTGTTAATGGCTCAAATTTGAGTGGAAGATGAGAACAAATGATGTAGGAGGAAAGGACGTGTTATGGGTCTAAACTGTTGGGACTAACAACTTGAAGAGTTGCATAACACAGGGGGAGCATTCTATATCCTAATCAGATGCATGATCTCAATATGATATGAAGGATGAATGTTTATGCTCATGAAGAATGATTGGTGTAAAAGCAGCAACACACGAGTTTTCATGATTATTTATTTTGATCTAACATTATGGTATCAGCTGACTGTTTTCAGGATACCAAGAAGCTGCGAGAAGTAGTTGAAAGGAATGATTCCACTGAACAATGAAACAGTGAGAAATATTCTAATAAATGTGATGAGGAGGAAAGCAACAAAGGGGGAGCATAAGTGACTAATGATGATTTAGAAAAGAAAAATCCTCATCTGCATAATAGTCAAAGAGATGAGCTGAAATTGACATGCAGAATATCATTGGTGATTTGGTAGCTCTAGATCAGACAAGGAGAATGGAATCACTGCAGAAAACACCGTTTAGATCCCAGGTTGAAGTGAAATTCTTTTCTGATGCAGCCGGAAATGAAAACTGGGTTCAGGCTATGAATGAAGAGCTTGATCAAGAACCAGATGTGGGAGATTGTTTCGAGACCAGCAGACAAGAATGTCATTGGAACCAAATGGGTCTATCGCAACAAAATGAATGAATATGGAACTGTGATTCGAAAAAAAGCACGATTAGTGTGCAAGGGGTACTCCCAGATCGAAGGAATAGATGTTGATGAGACATTTGCACCATTTGCAAGGCTGGAGACAATCAGATTATTCTTGGCCATAGCTATGCAAAGAAAGTTTAAAGTGTTCCAGATGGATGTCAAATCCGCGTTCTTGAATGGGATTCTGGAAGAAGAGGTGTACATTGAGCAGCCAGATGGTTTTCTCATTCATGAGGATGAGAAAAAGGTTTGCAGGCTGAAGAAGGCATTCTAAGGGCTGAAACAAGCACCAAGGGCATGGTACTCAAGGATTGATCAATACTTGAAGAAGCTTGGTTTCCAGTGTGGAGGATTTGATTACAACCTCTATTTCAGCAATGAATGTGACACAAGGAAGTAATGGCACTTTTATTTCTCAATCCAAATATGCCAAGGAGGTTCTAAGAAGGTTTGGAATGGATAATTCCAAGGAGATGAAGACTCCGGTTACTACCCGGATGAGATTATCAAAAGATGAAGATGGCAAGGCAGTTAATATCACAGAATACAGGCAAATCATTGGAAGTCTATTGTACTTAACCGCAACAAGGCCTGATATTGTTTTCGCCACATGCCAAGCAGCGAGATATCAGAGTAATCCCAAGGAAAGTCACATGCTTGCAGTGAAAAGAATACTTCGGTATATCAAGGGCACGGTGGACTTCGGTTTGACATACAACGAAAAATCTCAGACAGAGTTATTGGGATATACTGATGCAGACTGGGCCGGTTCAGCAGATGATAGAAAATCAACGTCAGCAGCTTGAAGATATGGGAGTTGAAGTGAAGTCTCCGATCGGAATCCAGTGTGACAACTCAAGTGCTATAAATCTTAGCAAAAATCCTCTCCATCATTCCAGGACAAAGCACATTGAGATCAAGTATCATTTCATCAAGGAGAAGGTTGAGCAGGGCATTGTGAAGTTGGAGTATGTGCCTACAGAGCTACAGGTTGCAGACATTCTGACAAAGGCCTTACCCAAGGAAGCTTTTGAGAGGCATCGACTAGCTCTGGGAGTTCAGTCGATTCCCCGCACTTGAAATAGTGTGGACGCGGGACCCCCCCCCCCTCTCCCCGAGGTATGCTGTGTTTTCCCTACTATGCTAATCTGTTCTCTACTATGTTACAGACTACAAAGGTGTGACCTTTGGGTTCGTTGACAAAGGGGGAGAAAATAGTGGTTGTTCAAGTGGTTGTTCAAGGGGGAGACAGTGCGGAGATTTGATAAATCATGAATGATATGGGGAGAAGATGACAGGTGGAGCAGCCAGATAGGGGGAGTTGAAGCTAGTTGAACGTGCTTAGCCAGAGCTTAGCTTGGACAACACAGGAAATATTGCTAAAGAGGTGTTGAAGCTGTGAGCAGAAAGGGGGAGCGTATTAAATCTGACGATGCTAGAAGTGATCGATCAAAGAACAGATATCACGACAGCTGAGGATCGTGATAAAAGCAGAAGAGTGGTGTTGGATAGTGTTTGGTGTCAACAATGGATGTTAGAGACAAAGTGATTCATTGATGAACTTTTCATTTACTCTTGTTTCTCACGCCGAGCATTGCTCATGTGGGCTTAGAGTATGTGTTGAGTAAATCCTTGGTCGCTATCAGAATCGCAATGCGGCGAATAGAGGATGAAGAATCAATGACGTATCTTTGTTTGGAAGAGTTGTCAACAAACCCAAAGGGGGAGATTGTTGGGCAAAAATCCCTCAAGGTATCATTGAAGCCTTTTTGAGGTGATTGTGTTTGTTGACAAAGTGGACATCTGAGTTGTGATTGTTGACAAAGAGGATTTCATGATGGGATGTCGAGTTCAAGAGTTGAGGTCAACGATCCATGTTTGATTCAAGAACGTCGATAAAAGGAATGGAAGATCTGGAGGCGGTACAAAAGAACAGATACAAGGTGACGCCGTTTTCCAGTGTTTGCCAAATTTTTGGGCCTGAAAATCGGCAAATGAAGAAAAGTGTTTTTGGCAAAGGGACTTGCGCGCCGTGGACTTGGAGTATAGGAAACTTGCGCGCCACATGTTTTTCAAGATCAGAAGATCAAAATATGGCTAAGTAAATAGGTTCGCGCAAGTTTGGGAGTTGGTCGCGCAAGTGTCTAAAGGAGAGGCGACTTGCGCGCCGAAACTGGGTCGCGCAGGTGACTTGCGCGCCGTCGCGCAGGGTGGTCAGATTGCCTATAAATACCGAACCACCCCTCCTCATTTCTCACCGGAGTTCAAGACGAGAGCTCCCGTCGCGCAGGTGTGGTGGTCGCGCAAGTGGTGTGTGTGGTCGCGCAGGTGGGACGTGCGCGCCAGTGGTTGAAGTTGTGCGCCGGTGTTAGAAGTTGCGCGCCGGTTTGCAGTTGCGCACCAATGGTGGTTTGGGCGTAAAGGGAAGAGAGTCGCGCAAGTTTGGAGTTGAGGAAGTTTGTGTCGCGCAAGTGTCAGAGGAGGACTTGCGCGCCCGTTGTGACTTGCGCGCCGATACTTGCGCGCCGAGGTTGTCTTGCGCGCCAAGTAAGGTTTTGTTCCTGCAGTGATTTTCAGACTGTGTGGAAGCTGGAAGTTTGCCCGATACCTTCGGTGCAAAGATTTATTCATCTACGGGTGAAAGTTGTACTTCAACAGAGCATCTACATACAAGAGGAGATGCATTCATTCATGTGAATGAAGAGACCTACAGGTCTATAAACTGTGAGTGGATTCCCTTCTGAAGCAGTGAGCTTAGGAAGAGGAAGAAGGTGATCCTCTCCACCGACAGTGAGCCAGAGAGAGAGAAACAGGGAGTGACCCTTGGGAAAGCAGTGAGCTGACCCTACACATTGTAAAGGCAGTGAGCCTGGGCATAGAAGTGATCTAGCCCGAACATTGTAAACCACAGCTAGTGAAGTTAGTGGATCTTGGTACGAACCGACAACTTGTCGGCGTATGCTCCTTGGACGTAGCCCTTAGTGGTGAACCAAGTAAAAATCGATGTGTCTGCCTGGTCGCTTCTCTGCATTGCACTCAAAGCATTATCATCAGATAAACTTGAAAAGAACTGAGCACAGTATACACACAAGAGCAAACAAAGTGACCCTTGTAACAAAGAGGTCAAGATCCAGTGGGGCAGGAAGTATTTTGAAAAGAATATCCATACCCTGATTCACCCCCCCTCTCAGGGTACATAGGCCCCTATTGGCCCTAACAATGAGAGTTCAAGCTGTGAAGACAGTGAAATTGATCTTGATAGTGATGCTAAGATAGCTCAGATTGCCAGAAGGTTTAAAAAGTTTTATAGGAAGAAGAAGTTTTTCAAAAAATAAAATTATAAAGGTAAGTATGATAGCAAGGGACATTGGAAAAAGAATTGGAAGAAATCTGACAAATCAGATGAAGTTGTTTGCTATGAGTGCAAAAGAAAGGGACAAATTAAAGCATACTTTCCAAAGTTGAAATACATGAAGAGGTATGATTACAAAGACAATATGTACAAAAAGGCCATAAAGGATACTTTTAGTGCTTCTGAGGATAGCTCCACTGAATCTGAAATTTCTGAAACTGAACACAGAAATAAGGAAAACATGTGTTTTATGACAAACACCTCTGAGGTAACATCTGAAACTCCTGCTTCAAATTCATATTATTCTGAAGAGTATTCTGACTTAGAAAACATGTCAAAATATGTACTATTTGAATACTGTGATATGTTAGAAGAAATCTGTAATGAGCTGAAAGAAAAATACAAAGGTTTAAAGAAATAGTATGCTTTAACTGTTAAACATATATCTGATCTTGATATTGAAATGGAAAAGAATGCTCAGTTGATTTAAGAAAACACTGAACTGAAATTATCTAATGAGAAAATCAAGAAAGACTTAGAGAAATTTACAAATGGTAAAGATACTCTTACTCATATTATAGGTAAGCAAATAGCACCTAGATACACTACTGGTATAGGATACCAACTTGGACAAAGGAAAATTACCAAAACTAAATTCATTCCTAAATCTGGACAGAATGTAGCTAGTTCTGAAACTTCATATGCTTCAACTAGTTATATTCATAGTTATGGATCTAATAAGGTTTATCTTTCAAAGGCTATTGATTCTACAACTTTCATGAGACCCATAAGACAAATTTGGGTACCAAAATCTTTGATTTCTAACCTGTCTGGACCCAAGAAGATCTGGGTACCAAAATCATTTCCTGTTTAAATCTGTTTTGTAGGAAACCTGCTTAAAAAGATCCTGTAAAAAGACTTGGTACTTGGACAGTGGATGTTCAAGACATATGTCAGGAGACTTCTCATGCTTTTAAATCTTAGTCAGAGTTAATGGAGGTTTTGTCACTTTTGGTGATAACTCAAAAGGAAAAATCATCGTCTTAGGCCAAATTGGAAACACTAACTCAGTATTAATTTCTAAGGTTTTATTTGTTGATGGACTTAAATACAATTTGTTAAGTATTTATCAGTTATGTGATGATGGTTTTTATGTTAAATTTGAAAATAACTCTTGCAATGTTTTTAATCCTAAAAAAGATTTAGTGTTTTCTGCTTTAAGAAATGAAAATGTTTATGTTGTTGATTTAAATTATTTAGCTAAGAAAAATATTACTTATTTAAATGCTTTTCATAAAGAGTATTGGCTTTGTCACAAAATATTAGGACACTGAAATGTGCATTCACTTAGAAATCTTGCTAGGAAGAACTTAGTTAGAGACCTACCCAAACTTGAATTTCCAGCAGACAAAGTTTGTAATCCCTGTCAAAAGGGAAAGCAACATAAAGTTTCTTTTAAATTAAAGAAAGAAGTGTCAACTTCTCAACCTCTCGAGTTGGTTCACGTGGATTTATTTGGACCTTCTAGAGTTTTTAGTTTAAATGGGAAGCATTATGTCTATGTTCTTTTAGATGACTTTTCTAGATATACTTGGGTATATTTTCTAGCTCACAAAAGTGAAGCTTGTTCTTGCTTTGTAAAATATTCCAAGTCTGTAGAAAACCTTAGTGAACTTAAGATTAAAACCTTGAGAAGTGATCATGGTCGTGAGTTTGAAAATCATGAGTTTGAATCTTACTACTCACACAGTGGTTACAGTCACAATTTCTCTGCCCCTAGGACACCTCAACAGAATGGTGTAGTAGAAAGGAGGAATAGAACCCTGCAAGAAATTACTAGGACTATGCTTAATGAGTATGACCTACCTGTTTATTTTTGGGCTGAAGTTGTAAATACAGCTTGTTATATTATCAATAGAGTCTTGATCAGACCTGTTCTTAAGAGGACCCCTTATGAGTTGTGGAACCATAGGAAACCTAAGGTTAACTAATTCAGAGTTTTTGGCTGCAAAGTCTTTATTCTCAACACCAAAGACAATCTTGACAAGTTTGCATCCAAGAGCGATGAAGGAATTTTCCTAGGTTACTCTACTTCTAGTAAATCCTATAGAGTTTTCAATAAAAGAACCAAATGTGTTGACGAATCTGTTCACATAAAATTTATTGAAACTGATCCACATGAACCTAAGACCTCTCTTGAAAATCTTGAAGATGATCTCTCTGGTTTGAACCTTAATGATAAAGACAGTGGACCTGTAGTTAAGAAATCCAGTTCTGTAAATTTTCTAGAACCTTCTTCCGTTGAACCTCAACCTGTAGATGACCCTGAAATCTCAGGTCCTACTTTTTCTAGACCAACTAGGATTCTAAAGGACCATCCGTTAGATGCTGTTGTAGGTAATTTAGATACAGGAACACAGACTAGAGCTTCTCTAAGAAATCAGGTTGAACATCAAGCTTTTCTTTCACTGTTAGAACCTAAAAATATCAATGATGTTATCAATGATGAATTTTGGGTAATGGCTATGCAAGAGGAACTAAATCAATTTGAAAGAAACAAAGTATGGAAATTAGTAGAAAGACCTAAGGACACTATAACCATAGGCACAAAATGGGTGTTTAGAAACAAAGTTGATGAATCTGGAAACATCATTAGAAACAAAGCTAGGCTAGTTGAACAAGGTTACAATCAAGAAGAAGGAATTTACTATGAGGAAACCATTGCACCTGTAGCTAGATTAGAGGCTATTAGGATCTTACTTTCCTATGCATCACATCTTAATTTCAAGTTATATCAAATGGATGTGAAAAGTGATTTTTTAAATGGTTTTATTTTTGAAGATGTTTTTGTAGAACAAACACCTGGTTTCTCAAATCCTCATTTTCAAAATCATGTTTTTAAACTTTCTAAAGCTTTATATGGTTTAAAACAAGCTCCAAGAGCTTGGTATGAAAGAATTTCAAACTTTATTATTTCAAAAGGATTTACAAAAGGAATATTTGATCCCACTCTTTTTATAAAAAGGATTTCAAAAGATGTGTTAATAGTACAAATCTATGTTGATGATATTATTTTTGGATCTTCTAAAAATTCTTTATGTACTGATTTTTCAAAGATTATGCAAAATGAGTTTGAAATGAGCTTGATAGGAGAGCTTATGTGTTTTCTTGGATTTCAAATCTTTCAAACTAAAGATGGTGTTATTTTAAATCAAAGTAAATATACTAAGGATTTATTAAAACTTTTTGGTTTAGATAGTATTAAGGAAAGTGATATACCTATGAGTACTACCTGTAAATTGGATGTTGATGAAACTGGGAAACCAGTTGATCAAACCTATTACAGAGGCATGATTGAGAGTTTAATTTATCTTACTTCTAGTTGACCAGATATTATGTTTAGTGTGTGTATGTGTGCTAGATTTCAAGCTAATCCTAAAGAATCACACTTACTGGTTGTTAAAAAAAATTTAAATATCTTAAGTATACTGTGAATTTAAGTTTGTTTTATCCAAAAGGACAATCATTTGACCTAACTAGTTATTTAGATGATAACTTTGCTGGATGTAAGTTAGATAGGAAAATCACATCTGGAACATGTCATTTACTTGTAAAGTCCCTAGTATCATGGTGTAGTAAGAAACAGAACTTATTTGCATTGTCTACTGCTGAAGCAGAATATATTGCTGCTGGTAGTTGTTGTGCACAGATTCTGTGGATGAAACACACTTTATTGGACTATGGATTTTATTTTCAATAGGTTTCAATTAACTATGACAATACTAGTGCGATCAACATATCTAAGAACCCTGTGTCTCACTCTAGGACTAAGCACATTGATATCAGACATCACTTTCTAAGAGATCATTATCAGAAAGGTGATATTGCTCTAGAATTTATTATTTCTAAACATCAATTAGCTGATATTTTTACAAATCCTTTATGTTATGAAAGAATGAATTTTATTAAACAAGAATTGTGTATGATAGATCTGTGAAACTGTTCTGTGAAACTGATCTATGAAACTAATCTGTGAAACTGATCTGTGAAACTGATCTATGAAACTGATCTGTGAAACCGATCTGTGAAACTAATCTGTCAAACCGATCTTTCTTTCAATTATTATTTTTATTATATTGTAATTAATTAATTACTTTTATCTTTATTACGGAAACCCTAAATGATTAAATAAATGATACGCGACTATTTCTATTCCCCAAACCGTCCACCTTTCATTTCTTTCCCGCCAAACCTTATTTCCTCTCTTCTCCTCTACTTCGAACCATCGAACTCCTGCTTTCCCCAGAATCATCAAATGGCTAAGTAGAAGAGACCGAGCAAAGGATCAGAAATTCCTGTACCATCAAAGCATGCTCGGGGCGAGTCGAGTAGTACCACTCAATGATCAGTAAATCTGAACCTGGAAACTCGGATTGTTTCTGTAGAAAAGGAAGTCAGCTCTGCCTAGCTTTTTCCAAGTAAGTCGCTGTTGTTACAAGTTTTAGATTCGCAAGGATGGAAATCTTGGTTCTCAGATAACACTCGTGTATACTACCCAAATCTACTACATGAGTTTTATATAAATCTGCAAGTTACTTTAGATGGTGTCGAGGCTTCCAGAATGTATTCTGTAGTGAAAGGAAAGAAAATATCGTTTTCGTCTAAACAATGGGCTGAATGTTTGAATGTACCCCATGAGGGTCGGTATGAGGATTATGCTGGAAACATTCCTCCAACCACTGAATAATTCTCTTATGAGTAAGCTTTAGAGATTTTTACTGGAAATAGAGAGTCAAGGAGAATCACATCCTCAGAGCTGGATGGTGAATGTAGACTTCTCTTTAAGATTATTCAGCACCAAATTTTCCCCAGGAAAGAAGATTTTGCTGCTGTAAGATACCAGTATGTTTTTCTATTGTTTTTACTAAAGACCCATGAGAAGATCAATTTGTGTATATATCTAATGGTGCACATAGCTGGAATGGTGAAACCTTCTAAGAAAGTCGATGCCCTGTTCTATTCCAAAATGATCTTTGCTATGTTAAAGAATCTAGAATGTGTAGATGAAGCTGATGAGATAGCTGAATCTGATAGTGCTTATTGTGTTAATAAAGAAATTTGTAAACGGATGAAAATAAACTGAAACCCATGGAAGAAATGTTGGGTTGCTGATGAGGACAAGTTGTATGAATCTTACAATCCCACTGATCATGGAAAGAGGCCGAAGGGTTTGAGAGACCCTAGTTTGAAATAAGATGAGGATCCAATTTATTCTGATAATGAGGAAGAAGTAGATGTTGAACGGAATAAAGACACTGAAGAGTCTGGTAAACAAGGGATGGAAGAAGCTGAAACAGAAGAAGGAATTATGTAACCTCCTGATGATAGGAGTGATCCTGATACTGTGAGCCCTAAGAGAAGAATAGATTTTGGATCTGCCAGTCCACCTCTACCCTTACCTGAATCAGAACAAGTTCTTAGTGATGAAGAAGCTAGTGACACTGAAGTATCTGACAGTGACGTTTCTGTGAAGAATTGAAATGGGAATGGAGATGATGATGATGATGATAATAATGATGATGATGGTTATAACCGACCAGTGGATGGTCTTAATGTACCTCCAATAGAAACACATCAAACTGTACCAGAAACAAATGTAAATGGTAAGAGAGATTCTCTTGAAATCAGTGGAAAAGAAAGTTATGACAAACCGAAATATACTCTGTGTGCTGCTGTCTGGGATGATTACCCTGGTTTTTCTGTTTTGGGTTTAGAGTATTCTGAAGAAGAAGAAGAAGAATCAGAATCTACCGCGGTTATGATGGAAAGCCAACTAGTTGAGGCAAGGTCTTCTCATGTTGTTGATGCTGCAGATTCTCATCTACCTAGTTCTACAGTCTCTCAGTCCGATCTTGATAAGTTCAAAAGTGAGTTGCTTACTGCTGTGAGAGATACAGTCTGAGAAGAAATTTCAAATTCTATTAAACCATACCTGGCCAATACCGGTGAGTTTATTGGAAGGCACATAGCCTCTCTAAATCAGATTCTGAAGGATCTACAATCTGGCATAGTTTCTTTATCCAACGAATTTAGATCCACCATCTCTGGTATGATGGAAGTGTTGAGGAATATGATTGAACATCTTACGAAGTCTGATATGAGGAAGTTGAAAGCTGAGATAACTCAGATAGTTGCTCAAGCCAGTACAGCCAAAGTAACCAAGATCACTACTCGTGAGCTAGAGGCTCTAAGGTAGATAGTGCATGATGAATTGGCCACCATTAGACAAGTTCTTGATTTGGACTAGTTGAGGAAGATGAAGGAGAATAGTGATCACATTCATAATATGGTAACATTATATTCAGCAGATGCCACTAAATCTCAGAGAGAGATCAAGGAAAAGGTTGATCACTACTTTTCAAAAATCTATACCAAGCATGAGATGACCGCGAATTTCAAAGTGTTAGATGACAATCTGAGACTACCTCCAGTCACTCAATCTTTCAAGACACAAGTTCGTCAGTTGCAAGATTTTACTCCTACCTTGGAACGGTTCATGGAGAATAAGGATGATTTTGAGAAGGCTATGCAGTATGGTGCAGAAGTTATTCAGAATTTCATAAATCTTTTGAAGCCTTATCTGAATGCACAAGCCACTGCCATTGTGCTTCCTACTGCTGACCCTCTCAGTGCCTCTGATGTTTCTCCAAATCAGATCTCTGTTTCTCAAGCTCTATCTCAACTCCGACCAGTTCCTTAGTAATCTTCTCAACCAGCTCCTACAGCTCCACAACAAATCCTAGTGGCATCCTCTTCTCCGCCCTACAGAGTCATCTTACCACCTTTTCAAATTTTCCCAGTTCAACCTGCCTCCAAGCCTTCCAACTTACCAACCATTGATCCTTGTGACAAAGTCAAAGCCCCGTTACATCCCCAGAAATAGTTGTGTGTTGTTGTTGATAGGGTGAACCCTGTTGTGATAGTACTGTGATGTATTATAAACTTTATTCTCTTTTCTTTTTATTCTCACTGATGCCTTCTTTTAATCTCTTCTTTATCTATGTTCCCTCCTTTTTGATTATCCCAAAGGGGGAGAAATCTGTATATCTATGTATCTATGGGGGAGATGCATCTCTAAAGGGGGATATTTTTTTTATTTATCCATGGGGGAGAACCTTTCTATGGAAATGCATGCATAAGTATTTAAAGGCAGAAATTCAGGGGGAGATTTATATATCATTATGTTTTTATTCTTATTATGCCTTATTATTGATGATATATTCTTTTTATTTATGGCTATGATTTGTGATTATCAAAAAGGGGGAGATTGTTGAACCCTCTGGATGATTATTGAATTCTTCCTATGATTGCTATTTTAATAATCACAAATCATCGATTACTTAATCCGGTTGGATTTCTCATATACATAATCACAATCTCTTAGTGAATCTGTGTATATTGGTTGGATCATGTTTTTATCTCTTTGTTATTGATTTACAAGTATTCTGGAAGTCCTGCATATCAAAGGACAACGGTCGCACCGATCTATATCTAAGGACAATGGTCTCACCGATCCATATCGAAGGACAACAGTCTCACTGATCCATATCACAGGACAACGGTGTCACCAATCCATATAGAAGGACAACAGTCTCACCGATCCATATTGAAGGACAACGGTCTCACCAATCCATATCAAAGGACAATGGTCTCACCGATCCATATCACAAGACAACGGTCACATCGATCCATATCAAAGGACAACGGTCACACCGATGCTGATCATCTGAGTCACCGAAGATGACACACCGATGCGGATCATCTGAGTCACCGAAGATGTCTCACCGATGCTGATCAAATGAGTCACCAAAGATGACACACCGATGCAGATCATCTGAGTCACAGAAGATGTCTCACCGATGCTGATCAAATGAGTCACCGATCATGACACACCGATTCTAATCAAATGAGTCATCGAAGATGACACACCGATGCTGATCAAATGAGTCACCGAAGATGACACACCGATGCTGATCATCTGAGTCACCGAAGATGTCTCACCGATGCTGATGTTGATGACCTACCGATCACTTGACTCACAGATAGTCATAAACAGCTGTTTGAATTTCTTTATCTTTATTTAATCTAACCAACAGTCATATTAGGAATATTTTAATGCTCTGTCATTTATTTAATGAAGGTTGTTGGATTTCAGGGAACCGTACCTCGTACTTGCAAAAAGAAATCATTTCTTTTACCGGAGCTCTTGCCATAAATACAAGAAGTCCTTACTGGTACAAATACACTGGTGTAACAACAACAAGAATTACATGAGCAAAAAGAGTGGTGGATGAGATAACTGTGGAAGACAAGAGAAGACCTCACAATAAGAAGACATAGAACCTCATACACACTCAAGCTTACTCAAGAAGAGTTCTGTACATTCACGAGGACATTGACAAACTTCATCGACTACATTTCTCACTATCTCTGAATCTGGATGCCAAGCAGACGACACTCTTTTTTTCAGACAAAAACTTGAAGAGGACTCAGAATCATATCTGATCAAACTCAAGGATCCCAAAGCTTCACTGCAATCACTAGAGACATTTCTAAACTCTATATCTCTGCTCTGTGATTCATTATTTCAAATTTCGAGCAGAGTGTGTTATCTTCTGCATTTAACATACACATTGTCTCCTGTACTTTAACTGGAGGATCTGTAAATCCTCACTCAAACTCTTAAATCCTTTATTTCCCATTGAGATAGTGGTAGAGGTAGTGTGACCTGGACAACTGGTTTCTATTGTTCTATTTCCCACGAATAACAGTGGTAGAGGTCTTGGACCTGGACAGTTGTAAACTGTTGTGAACCCCGATCCAGGGTGTGGATCAATTTTATAAAAATTGTTGAGAGGACTAAGTATTGGCTTGAGACTAAACCTCTTGGTTATATCTACTATGACATATCTTTCAAAGTTATTCTTTTATTCCGCTGATAATTAATTTGAAACCAAAACTTATTTAAAGTCACTTTGATAATTAAATTTTCAAGTATTTATATTAGTTGTAAATCAGTAAGTTAGTTTCAAAAGTTAATCAACCTTTTTGTTTTGATTAACTGGTAAATAATCAATCCCTTGATAACCCAACAAGACCTTTACTTTGATATAAATTCACTACAGTTTAATTCAGTATTTTATTTTGGGGTTTTTAAGACAAAGTTTTAAAACAGAAATTTTAATTGGAACTCAATTCACCCCCCTCTTGAGTATCCACTCTGACCAACAATGATTATAGATAAAAATTATAGTTAAATCATTTTATTCTTATTTTTAAGATGTTAGATGGTATGTTTTTATTGAATATTTAATGACACATATCATGATTAACTTAGTCCTCAAAAGTGCTCTTATATAAACTCTAGGGCTTTCTTAAAAACACAATAGTCAATTAATTATTGTTTATTATTATTAATAATCCATGGGAGATTTTTTTACCAATATATAGTATAATGCCCTCCCAATCAATAGTTTAAGAAAAATTATAATATATTTTTTTATTTAGTATAGAAAAAAATACAATATATAATAAATTAACCTAATATATATTATTATAACAAATCGTGAAATATCATAAAATTACACCCATAAAACATCTATATTAATTGTAATTTACTCACTAAATAAAAAAGTACATACATAAGAAACCAGATATAAAATAAAAATATAACATAAGTATACAAGATAAAGGAATCCAAAAGTCAAAAGGTAAAATATCTAGTGTTTATATTTTGACCAAAATTATTGAGTCTACACTGTCCAACTAGAGATTTCCAACATCATCAAAGGGTGTATTTCCCTTACCTTTTCATCATGAAAGTAATATAAAAATTTATATGATTATAATAAACATTGTGGGTGGATATAAAACAAAGTAGGATTTATGAAATGGATATTACACCCTTGTAAAATTATGGAAATATTTTATGCTATATAAATATCCATTTTTTATTTTATATAAATTTCACACCTTTAAAATCTATAAAAAACATATAAAATATTTCTATAGTGAATTTATAAATTCATTTGGAACATTCAAATATATCTCACATGTTAGTGTTTATTCCCTATTGTTAGTATTCTATTGTATTCAATGGGATGTTTTGTGTTACACATGTTACATTAACGAACATACCTTATCATTCATTTCTATTTTTTGTTTTGAACATAGAAGATGGTACAATAATAAACAATTAAAATATATGGATTAAAATATTATATTTGATTCATGATAATAATGTTGGGTTGTGAAGATATATTAAAACTAGTATGAGTAGGATCTCTTGTTTGAATATACAATTGATCACTCACATGATACATGTTGGGGAACTTGTATCGAGATTTACTTACATTATGTGCACCACATGGATAATAGTGTGTTTCATTGGTGTTAATTAATTCGATAGAAACAATATATGTTTTGAATTTTCATTGTTGATTTTTTTAATCCTTACAAGTTTTTATACATTTTTTCTATCTTACAGTAATTTTATTATTTAGCATAATATAATGTTTTTTGTGTGCCACTAATCAATAGGATGGATTTGAGAAACCAATATGGTATGTGTCTTCCCATATCATGGGTTCAATATTCCATGACCCTAAATTGATATTTAACTAAGTGCACAATCAATAAAAAATAATTAACTACAAATAATTATATATGACTTATTTAGTCATGGATTTTAGATGAATTGATAAGGTATTTGGTTTTTCTTCCTAGACATAACACAGCTTCACCTTGGCAGCTAGTGATGCTTGTATGTGTTATCTCCATGTTTTCATACAATGGAAAAGATGATTATGACTTACACTAAGATGGTATTCAAAAAAAAGTAGAGGTATTCCCACATGAAATAAATAATGAAAATTCACTGCAAATCCTATGGAAATTTCAATATGAAATTTCCATACACCAGTAAGATGAATTGTATAAAACCACACATAAATAGAATAAAATATATCAATTTGAGAAAAATAAAAAACTAATTACATACAATATTGTATAAAATGAAATAATTTTTACAAGATATAAGCGTATCGATAAAAATAAACATAAGGGAAACTTTTTATAAATAATAAATCAACCTCCCCAACACAATTGATAGTAATCCTAAGGATTACCCCCATATAAAAGTACCACAAACTCTATAAGAACATTTTACTCCTATTAAAGGTCAAATGTCTATAAAATAATGAGTATATCAATGAAAAATTTCTCATTCATGAGTGAGCACAATAAAAAAACAAGGGATTTTGTAATTTGGTCCCCTCAAGATCCCATTTCAATGGATAGAGGATAGTGAATAGTCTGATGGATTTTCCTTAAAATCAAAAGGTAATATATATTAAAACCTAAAATTAAAAATCACTAAAACTCCAGTAGAAATTAATGTTTAAAATTAACATCCATTAGTAAAATAAAATTAATGAAACTACACATATATAATGAATAGTTTTTCAATCACAACACGGGACATAATAAATAAAATAAAATATTTTACAAAATGAATTACCTCTAGAATGACTTAAACCTCCCCACAAATGTAAACCTAAATTGAATAACTTGGATAAATGATAGAAACCCATCCTCTATGATGCCTTTTATGATCAAAACCATGTCCACCACTAACGTCGAAAACAAGAACCTATGAAACCACATTGTATTCATAGAAAATTTCGATAATATATACTAACATAGGAACCTAACAATATATTTTACAATATAGGGGTGAGTAAAATAACCCAGTAAGATAATCCACAAACCAATAAATTCCAAAACAAAGCCTATGAATTCCTAATAGTCAATTCATATAAAATCACCATAGACACTTATAACATTAAATATCAATACCACCTTTGATAATTTAGATCAAATAATAACTATGCTTCAGTATCATCCGAAAGGATTTATAAGATAACATCCTTATGTATAGCTCATCACAGATATTTTATAAGTTATCAACTATAAACTCCATCTCATTAGATAATTCTATTTCCAATCTCACGATATTCATCACTCGTAAAATAATAAAAAATATTACATGTATTACATATTACACATATGTGATTAAATATATGGGACCTCATGAATTATGTTATATTAGGGGAATAATTCTCTTATGTACTCAAACCATGCTTCCAATCAGACCTCTATTACCCTAGAGGGGATAACTTGTAGGTAAGCCGTATCTATACATAGATATGCTACAACATATATACTGTGATAGATAGTGGATGTCACTAAATCATGTCTTTTGAAAGTAGTTTCATAATAAAATATATATTCACTAGTCTCCCAAGATATAATTAATGATAGTAAAATAATCCCAATAAATTTATAAATAACATAAAATAATAATATTTAATGATATGATTTCCACATTTTGAGTGTTCTCTAAATAAACCTAAAAAGTGAATAACATGTGATTTTTTATAATAAATACTCTTTGGATGGAACCATGATTTTTAAAAACTACACATAGAAAATAATGAATGATAGAGAAATGCATATATTATAAATTTAATTGTTATATCATATCCTATTATTGTTCTTTCTCAAATATTTTAAATATTCATCTTCATCAATCGGTGAAAATAAATTTATCAATGTTTGTAATTAATTAAAATTAATTACTTTGGATAGGAAATAAGTATCTTAATTATGATTTCTGGTCCCATAGGGATATTTTCCTCAAATAACATCACTAAAAATGTCATTGGACAACATTCATAAATCTATGCAACATATGTTTTTTTATTTAAATATTGGAAGAAAGGTTATCCAAGATGAAATTGGATGTTGTGTTTATTTTCAATAACATTGTAGTGATGATGGTTTTAGTTATTGAGGATTTTGTGGTAATTTATATTTTAATATAAAGTATTTATAGATTCTCTAAGGTATCTATGAAATGGGTGTATCTAAGTGAAGTTTTCAAGTTCCAGAAGGTGGTTTTATGAGTATAAAAGTTCATTATAATATAAATTATAATGTTTTTGTTTAGTTAAATTATGTTAATGTTATTTTATGTTTTAATTTCTATTTAGGTAAATTATCAAGCTATGTTAGGTTACATTCACTTCTCTAGCATCAAGATGATTGACTGTTAAGAGCTTGTGATTTTCAAGCTAGTCAAGAGATTCAGGATAGTAATTAGTCCCACCAAAACATATGTTTGTGAACGATGTGATGTGAAATTCATAGAATGGTTATTTTCATGGAAGTAAATTTTATCTTATAAATAATGGATAATCCAAGATAATTGTTACTACGTTATATTTAGAGGAGAATTTTTTGACAAACTAAATATTTATAAATGATATTACTTATAGAATGAATAAATTATTTATCAATTTATGTAGTTAAAGAAAACACATTCACTACATTAGATTTTTTTGGAAATTCGTGGTATATAAGATTAAAAATAACATTAATAATCATATATTCTGATAATATATCCTTTGTGTAGTGATAATTGTGATTTTTATATGAAGGGTTATGATAAAGTCCAGTTGTCGTAGATAGAAGAAGTTATGGACTTGACCAGTAGATCATACCCTATGAATCCCATTTATAAAAACATAAAACGAATATAGGATCACTAATATTCTACCTTGAACAATCCAATCCATGATTCTACAAATATTTTGGGAACTCATTTATAAGAGAAGTTCATTCTCATCTATATCAAGGCCCAAACCATGTTCTCCAAACAACCCCAAGAAAGTGTTACAATCACACACCGTAACCATAGGGTATATTCTAGTGTACTAATGGGATATGTATCTAAAACCAAATAGAATGAATTTTTATATTTTATTTTGATTAATATAATGATTATTTTTATCCCAATTATTATTACATTATAATTTATTAAACAAAGAGTTTTATAAATAATCAGTTTTGATATGATGAAACTTGAATTGTATTTTTTAGAAATATATTATTTCAATCAAGCTAACCTTTTCAGTAATTGAATAGTTTTTGAAATAAGTTTTAATTAAATAATATATTTTTATTAAATAATATTTATATATTTATAAATTATAATATAATTTCATGATTTCAATTTTTTTACTATATTAAGAAGACGGTTATCATCATAAAAAGAAGAATGTATCATTAAATTGGGATTTTTATTTATAATTTTAAATGATTATATTTAGATAATAATTTTTATAAAATATATATTAATTATTAAATATGATTTTTTAAATTATCCAAGGTCGATCATTTGATAATTTTTGAAGACAATCGATTTTTTTTGGTAAAAGATAAATATAGTATAAATATATGGTACATATTATGAAATAATAAAATATCTAATGTGATGTAATAAATACTATAAATAGTATCCAAAACAAAAAATATATTTCCTATTTAAACTAATTTGTTTTTAATGTTATTTGATTTATTTTATAAACCCTTAATGAATCCTAAAAAACTTATATTATATTTGTTGGTTTTAAAATTAATTATTTATGAACTTGAGTCAATTACACATTCCTAATGGGGATATTTAAAATAAATAAGTTATAATACTTATAAAATAATTAAAACCATTCGTATTTGGAATAATAAATGTGAAAAACCCATTTTATGGTTTATGGTTTTGATTATTTTAACATATAGAGACCAAAACTGTAAGAATCCTGTTTTTGGCTACAAAGGACTTTGGAATACTCTTGATATTATTTCAGAGCATCACCCTCAGACAGCGTGCAATTCTGAGCCCCGAATTGGCCGGAATTAATTTTTCTGGGTGTTCACACTAGGAACGCCAAATAAAAGGGTTAACTCCTAAACGGTGATCTGGATCAGAGATTCAAGTGTACAGATGGATCTGTAATGGGGTTTTTACCCTTAGAACAACATAAAACATGTCAGTGTGGGATTTTTGGACCCCTCGCTCGCTTTTAGAACGTTAAACGAATAATTAAATTAATTAATTTATTCGTTTAACGGCTTAACTCAAGTATCTCGTAAACGGTGGCTCAGATTAGAAATCTAAGGGAACCGTTGAGTCCAAAAAATGTCGTTTACCATAAGAGGGGTGTATGTTTTGCGGGCACGGGCCGTCAGTGAAAAATGGCCACAGGGGCGTTTTCGTAATTTTGCGGCCTCGGGCGTTGAGTTTAAAAACTTTTGAATGGATGCTCGAAATAAAATTTTGAGACCTTCTTTGTGCTTATAATGTGGTGTTTTCTCTAGGGGGAGCTTGATCTTGACCACGCCAGAAGTTTTGGACGCGGGTGTTTTCGGGGGATGAGTCTTTTAATTAGAGTTTATTTGTTTAAACTCTCCCCTTCTCCCCTTCCTCCCTATTGACCCCTGGCAAAACCCACCCCAATCTCATAATCCTCTCCTCCAAATATCCAGAGAGGAAGATCCAACGAGAAGCGGCATGGTGGCGGACTCTCCGTGAAGCTCCGGGCAAAGCCCAAGAGGTAGGAGGTTTTGGGTGCGTTTTAATTTCCAAACATTATTTCAACCTCAATTATATGTGTGATTGTTGTTTGATCGTTGAATCAAATACCTCGAACACGTATTAGTTTTTATCCTTTTTCCGAAGCATCCATCAGATTTGAATTCCGAGTCTCGAGCTGCCCGCAGCGGTCCGGCGAAGGTTGCAGGAAATTCAGAAGTTTCTGGGTGTTTCCGGCGGGAAGGCGCGGCGGCCGGCCATCCCAGGCGGTGGCGTGGTGAGCTGGAAGGCGGCATGCGGTGGTTCCAGCGGCAGGGGTTCCTCGGCACGTGGAGGGATCGACGGCGGTGGTGGCCACTTTTTAGGTGGCAGGCAGCGGACGCCCGCGGCGCTTCGTGGTGGACTGGGGTCGTAGCATGCGACCCCGCGGGGGAGCACGACCTGCGTCGCGCGAGTCGTCGCGCGGCGGCCGGCCTCAGCTGGTCTGTCAAGCTGTGGAACGGGTCCACCAATGGACCGCGCGGTCATGCCGCGCACCCGGTGTGGCAAGCCGGGCCGGCCAGCGCGGGCCGGCCAGACCGGGCGGACCGGTCGGCCCAGGCCGGTCCGGCCCAAGGGGCCTTGCCCCTCAGGTTTCGAACGCCCGTTTTTCTGCTCTGGGCGTCCGTTTTGCATGCTGTCTATGGCGACACATTCCTTGGATCGAGGGTAATATTTTGATATGGGTTCAATAATTTTTAATTCCTAGGACGGGAGTTTGGTAGCACGACGTGTTCTTTAAGTGGAATGACGTTTTCTCCGGGGGGTTCTTGTTTTGGACGGCGCAGACGCGTCCAACGTCTGTTTTGAGCGCTGTTAGTGGAGTTGGAACCCTGGAACCGAGACGGAGCCTTCCAAGGTGGTTTCAGGCATTGAATCAAGAGTTGAGGTGTGGGCCCCCACGTCCCGTCTTATGAGTTGCGAGCAGCGTTTAGCGACTTTCTCATTGGGCGTCCGTTTGGGGCACGCAAGAAGTCGATTCTGGATGCTTTTTCTAGGGGATTGAAATGGTGCAATCTGCCCGCTCTAATTTGGCATGATGGTGCGGGCCCCACGAGGGTCGTTTGGGCATTGACAGTGATTTTCCATCACTATCACCGGGCGACTGTTTTGGACAAGTGGATAGTCCATTTCATGTACTTTTTTGAGAGGATCACAACGGTGCGATCTGTTCATTGTGTTTCAGGACCGGGATGTGGGTCCCACATAGCACCGCTCGTTCACTGTAAGTCGACATGCTTCTTTTTTCTCCGGTTATCTGTTTCACTCAAGTGAGTAGTGATTTTGACGTGTTTTCCCCTAGGGATCACAATGGTGCGATGCGCCCGACTGTTTTTGGGGCCGAGGCTCGGGATCACGGGACGTCGTTCGGGCATGAGGCGGTGTTGGTGAATTTTTAATCGGATATTCGTTTGAGGCGAGTAATTAGTCTATATCTCATGTTTTTCTGTGAGGATTACAACGTTGTGATCTGTTTGGTTGAGCGGAGCCTCAGAAGCGATCTTTTTAAATAAGGAAGCATGAAAGGTTCCCCGGTGGTGGTTCGTCCTACCTTGTTTGTAGCGGACCCTTGGCGTGTGATCGCACACTCTCGGGAGAGTGATGTAAATGGTTCATAAGATGTGGTTGGTTGTTCTTGGACCTTTGAGGTGGAGTTGTTACGTTCACGCCTTCGCATTGACATTGGGTGTCGTGTGCATGATAGCCTTTGGGCTGGAACGTGGTATACTCGGGGAGTATACGGGAATACTTGGAGGTACACGTTGGGGACGTTTGTACCTAAGAACGTTTGTGCGCTTGGATGGGGTTGATATGGGGCCACACATCGTGTGGGCCCCACGTGCGTGTCGTGATCTGCTTTGCGTACTTCAACCTCTCACGACGTAGAGGGTCCCTCTGTGCTTGTTTGTTTGACCAGCAGGGTTGAGTGGTCTCCCCCTGGTTTCATTCTCGATGGTTTGGCCGGAAGAGATGGTTTGTTCCTCTGTTCCTTCACCTGTGAGGGGTTTTAGTATTGTTCCCCATTCACGAGACTACGGCACCGTTTGCGACTACTGGTGTTCGTACAGTGTGGGTGTTTTCCCCACTTTCTGGGATGAGTTGTCTCAGTCCGCTTCGATAGTGACTCAACAGATTGGAGCGTGATCTCCTTGAGAGGCATGGGGAGTTTCTCATGTATCTTTGTGTTCCCTGGTATAGTTCTTGTGGATTCGGTGTGACCAACACTTTATGCGGGCACCAATACTCTACATAGGAGGTTGTTTCCAGTAGGGATGAGGTTGTTTCCAGCAGGGATGAGATTGTTTCCAGCAGGGCTGAGGTTGTTTCCATTAGGGATGAGGTTTTTTCTAGCATGGATGAGGTTATTTCCAGTAGGGTTGAGGTTTTTTCCAATAGGGCTGAGGTTGTTTCGAGCAGGGCTCTCCAGTGGTACCATCTAACAGGGATGGCCAGAGCAGTTCCGGACTTACCACCAGTTGGGCTGGGCAGTGGTCCCTGATGTCGGGCTTACCTCTAGCTGGGCTGGGCAGTGGTCCCCGATGTCGGGCTTACCTCCAGCTGGTTTGGGCAGTGGTCCTCGATGTCAGGCTTACCTCCAGCTTGGTTGGGCAGTGGTCCCTGATGCCTGGTTACCTACAGCTGGGATGGGCAGTGGTCACGTCACCGACTTTAGCCGGGTCTCCCTCTAGTGGATTACCCTGTTACGGGACTGGGCAGTGTGGCACCCGTTGACTCTTTCCAGGTCTCCCTGTAGTGGGAACCCGTCGACTTCCAGGGACCCTCCAACGGGGCTGGGCAGGGGGTCGCCAGTCGACTTTGAGCAGACCTCTCGACTGTGGGGGCAGTGATGAGTTGTGGTTTGACATTCCCCAAGAACTCTCAAGTACAATGGGTGATTTCCCCCACCGAGACGCGTCCTTGTGACATGACCTAAAACCATGTGGGCGAGTCAGTGCCGCCCAAAGATAATAGTGTCGAGATGTGGTGATTTGATCCCTTGTCTTGTAGTTCGGGGCAGACGTGCGGGATGCTGGGCATCGATGGTGTTTAATTCTGGGACTGTTAGTGACTCACTTTTCTTGGGCTGAGCTACGGGATGGAGATCCCCTTACGATCTTGTTTGGGATTCTTTTTGATCATATGTATATGTGTATACCTCGATCTAGAACCCACTTCTTGGGTTTGGTTACTCCCCTTCTACGAGAGGCGAAGACGTGTGGGGTATGCCACGTGCTTTCCATTTCTAGCTTCTCGTAGTTGGATGAGTCTACTCTCCTGCTATAGGTAGAAAAGACTCGACGAGAAGTTAATCTTCTCACCCTTTCCAGCTCCTTTAGTCTGGATGAGTCTACCTTCTTTCCTCTTGTTGGGTTGATATGGACTCTTTACTGCACTCTTTACTGCACTTTCAGTTGCACTCCTTTTCTTTTTCTTTTTCACTCAACTACTCACCAATCGGCGCCTCCTTTTTTGCTCCCTCGAGCCATTGGGGTATCCTACTGTGTATTTTTATACTCACCCCTACTTGGGATTTTCCCGCACTTGGTGTGCCCTTGTAGACGATGGACAGGTTTTTCATGACTTCAGTGGAGCTTAGGAGTTCAGGAGTGTGGACCACGTACGTTGGTCGGAGTCAGGTTCCAGGTGGGGGACCCTTCTAGCTTTTTTCCTTTTTGTTTACCTGTAGTCGGGTTGTGTCACTATTTGTTTGGGCGCATGTTTTGCCCCTTTTCTTTTAAGTTTACCTTCAACTTGCTTTGTACTGTTAGAGTTCGATGCACTTTGTGGTTTATATATAGCAGTTTCCCTTTTCTTTACTTGTCTTTTCTCTTTTACTATGCACTTTTGCATTGAGTGTGCTGCGTGCGTGTGTACAGGTACTTAGGCAAAGGCCTCCCTGAGTTATTGTGCCTTCAGTGCTGGTCACCATCCCCTGGCCTATGGAGGCGGGCTTGGGGTAGTTGCGGCTCGATCCCTGGTAGGGTCAGGTCATGACAAAGTGGTATCAAAGGTGTTTCGTTCCTCGAGATGCTGTTCGGACGTCCCTAAAAGAGTAATTGGTTGGGATTTAAGGCAAGAGTGTTAAGGTGTCTCGAGAGAGGATCTCAGGATAGGGAGTCCAGTGATGGTGCGGCGGCTGACGTATCCATTCACCTGGACCTTGATAACCCTCTTGTCGACTCGGCATGCTGAGAAACTTATTGCTGGGAAAATTAGTTTGTGCATCACATAATATTAAGTCTTTGACTGTCCTTCTTGATTCATCTCCCCATTGTTGTTGTTTTTGGTATATACATATATGCTCATCTAACTGTAGGACTCCTTGATAATATTTTGAATGTCTCCAAAAAGACAGCCAGCCAAGATGCAAGATTTGGTTCGTGATGACAACCATGTGAGCTACGAGGTCACAGTTTAGGACCCATCATGTGATCCCCTTTCTCCAGGTGGGCTGGTAGCAGCACCCACACCTGTTGAGCAGCAGACAGCTTCAAGAGAGCAGATGGGTCTTGAGCACAGGTTGAGCGCGCTCCATGAGTTCCAGCGGTAGAGACTTTTGAGGTTCAGTGGTGAGATAGATCCTCAGGCATCAGAGGTTTGGCTAGAGATAGTGGTTCGCCTTCTCGGGCTTGTGTCGATGCTGACAGATTAGAGAGTGTCTTTGGCAACCAACCTTTTTCATGGAGCATCTCGGTGTTGGTGGAGTCTGGTGACTCAGTTTCTTAACGAGTCTTCGCTTTCATGGGCTGACTTTCAGTTGTTGTTTCGTGAGGAGTTTTTCCCCTCCTATTTACGCTCTGTTCGGATTCAGGAGCTCTTGTAGTTTCAGCAGGGAGGGATGATAGTGGCCGAGTATGCGGCTAGTTTTGCAGACAGTGCACGCTTTTACCCAGACTTGGTCCATGACGACAACATCCGAGCGCGGAATTTTGAGCAGGGTCTCCACTGAGAGATTCGTGCTGTCATAGTACCCTTGGAAATTTCCAAATATGCTGGGGTTCTAGAGTAGGCGCTGGTGACAGAGGGCATCTGGTCATGTTCTAGAGTTGGTGGTGGCAGCCTACACGTCGGATCCGAGACATATGCCATAGCTTGCAGGCGCCGGAGGGCACCAGGATAGCTCAGGGAGCGGCGGTGTTATGCTTGCAATGGGCAAGGTCACCTGGCTTGGGACTATCCTACAAGGCATGTATAGAGCTTCGGGCAGGCAGCAGGTACGCCACCACGATAGAGGCAGCGTCGTGATCGGAGTAGCAGCCATAGAGGTGGTGCTAGTATAGGAGTGGGTGGAGCTGGTAGTGGGGTACGACCTTATGAGGCCTTCTCATCACCACTTGGCAGTCCACGTTAGGCTCCGGGAGCTGACAGTTGGGATCACGGACAGCCACGAACTTTGGATGTCTACGATCCTGCGGAGCATGAGGTGATAAGAGGTACGCTATGCAGCTCTTCTACTTCTTGCTGTATAATTGATAGACTCTATGTGTGGAATGCTTTCCTCCCTTATCCTTACTTGAGGTGTTACCAGGGTGGCATGGGGCGTCGGTGTAACCTTGTGTTGGTATGATAAAAGGCGTGGGACCTTTTCCTTTAGTCGATGGTGTATACTACATCGCTTTCCGAGCATGTAAGAGAGTCTTGGTTGCGAGACATTGACTGTGAAATCTTGTCTGACCAGATATCCTTGGGTGCTTCACCATATGGATGTTCTGAAAGAGGGAATCACTGGGCTTTGTTCCAGGTATGGGTGGTGATTCTAGTCATGGCGTGTGACGTAGAGGTTCGATCGGGGAGGTGAGTTACCCTTGAGAGCCTTTGGGTCATTTGAGACTGTGCGAAGGGATGGCGAGGTTGTCTACCGCCTTTCCCAAACCCCAAAGTATTGAGTGGGTGCACGATGTCTCCCGCATGACTCACATGAGGAGATGTGTGCGTGCTCCTATGCATGTCATCGGTGAGGACAAACCTCACGTGAACAGATCAAATCGTTTGGTCTGTGTGCGGTGGCGTAGAGCTGTGCGAGAGTTCTTCGGGGTACGGGAGAGCCAGGTGTGTGCTTAGTACCCTGAGTTATTCCCTGGATTTGATTTTCAGGGACACAAATATTGAAGGCGGGAATGGTGTTAGAACCCTTTTTTTGGCTAAAAAGGACTTTTTAATATTCTTGATATTATTCCAGAGCATCTCCCTCAGACGTTGTTCAATTTCGAGCTCCGGAGTGTCCAGAATTAAATTTTCAGTGCGTTCACACTAAGAATGCCAAATAAAAATGGTTACTCCTAAACGGTGATCCAGATTAGAGGTCCAAGTGTACGGATGGGTCAGGAATGGGGTTTTTACCCTAGGAACGACATAAACCATGTCGACACGGGACGTTTGGACCCCTCGCTCGCTTTTGGAACATTAAACGGATAATTAAATTAATTAATTTATTCATTTAACAGCTTAACATAAGTATCTCTTAAACGGTGGCTCAGATTAGAAAACCGAGGGCATCGTTGAGTCCGGAATGTTCCATTTACCCTAGGAGGTGTGTAAGTTCTGTGGGTGCGGGCCGTCAGTGAAAAATGGCCCCAGGGGCATTTTCGTAATTTTGCGGCCTTGGGCGTTGAGTTTAATAACTTTTGAATGGAAGATCGTAATCAAATTCTGAGACTACCTTTGTGATCAAGAGGTGGTGGTACCTGTAGGGTGAGCTTGATCTAGACCGCGTCGGATGTTTGGGACGCGGGTGTTTTCGGGGGATGACTCTTTTAATTAGAGTTTATTAATTTAAACTCTCCCCTTCTCCCCTTCCTCCCCAATGAACCCCCCTAGCGAAACCCACCCCTTCTCATACTCCTCCTATCCTCCACATATCCGGCGAGGAATCTCCGTCGAGGCGCGGCGCGGCGGCGGACTCTCCGTGAAGCTCCGGGCAACACCCAAGAGGTAGGAGGTTTTGGATGCGTTTTAATTTCCAAACCTTATTTCAACCTCAATTATATGTGTCTATTGTTGTTTTATCATCAAATAAAACACCTGAATGAATAGTAGTTTTTATTCTCTTTCTGACGCATCCTTCGGATTTGAATTCCGAGTCCTGAGCTACCCGCAGCGGGCCGACGAAGGTTGCGGGAAATTCAAGAGTTTCTGGGTGTTTCCGGCGGGTAGGCGCGACGGTCTGCATCACAGGCGGCGACGTGGTGAGATGGACGGCGGCGTGTGGTGGTTCCAGCGGCGGGGGTCCCTCGGCAAGCGGCAGGCTCGACGGCGGCAGCGGCTCTCAGCGCGGCGGCCACGCTTCAAGCGGCAGGCGGCGGACGCCCGCGGCACTCTGCAGTGGATTGGGGCCGCGGCATGCGACCCCGCGGGGGAGTACGGCGACCGCCCTCAGCCGGTCAGCCAAGCGGTGGACCGGGTCCACCACCATCCCGTGCGGCCAAGCTGCGGGCCAGGCGTGGTGAGCCGGGCTGGTCTGCACGGGCCGGCCCAGACCGGGCGGACCGGCCGGCCCTGGTCGGTCCAGCCCGAGGGGCCTTGCCCCTCAGGTTTCGGACGCCCGTATTTTTCTGCTATGGGCATCTATTTTTTGTGCCGTCTATGGAGACGTGTTCCTTGGATTGAGGGGAACGTTTTGAGATGGTTTTAGGAAATTTTAATTCCCAGGACGGGAGTTCGGTAGCACGATGCGTGCTTTAAGTGGAATGACGTTTTCTCCGGGGGTTCTTGTTTTGGACGGAGCGGATGCGTCCGACGTCCGTTTTGAGTGCCGTTAGTGGAGTTGGAACCCTAGAACCGTGGCGGAGCTTTCCAGGGTGGTTTTAAGCATTGAAGCCAGAGTTGAGTCATGGGCCCCATGGCCCGTCTTTTGAGGTGCGAGCAGCGTTTAGCGACTTTCTTGTTGGGCGTCCGTTTGGGGTGTGCGAGCAGTCGATTCTAGATGCTTTTCCGAGGGGATTGCAAGGGTGCAATCTGCCCGCTCTAATTCGTCCTGATGGTGTGGTCCCCACGAGGGTCGTTTGGGCGTTGACGGTGATTTTCCATCTCTATCATCGGGCGACCATTTTGGACAAGTGGACAGTCCATTTCGTGTACTTTTTCGAGAGGATCGCAACGGTGCGATCTGTTCGTTGTATTTTAGGATCGGGATACGGGTCCCACATAGCACCGCTCGTGCGTGGTAAGACGACATGCATCCTTTTTCTCCAAATATGTGTTTCACTCAAGTGAGTAGTGATTTTGACGTTTTTTCCCGAGGGGTTCGCAATGGTGCGATGCGCCCGACTGTTTTCGGGGCCGAGGCTCGGGATCACGGGACGCCGTTCGGACGTGAGGCGGTGTTGGTGAATTTTTCGTCGGATATCCGTTTGAGGTGAGTAAGTAGTCGATCTCGCATGTTTTTCTGCGAGGATTACAACGGTGTGATCCATTTGGTTTAGCGGAGCCTCATACGTGATCTTATTAAATAAAGAATCATTAAAGGTACCCCGGTGGTGGTTCGTCCTACCTTGTTTGTAGCGGACCCTTGGCGTGTGATCACGCACTCTCGGGAGAGTGATGTAAATGGTTCATAAGATGTGGTTGGTCATGCCTGGGCCTTTGAGGTGGAGATGTTACGTTCACACCTTCGCATTGACGTTGGGTGTCGTGTGCACGATAGCCTTTGGGATGGAATGTGCTATACTCGGGGAGTATACGGGAATGCTTGGAGGTACACATTGGGGACATTTGTACCTGAGAATGTTTGTGCGCTTGGTTGGGGTTGAGATGGGGCCACACGTCGTGTGGACCCCATATGCATGTCGTGATATGCTTTGCGTACTTTGACCTCTCGCGACGTAGAGGGTCCCTCTGTGCTCGTTTGTTTGACCAGTAGGGTTGAGTGGTCTCCCCTTGGTTTCGTTCTCGATGGTTTGGCAGGCAGAGATAATTTGTTCCTATATTCCTTCAACCACGAGGGTTTTTGGTATCGTGCCCCTTTCACTGGACTGTGGCACCGTTTGTGACTACGGGTGTTCGTATAGTGTGGGTGTTTTCCCCACTTTCTGGGATGAGTTATCTCAGTCCGCTTCGATAGTGACTCAGCGGATTGGAGCGTGATTGCCTTGAGAGGCCTGGGGAGTTTCTCCCATTGCTTTGTGTTCCTAGTAAAGTTCTTGTGGATTTGGTGTGACCAACACTTTACGCGGGCATCGATCCTCTACCTAGGAGGTTGTTTCCAGTAGGGCTGAGGTTGTTTCCTGCAGGGCTGAGATTGTTTCCATCAGGTCTAAGGTTATTTACAAAAGGGATGAGGTTGTTTCCAGCAGGGCTGAGGTTGTTTCGAGCAGGGCTCGCCAGTTGTACCATCCAGCAGGGATGGCCAGAGCAATTCTGGGCTTACCTCCAGCCGGGATGCGCAGTGGTCCCCGATCTCGGGATTACCTCCAGGTGGGATGGGCAGTGGTCCCCGATGCCGGGCTTACCTCCAGAGGGGCTGGTCAGTGGTCCCTGATGCCGGGCTTACCTCTAGTTGGGCTGGGAAGTGGTCCCCGATGCGGGGTTACCTCGAGCTGGGCTGGGCAGTGGTCCAGTCGCCGACTTTAGCCGGGTCGCCCTCCAGTGGATTACCCTATTACGGGACTGGTCAGCGTGGAACCCATCGACTCTTTCTTGGTCTCCCTATAGTGGGAACCCGTCGACTTCTAGGGACCCTCCAGTAGGGCTGGGCAGGGGGTCGCCTGTCGAATTTGAGGAGACCTCTCGACTGCGGGGCAGTGACGAGTTGTTGTTTGATGTTCCCCCAGAACTCTCAAGTATGCGGGGTGCTTTCCCCACCAAGACACGTCCTTGTGACGGGACCTACAACTTTGCGGGAGAGTCAGTTCCACCCAAAGCGGATAGTGTCGAGGTGCGGTGATTTGAGCCCTTGTCTTGTAGTTTGGGGCAGACATGCGGGATGCTGGGCATCAATGGTGTTTACTTCTGGGACTATTGGCGAGTCACTTTTCTTGGGCTGAGCTACGGGATGGAGATCCCCTTACGACCTTTTTCAGGCTTCTTGTTGAGCATATGTATATTTTTATACCTCGACCTAGAACCCACTTCTTGGGTTTGGTTACTCTCCTTCCATGAAAGGCGAAGATGCGCGGGGTATGCCACATGCTTTCCGTGACTATCTTCTCATGGTTGGACGAGTCTACTCTCCTGCTATAGGTAGAGAATACTCGACGAGAAGTTCATCTTCTCACCATTTCCAACTCCTTATGTCTGGACGAGTCTACCTTCTTTCCTCTTGTTGGGTTGAGCTGGACTCTTTACTGCACTCTTTACTGCACTTTTGGTTGTACTCCTTTACTTTTTCACGTTTGCTCTACTACTCACACTTTGGCACCTCCTTTTTTGCTCCCTCGAGACTTCGGGGTATCCTATTGAGTATTTTTATACTCACCCCTACTTGGGATTTGTCCACACTTGGTGTGCCCTTGAAGACGACGGACAGGTTGGTCGTGACTTCAGTGGAGCTTAGGAGTTCAAGAGTGTGGACCACATACAGTGGTCAGAGTCGGGTTCCAGGTGGGGGACCCTTCCAGCTGTTTTCCTTTTTGCTTAATTGTTTCTAGGTTGTGGCACTTTTTTTTGGGCGCATGTTTTTCCCTTTTCTTTTCAATTTACATTTAGCTTGCTTTGTACTATTAGAGGTTGATGCACTTTGTGGTTTATATATAGCAGTTTCCCTTTTCTTTACTTGTCTTTTCTCTTTTACTCTGCACTTTTTCATTGAGTGTGCTGCGTGCGTGTGTACAGGTACTTAGGAAAAGGCCTCCCTGAGTTATTGTTCCTTCGGCACTAGTCGGCAGCCCTTGGCCTATGGAGGCGGGCTTGGGGTAGTTGCGGCTAGAGCCCCAGTAGAGTCGGGTCGTGTCAAAAACATTAGTTTTTAAATTATTAAAGAATTTCCCTCTCTGTTGGTATGAGACCCACCCAACCTCCAATTATTATTAACTATTAACCCTTTTATCATGATCCATAATAACATTACCTATATATAACCCTCCTAAGTACTCCCCAGTATCATAAGAATCAACTCCAAATCTTGTAGAAGTGTCCTTCTAAGGTAAGGGATCTTCTCTTCCCACTATTTATTCGAGCATCTTATTTATATTATGAATTTTGATTTATAATTTTTTGTATTGGGATATGGTTTTAAAAATACTTATTATTTTAAATATGATATAAAATTGGTGATATTTCCCTTTCACTCCCATGAAATCATTCCATGTATTTTTATATACCCCCGTTATGCGGCTAAAGGCATCTTGTGATTTTCCATGCCAATCATTTATATAGTGATTACCCATCCCCATTTTCACTAAATGTTATACAAATAGATGTATATATCCTTAATTTATTGGGATAATTTATTTTTGTATCCCACACTACGTAATCATGGGATTAAAAGTTATAAAACACATCATTGTGTTATATGATATGTGTAGAACAATTATGAATGTACATGATATGAATGTGAAAGGTGATATTGGAATTATATATGCCTATAATGCATTGGGTATTGTTTTTATATCATTTGATACCATGTATGGGGTGTGATATGTTATCCAAAGAACAAAACTGTTTAATTTATCAGTGATTTTCCTTGACCTTTTTTTATGATGTCATGATTTATATTGTTTCCATATTACTGGGTTTCCTTGATGTTATCATGTTATATCATGCCTGATTGTTTGAGATTATAATTGTTACTATTTATGCCATCTGGATATGCGTATTGTCTCACATTTATTACATTAAAAATTTAATGCATTGAGTATTCCCTTAAATGGATTTATTTCTCATCCATTTATTATATACATCCAGAGTTTATCTCAAAGTGTCTATGAAGATAAAAGAATATTAAGGGCATTCCATGGAGTTTTTAAGTAATTTCACTATATCCTTATTTAAGATTATTATCTTATATACATAATTTCAATAAGACACTGAGAATCATGATATTATAGTATTTTATAAAGTGTAATTTTATATAATTAATCATTAATTAAGGTGTATTAAAATATTCGTTTTCATAGATGGTATTATAAGAAATTGAATTTATTTGTGTGGATTTGGATTTGAAAGACATAGTGAAATCCATAGGTGTAAGGATAAACATTATAAGACATACATATTTTTTTTAATGTATTGAGTATATGGTTAACAAGAAATTAATTCCTTTTCTTGATACTACAAGTGGATGTGGGACCGACATAGTTCTACCTAGTGATAATAACCCCATAGAGGGTACATTGGGCTTTGACTAGATCATCACCTAGTGTTGGATAATGGGCCTTGATACCCACCTGATTCGAAACTCACATAAAATATGGTTTGGTAAATTCAAAATATCTTTATGAACTATCATGAAGGGAACTAAAATGACCATATGGTTTTATAATAGGAAAATGATAATTTATAACATATATTGGAACCTAGAAATTCATAGGTAAAAGAATATATGTTATTTATGATTTATCCCATTAATGTTCATGGTTTCCTATTTATGACTATAGTATTTTAAAAATTATCATCATTATTTTTGCCTTTATTTTTGGTCAATGGATTAAAAATATTTAAACTGAGTCAATAACCAATTTGATGGGAAATGTGGTGACACCATTAATGAGATTCCAAATCCATTGGGAGCAAGATTTAGGAACTTTATTACAATTATTTCTCAATTTACTAATGTTTTGTAATAAATCATGAATTGGATGAACACCCAAGTCCCCTAAAGAAATGAAATATTATAATTGATACCATTATGTGACAAAGGCTACCAACTTTCAATGGATCTTTCAATCCTTTAACCAATGAATAAGGATAATCTACATTAAAATGATCTTCTAAATCTTTAAATTTTCTATGATAGAGAAGTTCATGCTATATACTTACCATATAGATGGATAATCTGATAAATTGTGGACATTGGTAAAAAATGTGGTCCCTGATGAGCAAGTCAAAGTAATGGATCAAATGGAATTCTAAAAAATATTTTTTGACAAACACTATTCATCATACTCTCAGAAAAAAATTGGGAGATATTTTCTTGACCAAACAAAAAGGATGATGAATCATATGGGGATATGTATGAAATCTTCACAAGACTTAGACAATATATCTCCTTATTTGTCACCACCCCCAAATTCAAGTTTGAAAAGATATTTAGTGGGATAAAGTAGAGTATAAAAATATATTTTTCAATTTTAGAAATTGAAAGCTACGTGGAAATTTTATGATGTTCCCTCATATTCAAAATAGATATTGGTGAATCCCACAAGTCTCATGTTTCATGATATAATAAGTATATAATGGATTATAATTTGGGTGGTATGATGGATATAAATAATGATGGATTGTAATTCTAAAATCCCACCTTTTAAAATTGTAAGAAGATACATACTATAAATTTCTTGAATTGGATAAGGAAATGATTCACATGTGGGAGGAAGGGAACCAAACTAGTGATTGAAAATGGGATAAAACCAATAATGTGATGGAAGAATGGAATTATCCTATCAACCCACAAGCTATTTAAAAAATTTCAACTGCATGGAACAAGGTCACTATGTGAATCAATGCACTAATCCATTGGTTGTCAATGATAACTGATGAAAACCCCCTAATGGATTAGAGATAAAGGGTGATATTATTCTATCACAAGTATTGAGGTGGATATAGATACTGAAGTGTTTAAAATATTTCTATTTATTCATTCTGGGATAGAAAATCCACTATTTCATTCTGTCACTATGAATTCTATCATATCACCCAGCTTTAGTAAAACTGTTCAAACACCCCCTCAAAACATAGATGTTGTGTTTTCAGTGAAAATAAAAATTAGGGGAATTATTAACTAAAAAGTATATAACTAATACATTATTAATATTTATATTAATAAATTCCTAGTTCACCTTGTGATACTACCATTTGCAGAGTTAGATGCTAATCATGGCATGGATTGGATTTATTTGTATAGAGCCAATATAATGGTCGACGAGAAGGAAAGAACCTTTGTATTGAAAATATCACTCCAATTTCATAAAAGTAAAAGGGGGTTGAAAAATCTCATTTTGTCTCATCATATCAAGGATTGATATTATTTAATTTTAAGAGATTATATCAAGCGTAAATGATTGACTCTAAGGAAAGACAATTTCCGAATACATTCTCATTGTAATGGAATTTACTGATGTGATTGTTGAATAATTTTATACACTTCCTCTTAGCTAAGAGGATGATTTCTTTATTGTGACTACAACTAGTTATTTTCTAATATCCATCACTATAAATTGAATATTTTTTTAATGTGGTGAGTGGAAGATGAAAATGAAGGAGAATCTAGATAAAAGGTTTATAAGCCCAGGTGATTCATTATGGGGTGATCCATTCAATTTTCTGAAGAAGATTCATGGGTTGATGCGCCTCTACATTATTTATAGAGAGATCAATAAGATCAAGATAATGAGCAAGTAACATCTACCATGGATTTATTTTTGAGCATATATATATCCACATACTTCTCTGATGGTGGATCTATGGTCGGGAAATTACCATGTAAAGGTTAAGAATATGTATATCACTAAGTCCACTTTTCATACGTGGTTTTGGAACTATGTGTTCATAGTTATTTCATTTTTACTCACAAATACTGAAGATATATTCATGAAATTGAAGAATAGAATTTTTAGGGAATAACATGAAATTTTTATGTTCTCATTATCAATGATATTCTTATATAATAAAAAAGTATGTAGGAATGTGAGTAGAATTTTAATAATATAATTAAGAACATGAAGAAGTAACAATTTATGTGAAATGTATAGATAAAATTGAATTTTTGATAGAGAATCTAAATTTATAGGGAAAATTATCAATAAAAGGATGTACCAAACCAATATATATGATGGAAATATGTAGTTTCCATGGATTGGATTTTTAGAATAATCGATTTGTGAGAAACTACTCAAAATTTTTTATCAAACTAACTAGGATAACTTGGAAGATAGAAATGTTTTTATGTATAGATGAATTTTCAGAGTGATATAAAGTGTTTAAGAAGGGGATAATCACTACAAACATGCTCATATTACCATCCAATGTGGAAGGTTTTGTGATCTGTAATAATACATTCAAAAAAATTCATCTGTTTTGTTCCAATGAAGGAAGAAAAATTGATTGTCTATTCATCTGACCAATTAAATATCCATGATATATACTACTTCCACATGATCTAGAATTTCCTATAGTGATCTTATCATTGAATATTTGGTGACATTATCTGAATGGGGAAAATTGGGACAAATATATAGAACAAAAAAGGAAGTAGTATATATTCAAACAAATGGGTCTCAATATTCTCCAATTAATATGGTTAGAGATGATCATGTATTAGTATTGTTCAATCCATTACTTTCAGAGAATGTGAACAACATGGAATATTCTTTGATTAGAAAGGATCATGCAACTCTTTACATGATGTGGATTGGAAGTGAAAAAATATTCTTAAATATGCATAGGATGAAATTGGAAATAATAAAAGGATTATCATCCTAAAATTATAAATTAAAAACTCAAATATCCATTCTTGAGAGGATTAAGGAGGCCCAAAAAATAATGATGCACCATATAAAAAGTTAGAGAATATTTGAGACATAATCTTTTCTAAAGTGACAGTTATAATTTTTTGAACTCATATATATGTCCCATAATAATTATTATGAATATATAACTTCGAAATTATGTGCATAAAGCTTCCCACTCTCTTCATATAGGAAAGGATATTATGTATAGAGAACTGAAGACAAACTTCTTGTGAGGTAAAAAGAAGAGAGACATTGAAAATTTTGTTTCTTGATTCTCGGTATGATAATAAGTTAAGGCTAAATGGTAAAATTCCAAGGGTATGATTAAAAATTTTACCATACCATTATGGAAATGGGAAACATAACCAAGTATTTCATTAGAGGATTCCATAGGACTCCTAAATTCAATAACACCATCTAAGTAGTAGATGATCTACTTACAATGTCAGTTTATTTTGTAACTATCATTAAAGCTTTGACTCCCGATAATCTCGATATGTTGTAGATTAGATAATTGCTAAGACATCTAACAGTTCCACTCTACATTGTATCTAGTCTTATTTTGAGGTTTACAATGAGGTTTTGAAGGAACCTTGTACATGTATTGGTTAAAGAGATGAGTATTGGTACTGCTTATCAACCTCATATGTATGAAAAATATAAAAGGTCCATTTATATTTATTGAGGATATTCGATGATCATGTTTGTTTAATTTCCAAGGATATTGGTATCAACACATTCCCCAAGTGGATTTCCATTATAAATAAATCATTTTATAATTAAAATGGAACCTTATGGGGCTCTGTATGGGAAGTGGTATAGGACTCCAACATGTTGGGAAGAAGTTGGAGAGAGTAATATAATGGGACCTAATGTTATCTAATAGATAATAGAGAAGGTTCTAAATATTTCACATCATATGAAATCAGAAAAAAATCAACAAAAAATCTATGCAGAGAACATTTGATGAGAACTAGACTTTGAGGTTTGAGATAAGTTGTTCCTTCATATATCACCATAATTTAAATTCACGAGGATTAGGGAAAAAGGAAATCTTAGTCAAATAAACATCAACCACATTAATATACTTGGCCTCATTAGAGATTTTTTCTTTTAACTATAACTCGAACCTGACCTATCTCAAGACCATGATTTGTTCCTTGTAGTCCTTTTGAGAAAGTTCATACGAGAAACCTCACATGTATTGAATATATATTTTCTACCATTATAGAAATATCTTCCATATCAGGTGAATCTGATGAAGATATTCGATAATGGAGAAACATTTTTATGAAATAATTTCACTCACTTGGTCAAAATGTTTTAGAAGAACTACATGTTTGTAGAAGAAACATGGAAATCAAAATATGTCATGAAATAAAAATAACTTCATATATGTTGATATTTGAAATGAAAATTTTCATATCAAAATTTATGAAGGGGGATGTAAGGACCTGAACTATTATAAATGATATCCCATTATGAATAAATTAGTTCCTTATCAAGTAATGTATGTATAGAAAAAACATGCACTACTTTGTATTTTTTCTGAATTTATAGTATATGATATTTAATATTCAATTATGATTCACAACCATTGATAATATAGCCATTGTATAGTGACCATTAATATTAGTATATAAGTGGTACTAATAATAAAATATTGAAATATATGGATGATGTGATGGCTTCAATTAGTACAATCACTACCTACGAAGACCATTTATCTGAACATCAAAGGAATATTCCATCACTCACCTTTTCCTTTGGCCAAGGCCATGTAAATTTTCAAGAAATAATGTATGATAGAAACTATTAATAGTATTAGTTCAATCTCATCTTAATTATGTCCCAAACCATGTTTTCCAAACAATCCAATGAAATTTTTACCACCACACACCTTACCATTAGGGAATATGCTACTAAATTTACAGATTTTTTATTAAGAACGTAGTAGTATAAATTTTTATATTTTATTTCTTATTAAATAACAATTAAATTTTTTAATTTTTTTATTCATTTATTATTGATTAAATAATTATTTTTATAAAAAGTTTATTTTAATGCAATGTAACATGATTTTTTTGAGAAATTTATAATTTCAATAAAGATTACCTTTCAGATGAACTCATGAATTTTTAAAATACCTGTTATTTTAATAAAATATTATTATTAAATAATTTTTATTTATATATAAGTCGAAATAAAATTTTATGATGAAATTATTTTTTTCCAAGGGGAGGAAAAGAATTATTTACATATAAACATATATTTTTTAATAAATGTTTTTTGATTAAAAAGTATAAATTATTATATTTCGGGAACTATTTTGATCAGTACTAGAATTATAAATATTTGAGACGGGTTATTTGCAATGGGATCCTGTCACAAAAAATCTTTAGTGACAGTGTCTCGTCACGAATCGCCCATTGCAGAAAATGGAGTTGCAAAAAATATTATTTCCAACGGGCCCGTCACAAATAATATTTTTTGTGATGGGAAATATCCCCATTAAAAATAAGTCTCCGATTATATACTTTATATATATATAATTTTTTGTGATGGTCCCATCGCAAATACTTATTGCGACGGACCAGTAATCTCATCGCAAATGATTTTTTTGAAAATACTTATTTAGACTATTTGCGACGAGCCCATTGCAAATACTTTTTGAGACGGGACGTTAATCCCGTCGTAAATACTTTTTAAAAAAAAATTATTGAGGCTATTTACCACGGGAACCCATCGCAACAGATCCCGTCGCAAATAATAAATAAATTTTAAAAAAAATAAATTTAATAAAATTATTATTATTGAAAAATTAATTTTAATATTGATAAAATGATAAAAAAATATAAAATATTAAAATTCTAAATATTCACAAAACAAATATAAAAAATTCATAAAATATAAATATTATTATTAATAATAGTAAAGTAAACAAACATTAAACACTATAATACTGAAAAGATATGTTTAATAAAATTATTATTAATGAAACAATAATATTAATATTATTAAAATATTAAAAAAATAAAAAATATTAAAATTCTCAATATTCACAATAAAAATCCTAAAATATTATAAATTAAATTATGTTATATTCACACTGATATAAAAGACCAAAATTGTAAATAGTTAATATTACAACAAATGATAAATTCAAATGTTTTTGATAAAAAAAATCACTAGGGGGTCGTCTTCTGGAGGAGGTGGAGGAGCTGAAGGAGATGGTGGAGGAAACTCCATCCCTAAACTATGAGTCATATGGTGCATGTAATCCATATGCTCATGATGCTACTACTGCCATCAACACATCCCCTCCTCATGTTGCTGCTTCTACTGCTGTTGCTGCTGACTCATCTCTTCTTGCTGATTTTGCGAACTCTCTATAAGGTTATTCTGAGCTCAGAACTGCTCATGATACTGTGAGGTAGAAGATGGTGTCTCTCCACGATCTCCTCTCAAGATGGACGCCGACATCACAGTAGTACCATAATATGTACCAGGAGTCACATGGGAGCCGATACCAACTACTCGGCCCTTCTCAAAGCCATACGGAGTCGCCTGCATCCATGACACCTCGTCGAAATAGTGGGCATTGGTCTAATTAGTTACCTTGTCTTGACCCACAGCTTGTGTCTTAGAGGTCGCAGCCCCATATGAATCCTTCATTTCCAATTTGAAATTAAAATTGTGAAAATATTATATGCAGTTAATTTTCAAACTGAAAAAATTAAGACTAACCACAATCTGATGCTGGCGATCACCTCTAATCTCTCTGGTGGATGGATCATTGTACATCATCTGATAAACATCGTACTCTATAATATCGGGATGCTCGACTGCTTATATAAATATAAAATAAACTGGTTATATTTGAAGTTATAAAAAATATTTATAAAAATACTTACTAGATTCTCTCTATGTGTACTGAATGTACAACTACCATCTCGATACATCACCTCCTATCTCCCCCGGTTCTTCTGACCCAATGAAGACCTCCTCTTAAATCCACCAGCCAACCAATGGGCACATAATCTATCCCAAACCTGAGATGAAATGTACTTTGGTTGGTGGGCTCTACACGAATCATCAAATATTATATCTCCTACTTTCTTAATGGTCGTCTTTCTCAAATTGTGCAAAAACTGACGCAAACGCTCATGTATAGCCACCTCCCATGCTGAATGGATAGTTTCACGCATGCTATTATTGATGGGATACCATAAACCTATCAAATAATTTATAATATCATGTTATTAATAAAATAAATTTCAAAATAAATATTATTTATTTACGTACCAGCCAATGATTGTACATGCCGAGCAGCACATCAACAGAAATTGGTTCCCATGTGATCCATGGCTGAGAAAAAATAATTGTGCAAGATAGGGCTCCCCTGTCCAATAGCTACATGTGCAAAACTGTGAAAAATGAATAAATAATCAAATAATTAGTATATATATAAATAAATTAATGAAATATAACTAAAATATACAGGTTACCATACCTTCGTGTGGGTGGATCGAATCCAAGACGTAGAAGTCGTGTGGGGATAGGGTCTGGAATCATCATTTTCACAAGACCGTGCCCCCTCCGTGTACCTCCTAAACCACCAGTAGGCTGAGGGTTATATGATCCCACATCCCCCTCATCCAAAAGTAGCTCAATCTCCTCTAACTCACGTAATATATTAGATTCCATATGAAACAAAAAATTATTGTTGTTAGTAGATAGTTGAAAATAACTATAATATATAAGTATATATTAGTTTTTATCATAACCAGAATTTAATTGTGTCAATGTTCACCTTCATCATCATCTTCATATCTGATGATGTTAATGTCTTAATATTCCACCTTGGCATCATCAATATCCATATTAGTTTCACTTTCACCATCCCTTGTCATTTCAAATTCATTTATAACATTATTAACATCTTCGTCACCATCGACCCTTAATTGTAGGGTTTCATCATCGATATTTACATTTCTTTGTGAAAATGATGGATTTTGAGTAGTCTCTTGAAAAATTTCAATTCCTTCCACTTCAGCGGAACCAAATTTAGTTTGAGTAAATTTATTTTCCAAAGATTTCATTTTTATTATGCTCCACTAATCACTAAGGTCACTTGAATTTGCACAATACTTTGAGTAATAAATTTTATGTGACTGTTGAGCTAGTAAAAATGGTTCATTTACTACAAGAAGAATTTTATATTTAAAATCAAAGATTCCAAGAGTCAGATGAACATGCAAGCCGCTCTTAGTATCCAACCACTGATATTTAAATATAGTTATGTAATTTTTTCCAAGATAACATAGTCAATAATTTTATCTAGAATGTCGTAAAAGTAAACTTCAGTTTCTCTATGATGTAATCCTCTCAAACAAACTCCAATGTTCATTGTTTTTTTGATTCCCCATATGCACGTGTATAAAATTGAAAACCATTCACCACATATGAATTATAAGATTTAACCATATTGGATAGTGGGTTACTCAATATACACTATCGCTTATCAATTTTATCAGCATGTTGAGACACCTAAAAATTTGTAAAACAATAATCAATATAATAAATAGTAAACTGAATTGATATTAAACCATCAATAATTTATGTCACTAGTTTTTGAAACTATTGAGAAAACAAAATTTATGCATTCTTAAAGAGCAGTTTCTATAATTTGTGGAAGTTGTTTCCTGATATGATTATCATATAACCTACAAAAAAATAAGTTTACATACTGTAACAAAAATTATAAAATAAGTGATAGATGCACTCACAGTATAAATGTTGTCATTTCTTCATAGTTGAAAAGAACATATGTATGAGCTCTGTGATGTTCATCGTCTAAAATCCATCATTCTTGAACTCCACCGAAGACAAGATTTGGCAGATTAAAAACTGATAATTGATTTTCAATTTCATCATTAACATTTCCCTCATTTCATCCCATGCAATTTTGTTTTTAGGGATATTCAGATTCAAAATTGTGAGAGCAAAAATAAATAAATTTTCTCTTTCAAATAAGCTTCAGCAATTGAGCCTTCAACGGATGCTTTGTTACATACCTTTTTATTCAATTTCTGCATGCATCACTCGAATGGGTACATCCATCAGAAGTATACTAGACCTCCGCATTTACCTTCATGTGGAAAATTTAATATCATATGTTCCATTGAGTCAAAGAAAACAGGCCAAATGTTTTTTCCAGTTTACATATAATTACACCAAAATCTTCTTCTAGTTTTCTTAGCGCATCATAGTTTGTGTTCCCTGCATAATTGTCTTGAAAAAAATATGATATGTCTGTTATCAAATCCCAAATCAAAGAATTCAACAAACCCCTGAATCCAATCATCATAAGTGTTTCCATTATAACATGACAATCATGAATATTTAATCTGGTAATATGATCATTCTTAACACATCTTTCCAAATTGTAAGCATAGCCATATAGAAGTCTCAAATCTACAATCCACTTAAAATATAATAAGAGACTCTCTTTGGACAATGTATGAGATTCTTTTGGCTTCATTAACGTCTGTGATCTAACATTTTCAAATAGTTTAGGTTCTGGTCGCCTAAAAATTTGGGCAAGATCTAATCGTTCTTTTACAGTATCTTTGGTCTTACCTGGTGTATCCAAAACTGTATGAAATAAATTATCAAAAAAAAATATTCTCAATATGCATGAAATCCAACATGTGGCAGACCAACAAATCAGACCAATATGGGAGATCCCAAAAAATGCTTCCTTTTATCCAATTATGTTCTTTCTCAAAGCCTTGCATTTTTTATTGGTTTACTGTTGGCCCAAATGTGATGGGAGGTAATGAAAATACAACTGATTTTAACTCTGTACCTGAGATCATTTTTGGAGGTTTATCCCTTTCAATTGTGCCTTTTCTGAAATGAGATTTGTTACTTCGAAAAGAATGATTGGTTGAAATAAATCTGTGATGACAGTCAAAATAGTAAGATTTTTTTCCATTGATGAGCATAAAAGCTTTGGTGTATTTCATATAGTAAGGACATGATTTCAGACCATGTGTACTCCATCCAGATAACATTTCTTATTCCGTAATTTCACTAATCTTCCACATCAATGCAGCTTTTAATGTGAAATTTTGTTTCGTAGCAACATCATATGTTCTAACACCATTACTCCATAATGCATTTAACTCATCAATCAATGGTTTCAAATAAACATCAATATTTTTTTTCAGATGTACTAGGATTAATAAGGTCAAAAATATATAGGGTTCCTTCATCAAAATCCATGGAGGTAGATAGTACAGAGTTATAAATACAGGCTAACATGAATATTGACTACCATAAGAACCAAACGGAAAAAAACTGTCATTATAAATACCCAATCACACGTTTTGGGATTTTAAAGCAAAAGATAGAGGCATACAATCACAATTTTCCCATGAATCGCCATCAGATGGATGATTCATGCTTCTACCAGTTGAAATATTGGTTTTGTGCCATGACATCGTTGACACTGTGTTATGAGACAAAAATAAATGTTGCAACCTGGGTGTAAGGGGGAAATATCTCAACTGATTTATAGGAATCGATCCAAACTTCCCTGGTTGATCTTCTTTATACCTTGATTTTCCACATGTGGGTAAACTATCCAACGACTCATTTTCAACAGAATATAAGATAAAATCATTTTCACATGCATGAATCTTCCAATAACTAAGGAAAAGATTACTAACCAACCTCTTTCTCTCATAGTAATTTGCAAGAAACACATTTCTTTCAGGTAACAGTTTTTTAACCAAAGAAAATATGTGATCAAAACAGTTGTTTGACTTTGCATTATCAGATTTAATAGCCATAAATTTTTCAACTTCTTCTAATTTGATTATCTTTCAACCAGGATATAAATAATCCCCATCAGCCCTCAACAAATCATAAAATTTGGATAGTTCCAACTCAAAAGTAAAATCAATATCATCGTGAGTTTCAGTTTGTTGAACAGATGGACCTGCAACATCATGTACTAAATTTTGGAACCATGATGGATCCGAAATCAAGTTATTAGTATCTTTTCTATAACTGTGTTCATCGTGTTAATACCAAAAAACATAATCTGGTTGAAAACCAAACCGCAAGAGATGTCCCCCAGCCTTGTCAAAAGTGTCAGACATTCTCAGAGCACATTGTTTACAAGGAAACTTTATTTTTCCTTCTAAAGCATATTATGGTTTTGATGATGAAAATTCTAAGAAAGCTTCAACACCGTCAATATATACAGGATTCAAACCAGAACCATTTGGATTTTTGTGCTGATTTATCCAAGTGTGATCATCTAATAATGACTGATGCTGACTTTCTTGTTCCATATTTTTCTACAAAATATAAAATCATTACTATTTTTGAATAATTTGAAATTATAAAAACAGTATCTCATAAAAGAAGGTATATAATTACAAAAAATTCTTAATAATTACCATTAATTAAGGGCGACATAATTTCTTGTGGATTGATGGATACTGTTTTGTCTGAGGGACCATTTACTTGCATCTTTCTCACACTGAAATCACAAATAAGAATCTCGTCAGAGATACCAATATTCATTCTCATATGCACGAGAATGAATATGTGTATCTCTGACTAGAATCTTCATTGTGATTTATGTGTGAGAAAGATGCAAGTAAATGAGTCGTCAGACAAAAGATCCCCCTTTTTCATCGATGAATTGTCTTCTTCCAACTATCACCACCTGAAAACATTATAAAAAATACAATCCTACGAATGCATATCCAATCTCGTGTATATGAGATTGAGTATGCCTATGTAGCAGCAAATTTTTCATAATGTTTTGAGTCGGAGGGAGTTGAAAGAAGAAACGTCATCGAGCAAAAGGAGTTCCATCAATCCATTGGAAATTATGCCAAGTTCTTAAAATTTATTCCTATTTATTCTTATTTATTACTAATTATTACTAATTATTACTAATTATTACTAAGTACTTATAATTATTCCTAATTATTACTAATTATTACTAATTATTTCTAATTATTACTAATTATTACTAATTATTCTTAATTATTCCTAATTATTCAAATTTATTACTAATTATTCCTATTTATTACTAATTATTCCTATTTATTAATATTTATTACTGTTTATTACTAATTATTGCTAATTATTTCTAATTATTCCTAATTACTGCTAATTATTACTAATTATTGCTAATTATTAGTATTTATTACTAATTTTTACAATTTATTACTAATTATTACAATTTATTACTAATTATTATTAATTATTCATATTTTTACTAATTATTCCTAATTATTCCTAATTAGTACTAATTATTACTAATTATTCATATTTATTACTAATTATTCCTATTTATACTATTTATTGTTATTTATTTTTAATTATTTCAATTTATTACTAAGTATTGCTAATTATTGCTAATTATTACTAATTATTTCTAAATATTCCTAATTTTTGCTAATTTTTGCTAATTATTAGTAATTATTGATAATTATTAGTAATTTTTTCTAATTATTAGTAATTAATGCAAATTACTAGTATTTATTGCTCATTATTAGTATTTATTACTAATTATTAGTATTTATTTCTAATTATTACAATTTATTTCTAATTATTACAATTTATTATTTATTATTACAATTTCTTACTTATTATTCCTAATTATTACAATTTATTACTAATTATTACAATTTAAATCTAATTATTACAATTTATTACTAATTATTACAATTTATTAATAATTATTAAAATTTATTACTAATTATTACAATCTATTACTATTTATTACAGAATCTTAGTAATTATTACAAATTATTACTACTTTATCACTAATTATTCCTATGTATTACTATTTATTACTAATTATTGCTATTTATTTCTAATTATTTCTAATTATTTCTAATTCTCGCTAATTATTTCTAATTATTCCTAATTATTCCTAATTATTCCTAATTATTGCAAATTATTGTAATAATTAGTAATTATTGATAATTATTAGTAATTATTGATAATTATTAGTAATTATTGCTAATTATTAGCAATTTTTTCTAATTATTAGTAATTATAGCTAATTATTACAATTTATTACTAATTATTACAATTTATTACTAATTATTACAATTTATTAGTAATTATTACAATTTATTAGTAATTATTACAATTTATTACTAATTATTACAATTTATTACTAATTATTACAATTTATTACTAATTATTACAATTTATTACTAATTATTACAATTTATTACTAATTATTAAAAATTATTACTAATTATTACTAATTATTACTATTTAATGATATTTAATACTATTTATTACTAATTATTTCTATTTATTACTAATTATTTCTATTTATTGCTAATTTTTTCTAATTATTCCTAATTATTGCGAATTATTTCTAATTATTAGTAATTATTTCAAATTATTAGTAATTATTGCTAATTATTAGTAATTATTCCTAATTATTAATAATTATTGGTAATTATTAGTTTTTATTACTAATTATTACAATTTAATACTAATTATTACTATTTATTATTAATTATTACAATTTATTACTAATTATTACTAATTATTACTAATTATTACAATTTATTACTAATTATTACAATTTATTACTAATTATTACAATTTATTACTAATTATTACAATTTATTATTAGTTATTACAATTCATTACTAATTTTTATAATTTATTATTAATTATTATAATTTATTACTAATTATTACAATTTATTACTAATTATTACTAATTATTACTAATTATTACTAATTATTACTAATTATATGTATTTATTACTAATTATCTGTATTTATTACTAATTATTACAAATTATTACTAATTATTAGTATTCATTAATAAATATTACTAATTATTACTAATTATTACAATTTTTTAGTAATTATTACAGCTTATTGCTAATTATTACAGTTTATTAATAATTATTACAACTTATTACTAATTATTACAATTTATTACTAATTATTACAATTTATTATTAATTAATAACGATTATTACAATTTATTAGTAATTATTACAATTTATTACTAAATATTACAATTTATTACAATTTATTTCAATTTATTAGTAATTATTCCTATTTATTACTAATTATTCTTATTTATTTCTAATTATTACAATTTATTACTAATTATTACAATTTATTACTATTTATACAATTTATTACTATTTATTACTCATTATCACTATTTACTACTCATTATTACAATTTATTACTAATTATTACAATTTATTACTAATTATTACAATTTATTACTAGTTACTACAATTTATTACTAATTATTACAATTTATTACTAATTATTACAATTTCTTACTAATTATTACATTTTATTATTAATTCTTACTATTTATTACAATTTATGACAATTTATTACTATTTATTACTCATTATTACTATTTGTTACTCATTATTACTATTTATTACTCATTATTACTATTTATTACTCATTATTACTATTTGTTACTCATTATTACTATTTATTACTATTTATTAATAATTGTTAATATTTATTACTAATTGTTAGTATTTATTATTATTTATTACCAATTATTATTAATTACTACAAATTAATTATATACATTACCAATTACAGTTAATAATTATTAATTACTATTAATTATTAAAAATTAGTACTAAAAGTTTCAATTTATTAGTACAAATAAATACTAATGACAAAAAATTTAAATTTACTTTAATTACAACTAATCAACAATAATAACAATTAACATAAAAAATGGAATAAATAATAAATTATATAAAACATAAATACCTTGAATCTTGATTTTCTATTGATGTAGACGACTTCACAACTTCTTCGGGAACAAAAAAAATTAACTTAGAAAAATTTTCCCTATAAAATCAAATTTCAGAGAGATACATTTTCTAAGAATTGATAGGAATGAGAGGAAAACTGGATGGGGGTATATATAGGTTAGACTATTTGTAACGGGACTGTTTGCGACGGGATACCCGCCACAAATAATATCTTTTGCGATGAGACACGTCGCAAATACCTACACCCGCATTTATTACTGTCGAAGGATAAAAAGTTATTTGCGACGGGTCCCGTCGCAAACAGTCCCTGCCGACACACCTTTTGCGACGGGACGACATCCCGTCGCAAAAAGCTAGATATCGTCATTGGGTATTTACGACGGGTCCTGTCACAAATATGTCACTATTTGCGACGGTGGGATCCCACCGTTGCAAATAACCTTCATGCGGTTTGGCACGCTACCCACGCCAAAATTTTGGCAACAGGAGATGAAATCCCGTCGCAAATAATTGGTTATTTGCGACGGGTCATTACCCCCGTTTCAAATAACCTCTTGGATGGACTTTTTGTGACGGGAATAAATCCCGTCGTAAAAAGTAATTTTTCTCGTAGTGGATGAAATAAATATTATTATTTGAATTAGCGTGTATAATTTATCCAATAGTTAATTCATCGTAATTTTCAGAGACATTTTTATTTTCTTATAAAAATTAAATATGGTATACATATACTGTATGTATTATGGATTCAAAAGAGGAAATAGCTGATTTAATAATTACTATAAAGAGTATCCTTGATGAAAATTATGTTTTCCCTTTAAAATAATATATTTTTTACATTATATTATTAATTTTATAAACCATTAATAAATGCTCCCAAACCTATATTATATTTTCTGTTTTTCAAATAAATTATTTGTGAAAGTAACTCACTTCCATGTGACTAGGGGAATTATTTTAAGAAGTTTGGTTATCATCCATTTAGTAAAATTAATTCCAATACAATTTGGTAAACAAATTGATAAAAATTGAGTAGGTTTAGTTTTTTGTTATTTTATCATTTAGGGTCCAAAACCTATGTTTTGAAATCAATAAATAATTCCACTCTCTTTTATTTGAAAAGACACTAAAAATCTCATTCGTCTTCCCTAAAAACCCTTTGATGAAAAATTTACTATAAAATTATCTTTATTTATCCCTTCCATGTTGTACCCAACCTCTTAAGTAGCTCCTTCGAATCTTTTAGATTCACCCTTTAAAGGTACAAGATCCTCTTCTTCCCGTCTTTATTCAAGAACCGTCCTTATATTCTGCCATTTTATATCTAATTTTTCATGTTGGAATATGTTTTTAAACGTACATATTACTATCCTTAGGAATTAAAAGTTATGACAGATCCATTTCACTATTCTTAAAACCTTCCATAATTTTTTATGTACCCCTATTATTCTTCCTCAATCATACAATGATTTTCCATCGCACACATTTTTTGTAGTGAATACCCATCCCCATTTTTACTCATAAGAATTAAACTATATATTCACATACATAATTTATTGGGGAAATTCATAAAATAAAACCACAATCCTTAATTTTTTGGATCGAAAGTAATGAATGAAATCCTTATATTTTAATATGTATATGGAAGACTTATATACATCCCTGATATGAAAGTGATGGGATGGCCTATAATTATCTAGCATTCATTGAATTGGGTAATGTTTTTATCTCATGAGATACTGTGTATGGTTAATGGGAGGATATTTTAAGTACAAAATTATGTGACTTATTGATGGTTACCCATGAATTATACTTATGATGCCATTTTTTATGTTGTTTCAAATTTTCCTGTTACCTTGATGTAACCATGTTATATCACAACTCATAATTTAAGATTATGATTCTAAAACCATTTATGTGATTATTATATTACTATTTACTCATGTGTTTTCATCATTTTTTTATTTTTTTTACTCTTACTGGTTTTTATATCTCACCCCTTTTATATGTATGTACCCAAGATATACCATGTAGTTTTAGAAGATCAACGAATGTGAAGGTAATTTGATGTTGTTTTAAATAATTTTGTTGTATCCATGTTTTAAATTATTATGTTATCTTCCAAATTCCCCAAATACAATGGGCCTCACAATATTATGGGATTCTATTATGTGAACTTTTATATAATAAATCCTCAATTAAGGTGTATTAAAATATGGGTTGTTGTAGGATTAGAGGTTCACCTTATGTTAAAGTCTCACTTCAGAAAATTCACTAACACAAATTGGAACTGAGAAAATTATATTTGAAATCATGTTGAGTGAAGATAATTCCATGAATGGTACCTAAGAGAACCTACATGGGTGAAGGAGGTTGTGTCATATAATTTTATAGAACTTACCAATGTGAATAAATTTTCAGGAAGGATGTTGTGTGAAGGTAGTAGCAGAGATATTATTCTATGAATAGGCCATAGAAAAAAAAGTATAATGAACCAGAATAGGTATAAATCACCCTAACAATGCAGTTCTATATAGGACTAGAGTGCACCAAACCTGAGAAAAGTCTTTTAAGTGAATTTTTTCACTCGACCTTGAGTGAAGGCACTAGGTGGGAGGTAATATTCATGCCAAAATAGATAATCACATTAGATAATCATAATAAGGAAATTGTGATGCAAAACAAATTTTTTTTCTTGATGATATGGAATAAACCTTCAATTAACTAATATAAGGAAGACTTCATCTAAAGTAATGAGAAATAAGGAATGAATGAAAGTTATTAGAGGGAGGTAGTTCATTTTTCCTCAAAAAAAATTATAGGTAGTAAGTATAACATAGAGTGACCATGAAAAAACATTGTTTCCACTAAACTGGTAAATATTACTATATTCTGGTACACCAACAAAACTCTTGGGTATGAACCATGGTATAACACTAATTGGTTGTCCATGTAATGTACTTATGCCATTTTTTTCATTTTTTAGTTTTCATTTATGGTGGACGTATTATTGACATTGAAATTTCTAATGAGGTCATACCAAATATATGAATAGATATATTTTAAGAAAATATCAAACCCTAATTCACCACTCCCCTATTAGTGTTTCTTGGGTTGTGAGAGGTTGTATTAAAGATGAGTATACAAGATTTGAATTTGTGAGATTATGACTAGTTAGATACAATAACGATTATTAAAGGCGATACTATTTCTGGTGGATAAAATTTTGAAATTTGGTATACATAATTTATATCACACTTCTAAAATCTTAGATAAGATTTTTATTTAAAATAATACATGTGATAAAGGTCAGTGATGCATTATTACAATCAAGGACTGAAACATACATGATGTTGCTCTATATGGATTGTAAAGATCAAAATTCTCAATATTAAATTATGTAAAATAAAATATATATATATATATATGAAGTTAATGAGATTATATTGTTCCAATTACATGTCGTATAAGATAAATAACAACTATAAATGTGATATTAGGTTGGGGGAATCTATGGTTCATGTGCTTCCAAATATGTTTTATGACATCATGAAACTCTTAAATTAAAATTATGATAGTTTATTCAATAAAATAATCAATGTTGTTAGAGGTATTTGGGGATTTTATGAATAGATAAAGAATATTGACATCATTAATTTGATACATCAATGGTTTCCTCCTCTATACAATTTATAAATTATAGATCTTGAATAATGGGATTAGAAAATTCTCTCTCTGGATGATCTAATAATCAATTTTTTGTCCTTTAAAATGTATGCAATATTATAAGAGACATCACATCAATCATGAAAAGATATGGAATTCAAATCCAAGGAAAAAAGAAATACCAATTATGGTGGAAATTAATAGGAATACGTGGATGATGTATTTATATCTCTAATTTATAAAAACTTCGAAAGAGATATAGGTAGGTTTGATGGTAAACTCCTCTTTGCCAATTTATGATGTGGAAAGGTTTCACACATTACAGAATGCTGGAAAAGGAGGTTTTATGAATGTGTAGATGAAATAGAAATATCATATAAGATAAGATGATTCCATCCAAAAAATATATTCTTAACTGAAAAATTCAAACTCAAGTATGATTTAGAGTCTTTTCATGGTGAGAAGGTAAGAAGATGATAAATAAAGACTTTTTTTAGGATGTGTAAATATAATTTAAATAAAAGAAACAACATCTTCTTCAATAGGGTCTATATTTTTGAACCATTATGGGGAAATGTTTTTATAAAAGTCATTTTAATCTTTGGCATGGTATTGGATTTAATTCCATGTGCTTATGAAAACGACTTAACAGATTTAAAGATTGATTTTGGTTTTAAAATTATTGGAGAGAAATTTATTTATATTTGAATTTTTTTATTGAATTAATGTAATTTAGAAACCATGTTTTGGGTGTTTTCAATGTTCTTAAAATGTCCAGTGTGGGTTGTGTGAGTTTTTAAGGGAAACGTTAACCCTTACATGCTAATTGAAAAACATTATAACCCTTCATGATATTTATATCAAATTTAGGAGGCATGTAAAAAAATTTACATTGCTAAATGAGTTTTTGGATTTTAAAATGAAAGTTGTCCCATGTGATTTATATTTTGAAACTCAGTAGTGGATTTTAATTTTTTAAAATTTGGTTTAGAAAGTGAAGTTTGAGTCCCCATTTGTGTTTCAAATGTGATTGATAAAATCATTCTCATTATTATATTGTAACAAATTTTTAAATATTGGAATTTATTGGAATTATGAGAATTTTTTTTAAATAGGTTCCCCATTGGGGTTTTTCTATGAAAAATAGTTTTATCAAATGATCTGAGACCTTATTGATCCCCTTACCAACCTTGTATAGTTTCCCTTTCTTGTGATCTTAAAAGGTTATGTTTTTTATGCATTGGATACATTTGATTTGTGGGGATTTTTATTGTTATGGTGGGAGGTGATGCATGAGTTATTTTCAATTTTTTTATCCTTTAGTTAAGGAATGTTTGATTATGCACACCAACTTTGTATTTTCAGGGTATACCGTGGGAAATGGGGTTGGTGACATTGGTAGTTGATATCCTCGCTGATTATAGTGATTAGGCATGTTTTCCTAGGATCAGACAACCAACATAGGGGTAATTCCCCCTTACCTAAGTGTGATCAAGGGTTATTGGGGATCGAGAGGTCCCTTGTGGGGATCAAGATATCCCAATGAGGACCCTATGAGACTCAAAAGGATTTATGTATTTCAATTTCTCTGTGAACCTGGGTTCATTCTGAGTTATGATCATGCCTGTTAGAGGTTAATAGTGAGAACTATGACACGATGATTATTCTTAGGATTGTTTAGGGGATTTATATTTCTACTTTTATTATATTAAATTTCTATTAATTTTGTTGTTTGGTCAAAATTTATTTTCCATTTACCTCTATTTTTTTATTACTTCAAAAAGTGGTGAATAACTATGTGATTTCATCCCTTGTTAGGTGGGAAACTTTTCAGATGTTATTTAAATAAGCTGTTGAAGGGTTTTTTAGAGAATAGAAATGGATGGAATGATATTCAAGTGTTTTCAAAAAAGAAAATTTATTATGATTTGGAATTTTTTCTCAATAAAGAATGGAAAAATAGTTTTTTGGAAAATAAAAGTGTAAATGAGTTCACAAAATGGGGGTTTAGGTCCTTATGATTAGTTTTTTTTAATGGTTAGTTTTAAAACATGTTTTCAAAAATCGTGGAAAATTTTAAAACCTATTTATGTTTTGAAATTTGTATTTTTAAATGGGTGTTTATGTAATGATTTTAATGTGGTACTTTAAAATGTGATTTTTTAAGAGTCATTAGAAATAGAAAATTGTTTTCCAAGGGATTGTTTCCATTTCATAAATCCCTGAAAATAGTTTTATGACACTATTTATGTTTTGTTATTTACTTTGTAAATATTTATATGAATTTTTTATTTCTTATTTTATTTCAATCTATAATGTTTAGTATGTAATATGAAAACTACTAAAAATATTTGGTGGGATGTGGTGAGTTACTAGGATTTTAGATCATTCCAATATTTTACAAGTTCTACTCTGTATAGTTTGTTTTTATTTTTTTGTTTCTTCAGTGGAGATATATGGTTGGATAGAGACTTTGTGTCATGGTGTTTCTCATAAGATGTATTCTGGGGATTTTATTTTAGTTGATTTACCTTATTCCACATGGACCATTTCATTTTTAATTCAAAAATTTATTTTATTTATGCATCTGTTATGTCATTTATGGATGATATGTTTTATTTAACTCCATTTTTATATTTATAAATTTTCTTTTTTCAATTTATTTGTGTTATGAATATATGAGGGTAAAATAAGCCCCAATATAGTTCTTTTATTCCTTGTCACATGTCATTATAATGTGCAGATCGAGTATACCCTTTGGGTTGTGTAGAGAATTAGTTCGGGGGTAATGAAAGATAACACAATAGTCCAGTTCCTTACTATGTCATATCAGATGATATTCTTAGTTGGGATTATTTTTTAGAATTAACTACTTTTATTTTTGTTGTTGGAAGTTGGAGATATAGATTTCGGTAATTGAGATGTAGGTGTTGGGAGAGTGTCATGAACTAGTTCTTTCATTGAACATTGAGTTTCCAGTGGTAGGTGAGATTCCAGACATTGATTTTGGTTTTATTTTTAATGGAGTTGATATATTATAATTTGATTCTTATGCTAGTTGTGTGTTGATCCTCTGTGGCGTGGATTGAGTTTCTATGGAGGATATATGTGATGTTTTGGTATTTTACCCTTGAATGGAGTTTGTGTGTGTGGTTGGTTTTTAGGGCATCAAAAAGCATGGACATCCAAACAATTATTTCATGACTCACATTATGTACTATTTAATAATAGAAATGTTTTTTTAAATCACATGGCCATGTCATGCATGGTTATGTTTTCCAATTGGTTATTATTTGGACCCCTTCACCCTTGGGTTTTATGTGTTCTAGGGAAGAGGGATAAGAGTCATGGATGGTCTTACGATATGTTTGAGTCTTTGGATAGAGTTCTTGGTTGATTAATGTGTTATAAATTTATTTATATTTTTGTGTTTGTGATGAGGAAATAATTTTTTATATAAAAAAACGGATTTCATGATGAAAATGTTTTTAGTTATTTAAAAAAGGCATGATGTATTACTTTCAATGTGATCTTGGATTACTAAAATAGTTAAAAATGTTTATTTCATTTTGAAAATTAGAATAGGTTTTATATATAGTTTATTTTTTTATTCATGTGCTTAGTTTTTTAAAGGATGCATTATCTTATTTTTATAAAAATTAGTGTTCCCAAAATTAGTATTATACCCTTAGTGATTTTTATTCCAAAGGGATAAAATTTAAATGGATTAAAAAGGAATGTGTTAGTTAATTTTGTAACTTGTAATGGTTTTTTGGTTTTAAAACATATTGTGTTTTATTTCAAAAGTAGTTTCATAAAAATTTTAAATTGAACAAGTAGAATAAGTTCATGGGGTTTGAATTTTTAAATGGTTTCCATTTGGTTTTCAATGAATTAAATCCCAATTTTAAATGGTCCCTTGGTTTTATAAATTTGATTTCATAATGGATTTTCTTGTTTTTATAAATATCAAGTTTGATTTTTCCCCTTGAGGGTTTTTGGATATCATGGTGTCATTTAATGTACATAACCATGTGAGGGTCTATGTATCATATTGATTAATTTAAGCCTCCCAGAAAGGTCTAGTCTGAATGTAATGTGTTTATCTTTGTTGTTATTTACACTTTACTTAAACACTTCATATGATCCAAATGTAGTGGTATGTTTTGTTTTATTCTATAAGAGTCATTATTTGGATTTATCTGAGGTAGTGATTCTTGATGGATACTTTTTAGATTGTCAGGTACTATGTTTTAGACATGTTAACATTAGTCTAATAGTTTTATCTTTGAGGATAAATGTTTTTGGGGACTTTCATCTAAGATCTGGTTTGGAATGTTTCCTTGGTCGACCTTGAAAGAGATTTTTCTTGAGAAGTGAATGGCCTACAGATTTCTTGGGATCAATTAAATTTCTCATTATGGGAAGTGTTTTTAAATCATTCATGCCCCATTGTTTTATGATTCTCTTTAATGGAGTGGAACATGGGATGAGTTTAGTTACTATATTGGGAATTTGAATAACCTGGGGTGTATACAAGGGTAAATCGGGGTGTAGTAGTCTTTATTTTCTGGCTATGGATACCATTGAGTTTTTTTTCAATAATAATTACCTAGGGAGGGTGTTCCAGGGAGTTAGATCTAATCGACCTCAAATATTAGATGTGACCCTTAGGTTAGAGCCTTAGTATAACTCCCCAATATTTTATGGTATATATCTTCTCAAATGAATTAAATTTATTATATAACATGTGTTTCACACAACACCATTCTTAAAGTACCCTTGATATACTATTAAATATTAACATGAATGTTAGAATTATAATGTGACTATTAGGAATAAAAATATAACCATTAAAATAATAACCTCACTGATGGAGGTATAAATAAAATTTATTTGTTTCATAAATAAAAATAATATATATTTATATCATCGAATTAGTATATTAATTTTTTAAAAATGATAAATTAAGTGTTCGTATTTTTGTGAAAAGTGAATTATTATTTACAATTTTACAATTAATATAATTTTTTTAGGAAAAATTATTTTCATAAAATATGGTCATAAGTTAACATTTTGTTGCATTATAATTGTAAAATAATTTTTTTGAGACCATAATTAATTTTTTATTGTGTTGTAAAATCAGTTATAATATTTAAATCATTATTTTTTGAATAAATAAAGATTTTCTATAAAAATTTAATTTCTAATATTTAAAATATTTTTCATATAATTTAGTCCATTTTTTAAATCAAGACATCAACAAATGATAAGGGTGAATTTTTGGTATTTTTCTAAAACAGTATATGTTTTAATGAATAGTGAAATACTGAAATTTACAGTATTTAACATTATAAGTTAAATACGTGAATTGAATAATTTATGATGTAATAACCCATTAATTAGAACTCAAATTCAGTAGTCATAGTACTTAATCACATGAATTGAAACTATTGATAGTCTTGAGACAAAATAATAAAAAAATTTGAATAAAATAATAAGAATACACCCCTCTCTTCCACTATAATTCCACCCTCACCACCCCCTCTCACCACACCTTCAAAGCCTTGAATATTGTCTAAATTCATCCCAATTACCTTAATGATTATCTTATATATTTCCAAGACCTATTTTACATAGAAAAACACCAAATCCATCTGTCTTAAGGAGGATCCCATAGAGATGATATTCAAGAAGTAAAATCCTCTTTTCTCTTTTAGTTTCATTTTATTTAATTATCCTATCCAAACCTACCCATTCAAAAGTGTCATGATGACTCTAGTATAATATTTATACTGTAATTTTTTTATTCTAATGTTTTATCCAACATCAAATCCATCCACCTCTCCATTTATTTTAAAAATCGAATCATCATCCTTGATGTTTCAATTCACCGCATTCGTGGATGATAAGTTTTCATTTTCCATTACCACCTTAAATGATGTTCATGAAAACATTATTATGTTAAATATATATTTTAATATACATATTTTATGTGATGTAATGTTATAAAAACATTATGTAAACATTATATTAAATAAAATGACACAATGTTATGATTGTTGTAAAAATCACCAAAATAAATTACGAAATATTCATCAAAATCTTATCTAATGAATCATCATCATACTATAGAAAACAATTATATATTATACCATTTAAAATTATATAGGCTCTTTAATACTAAATAACATTACTGATGGATAATTGTATCCCATTTGAGAATAACTTCCATGTTTATACTCAAGGGAACCGACCATAAAACCTTGAAAAGAACGCTCCTGGAAGAACAAAATTAAAAATTATAACTCATATAAATTTCCATAAATGAACTTAATAAAATTATAATAAATCCAATGTATGTTTAAGTTGTTCTGAATTAAGTAATAAATCAATCTAATATGATTAACCAAAAAATTAATCAAAAATGAATAATGCTTTAATACATAAGGTAAGAGTTTCTCATATCACATTCACTTCTATAAGATATATTCCTTATTCAACCATTATTTGTTTTGTATGGTTTACATACTTCCTTTTAATATATAAAATCCTAAATCTATTTATCTTCATGGAATTCAATTCTACATTTTATGATCATTTATTTCAGGGGAATACAGTTCAACTGTTTATAAAGTGGTAATGGAATTCTTAACCCAATTTCCATTCATTGGGTTAAACTTCATCTCTATTGATTATGTCATGAAATGAGTATGTATGAAATAAATTTTGGTTATATTATGTTGTATTTACACTTTTGACGTTCATTTATATTTTATAGACATAATATATTCATTTTCAATACTCACACTTTCTTTTAAAAATACTTCTTAAAATGTTTCTTTTTCCAAATTAAAAATGAATGTTTTTTTATCTTATATAGGATGAGAGTATTTTCCCTATTTAATGATTAATTAATTTATTTAGGAATAAATTATTTGTTTATAAGGTAATTTTCAAAGAAAAGTTCATTTTTATAGTTTCAAATCATTATAACTTAATTATTTCAAAGTAAAGTGGTATTTCTCTAAAAAAATCAATGATTTTTTAGAATATTTTCACATATGTCAACAACCTTTGTATTATCTTATGATTAATTGATGTTGTTATCTTATGATACCATATATCATAATGTATTGAATTTTTTATGACCAGTTTAATTGCGGATATGCTACTTTGATACCATTCACCATATTACACTGGATGGTTTATGATTAGGTTTATTGTTTGGGGAATGTCATTACATATTATAGCTTCAATATTAAAGCATATATTGATTATTTATCACCCCATTCATATTAGGAATACAATTAACTTAGTAAGTGATGTGTGGCTCTTTCTATATCCCCTTGATGTATCAGTAGTTCTCATAAGAAAACTAGTTTGGGTACTTCCTCATGTTTTACCTAATTATGTATGGTGTCTTGGAAAAATAATTGGTGTTAGATTTATGATTTCCCCGATTTTGAATTCCATAATTATGAGACTATTTATTGATAATTCATGGGATTATTCTATAAGTATAATGTCGATGGTTAATTTTCCATCTCAATTTATTATTTATAAGTAATTATTTTATTAGTTTTTATTCCAACCATATTATGATCAAGATTATGTTCTAATGGAATATTATTATTTACTATCCTTACCTTATTGTTTATGTTCATTTATGATAACATCTGATGTATTATTACCCTAATTGAGCTTCTCATATCCCTGTTTCATATGTTTTATTTTTCCCCAGGATGCCAAGATGTATATTATGATTGGCATATAGGGATTATCTAAAAGAATATGGATATTTTCAATGGAGTTACTATGTTGTATTTCATTTCATATTATAATGTAACAATTATTTTTGCATCTAGTTTTCCAAATATACTAAAATATTTGTTCATTTGTCATTTGATCTCTTGTAATTAATTACAATGTAATAAAATAAGGCACTTCCTCGAGGCTACTTGGGTCGGGGTCTTTACCCACTTCATTTCTTATGGAATAATGTTACATATTGTTGTGATATTTAAACGATAACATGGAATTTAGTGATTTGGTTTTTTGTCCATTTGGGATTTTTGAGTTATGTTGCATCCTTTGATGGTTTTAGATTCCATTCTCTATGGTTGTCATTGGTCAATGAATTTTTGTGAATCCCCTTTATATATTTTGTGAATATGGTTGTATAGTTTTGTCCTATTATTCTGAGGTAATTGGTTTTAATTTTTTCAACCATGATAAATTAATTATAAATGGTTGGTAGAATGATATTTGGTCTCTAGTTAATTATAATATTTTCTTAATTATTTATTGATCATTTTTTTGTAATTTACTATGTTTTTGTGGTTTCCCAATTATCTTGGAAGTTTATTTATAATTTATTATTTTTTATCTCTACCAAGACTTAAGACCTCCTGGTGGGAATAAAGGGGTATGAGTAGGATTTCTTTGACACCCAAAATGCCATTTTATCAATTAATTTATATGGGTTTATGATTTTTAATCTTATTTTTAGTTTCTATGGAGTTTTATGTTGAAAAATTTATAGTTTTGAGTATTTTCATTAGTCAATGGTTAAGGTATTGGGTTTAAAGAAAACCATCTAGCTATCCATACGTGTATCATCAATACCATTACATGCATTTACTTTTTAATGTTAATAGTTTTGGTTCCACGGGTGATTTATGGGTGGAATCCAAACAATGGGAGACTAAATAAAACCCATGAGGGCCCTTGGTGATATTGAGTTACGGAACACCTCTTGTGTACAGTTAGGTAAAAATTGTGAAAATTGTTAAGATAATATCTATAGTTTAATTATTTAAATTGGATTCTCTGGGCCATATTTTTTCATACCATGTGACAATTAGAATAATCCATGCTGGTTAGGATTTGTTCTAGGCAGTCCCATGAGCATGGTTGGCCCGTGTTTTGGAAAACCTTAAAGCCAAACCCTACAGTTTGTATAAGTTCATTAAGAAGGGGAATTTAAAATTGGCAACCTCTTATTTTTTAATATTCTAACCCTCCATTTCTCATCCCCCACTTTATTGTACTAGGTTCCCCCTATTGAGATCTCCTTTACTCCTCTATTTTTGTGGAATTGTCCCATGGATTCAATATGATTATTTTAGGGTTATTTTTACTAAAAATCTACCTCTATTCCATTTATCCATTCCCACTTTATTTATATTCTCCCATCAAACCTAATAATTATGTGTGAATAATTTATGTTTGGAATTAGTTGGAATCATGTAGATTCATCCATGTTGAGGTTTTAGTGGGAATGCCTTATATTGAAGGAGTCTTCTTCATTGGAGGAGACCACATTAAACTTGATCATCATTGAACCGGGTTTGGTGTTTCTTTGTCGAATCATTATATTAAATGAAATTAATTTCATGATATTTTATAATGGTTTTAATTTTAAAATTATTCCACAATGTATAACCCATTAGAGGTAAATTTGGTATAAAAGTGGGGTTTTATCTTAGCATGGGGTCAGATTCCATGCCAAGATTTTTTTAAAATGCATTAATGGAGTTCAAAAAATGATTTTGGTTATTAAAGTGGTGGAAAGAACCAAAATTTTGGTTTAAAAGGTTTTTCTAAAATAATGTAACTTCTAAACTATTTTTTGGGTTGATTAGAAGTGTATAAAGTGTTTAACATTGGTTGTGTGAGTTTTGAATAGGTGAGATAACCCTAATGATCTATTTGAAAATATCTTTAAAACATTTCTTGATTTTATATCAATTTATTGAGGTCTGTAATGATTTTTAGATTTATAAATGAGTTTATTTATTTTTGTTTTCCCATGTTATTTGTATTTTGAAACACATTAGTGGCCTTGATTGCTTTCAAATATGTCTTAAATAGGGAAGTGTGAGTTCTAATTTGAGTATCAAAATTGTTAAATAAAATTATTTTCAAGGATAGATTGTGACAATAATGTATATGATGAAATGGAATAATATTAAAAGATGATTTTGTTTTATGAAAGTATCTTATTGTGATTTTTTGAAAAGAAATGGTTCTTAATTGGTGTAGGACCTGCTTGAGCCCCTTATGGAACATGTATTCCCATGGTATATTATAGTAACATGAGGGGTTGTTTTTTTATTCATTGAATGTGTTCGATTAATTGGTTATCTTACTATGAGTTTGAGAGCTGGTGTTTATTTTATATTCAAATAACATATACATTAGTAAAGGAATTATTGTATGTAAAAAAATCTTATGAGTTGTCATGGTATACCATGGGAAATGGTGTTGGCCACTTAGGTCGTACATTCCCTAACTAAGGTGAGTGATTATGAGTGCTTCCATAGGACCAATACAGACCATAGTGGAGATGTTCCCCATAAGATGAGTGTTCTCATGGGTGGTTTGGGGCCATGATATCCGTAGTGGGGATTCAAATATCATAGGGAGGACCCATTGAGTCTCTAATTGTTTTATATATGTCAATATCAATGTGAACCTATGGTCATTTTGAGTAATGATAGTGCTTGTTAGATTACATTGGTTATACCATGACACTAATATAATTCTTATAATCTATTATAGTATTTATCATTTTGAATTGATTGTATTCCCCTAATAGTAATTTGATTTTTATAACATATGTAATTTTCATTTTTATCCACTTATAGTATGACTTGACTTAGGGTTTTTGAATATGTGCCTTCTTCATTCTATATATGGGGCTCTTTTCGGTTGTTTTTAAAAGGTATTGCAAACTTTTTCAAAATAAGGAAAATGGAATGCACGATTTTCAATTCTTTAAAAATTGATTTTAATAATATCTTTGAAATTTTTATCAAGTGAGTATTGGTAAATGGTTTGTTTTGAAACTCCAAGTCTGCATGAGTTCTCAATATGTTGTTTTTAGTTCATTCTGGTTTATGATATATAAATGTTTAGTTTTTAAACAAATTTTGGAAAACTATGTGAACATTTGTAACCAAGTTGAGATTTTAAATATATATTTTAAAAATTGAAGCATATAGAATGAATTTTAAGGGTGGCTTTAAATAGAAATTTGGGAAAAAGGCATTGTCAAAGGAAAAAAATTCCAATTATTTTTTTAACTAATAAAATCCATGAAAATTGTTTCAATAGAATTATTATGTGTTTTTATTCCATTTTAAATCTTTAATAGAATGTAATATAAAAGGTACTACATATATTTAATGATTTTTGGTGAGATATTATGATTTTATCTCACCCATATTTTTTAGGTTCAACTATGTTTTGTATTTTTTTTCTTTTATTGGATCTTATAAGGGATTTTTATTTTTAGATGGTGACCATGGGTCACTGCGTGGAATGCTAGTACCAATTTCTGGATTTTATTTTAGCTAATATTGTTTATTCTACTTCGACCAATTGTTTTTTTGATTCCACTATTTATTTTAATAATGTATTTTCTATATTCAATTTGGATGTTTGCTTTTATTTATCTCCACATTTAGGTTTATTTCATTTATTATTTTCTGATTATTTATATTATGTATTATGAATGAGAAATCAATAAAATTCTAGTTTTTAGGCGTCATCACTTGTCACCATCCCATTAGGTTTATGAAGATCCTTCGGGCCATGTGGAAGATAGGGTCAGGAGTGGGGTAGATATCACCCAGTTAGGTTGGTTATAAACATTTTTTCCCTAGAGGTATATTGAAATTCATCCACAACACCACATATAATAAAAATATAATGAGTACATGTCTTGGAATAATGTTTCGGTGATGCCCATATTGGACATAACAAACTTTTCCCACGCTGAAGTGCTTAGCTAGTGTTGAATAATCCAAAAGGATGCATAATATATCTATAACCTCTTAGATACATGTCTTCCGGTGTGATTTTCCAATTTCGAATATGTTAAATAACATTTAAAAATGGTTATTTCATCAACCTATATCAAAAATTATTATTTAAAAAGTTTGTTCCTTTCAACAACCCTTAAAAACACTTTCAATTCATTATATGAAAATATGGTCATTCGGAAAATTTTTTCATATTAATCCAAAAGAAAAGATTTTTATGTAAACAAATCATGTAGAATGAGCTTTCAAAACTACAATAAAATAGATTTGTATAATTAAAAAACCTTGGAAAACATTTCATACAATATAAATAATTCTAACTCGAACTCAATACATTACTTTAGAAATCCATAAAAAATTACTTGAAAATCATGTTTGTGTATCAAATGTAAATATTGTAAGTTTCCTTCTAACATTGTGCTCATATACATTTATACACGTATATTTTCCTCTTATTTCAAAAATTCAAATATTCTCATGTGAATATATATATATATATATATCTTTGTGTATACCCATTTTTATATTTATAACTAACAAATATGGAAAGACACATTTTCAAACCTCATATTTTAATTAAAAACCCATTCTTGAAACTCATTGTAAATACCAGTTAGTTCACAAATTACTTGAAATTCCAAGTACAGAAAATTAATAAGTCACCTTGAAGACCAAATAAAATTTTAAAATCACTCAATTCATTCATACAACCCATTCAGTTAAATTTTTCAATACACTGTGTGATATTTTTTACAAATTTTATTTTTAACCAATTATTAAATTGAAAAGTATTATAATTTGAAATTAAAATCAAGGAATGATTTCTTATTCAAATAATTCTCATTCAAATTTAATACTATCATTATATAATTTTACAATGAACATAAATCATAATTAATCAATTTTTTTAAAATTAAAGTGCCATGAATGGAACAATCCTACTTCAAATCAGTGACGGAAGGTCCAAATATATGTGTTGAAGGTGTTTGAACAATTTATTATGTAATCTATGGAAGTATTTTTAAATTATAATTTTAATAAATAATAAATTTCTATATTGTTGGATATTTAAAAAAAATGGATATCATAATTTATGATATTCTATAATATTATTTATTGATATTTCCATAATATTTCTCATATCATGGACTGTGATAGCTTCCTATTATAGTGTATGACAGGGTTTGTAGTATATGATATTTCATTCACCGAGTTTTCAAAATTTATCCTCTAGTTTATATAATATTATAAATAAGTATTTTATATTTATTATTATATTTAAACATTCATTGATTATTTCAATGAATATTACATGGATTCAATGTAACAAATTGGTTTTAATGAGATGATAAGAGATATTTCCAATTTGAAAGTGCTATTAATTTATTGAAAAAATGACCGTAAAATTAAATTAATTTTTTGATGTTGAGAAAATTATCAGTTTCAATTAAAATAGTTTTCTATAATGAATTCATTTAATAAAGATGATCAGATATAGACCATTAGATGTAAATAATTATTCAAAGACCACCAAATGGAGGTTTCCTATTGCATAGTTTTAGAGAAGTCAGGGAGAAACGTTTCACTGGACTAACATTCATCAGATAGAATCCCAATAGTTGGTTATCATAGAGGTAGTATTCCAATGATTTGATTGTCATCAGGTTTACTAGCTGTTGATGATTTCATCATATGTTCCAATAGTGAATGAGAGGTTTTCAAGTTCAAATTTTTTTTTGACCATATATCTAGGGGCAATTGTAACCCATTTAATAGATGAAGACCTCTATATATTGAGGTGGTAGCCTAGACTGAAGTGATGGTGGGTATTAATAAGTTGAATACTTTGATATATAAAAATTAATTTTATAATACATTGTAAATAGTTATAATGTCATCAATGAGTTTTCTATTCACCTGTATCTCCTATAATGGAGGTGTAAATTGTGTTTTAAGGTGGGTTTAAGACCATTTTATGAACTAGGTAATCCTAATTGTTCAAATATATTGTTTGATGTTGTGTGTGTTTATTGATTTGGTGTTGTGATTTGGGTGGTTATTATACTAGTTCTAAATATGAGACTTTGCAGATGGTGGTTATCATACATACCTGAGTCTTATGGTGTTTTTTGCGAGCTTTCCATTATACACACCAAGGAAATTAGACAAACATCTCTGCTCATGGTATAATGTTCTCAATATGTCTCTCTAGTGTAATAGACTGAATATTATTTACTAGTAGTTTCTTAATAATTGAAATATCATGTATTATTTCTACTTCACTTATAGAATTCATATTTCATATCTTATTGGATTTCATGTTTTTTATATTTTAGTTTGTTGTAAAATTATTAGGAAGAATAAATTTATGGGAATTAGATATTCGTATTAAAATTTTGATGGAATAGAATTTTCCTTTTCATGAATGAAATTTGAGGATATTTTGATATAGAATTATTTGTATTATCCTTAGTCTAGTGAATATCGAGAGAATTTTACCCAATGTAATGGGAGTTTATAAACCTGAATTCCTTTTACTTAATCAAGATAGAACTTTATCAGAATGATTTATTTAGAATTCATGAGTATAAAATTAATATATAAGTTGTGAAAGTGTTAAATGAGGTGTATTTGAAGAAATAATGAACAAAAAAAGAATTCATGATGTGAATATTTTTTAGATTGAGGCTATTTTATTTTACACACTCACTAGATATTTTAAATGACTTCTATAAGATCAGACTGTAGATAAAAAATATGAAGTTAAAGTTAACAGATGATTTTTGTGCCTTTCTTATTAATTATTAACTCTTAGAAAGATGGGATGCCTTGGTGACATAAGTGATAAAGTCTAGTGGGATGAAATATCTTTTGTTTGATGACATTGAAAATTTGATCTTGAATGGAGAGTTAATGTTTAATGAAATCCATTATCCTTTTAGGTTTGTGCATTATACTACCATATGGGGATAATCACCTTAATGGGAGGAACTTCAGAAGAATAAATATTCAAATGATAATTCCATGAGAATAATTTGTTTAAAATTTACTATTCTGGGTTGTATATGTTTTCATTTTACTAATACTTGAAATATCATGAATAATTAGAGGAATCAATCAAAGGCATCAACTACTATATATACAAACTCAATTAGTATAATAGTTGGAGGGACCAATCTATTACTATGTGTGGTTATTCTATAACATTCATGGGTTATTGAACCAAGATCTTTTTTTCATTAAACTAATGAGATAGATTAAGTGGTATATTAAGTACTTTGAGGCTTTAATAGAGTATATCTAGTAGATGATTAATCTCTAGATATTACTGGTAATGATGATGTAAATATTCCAATTAAAAAAATACATTTCCCAAAACTAAAAGATGTTAGACATATTCCATGTCTATCAGAGAATCTAATATCATTGGGATAAACATATGATGTTGTTTTAAAAATTTATCAATTGAATTGAGTCAGTAAAATCAAAAGGGGGACAATATTGTCTCTTTTGATTGTAAATAATGGACCCTTATAGATTTTCGGATTAAAGGGTAATGTTTTAGTGATTTGAATAATTTTATCATAAGGTCCCAGAGTTTGGTGTTGTGTGTTTTTCCAAACCAGTGAAAATAATTTTAATTTTCTATTATCAAAGTGAATAATTAAACGCGATCACTAATACCTTGAAATATGTGAGAGTTATATGCTTGAGAAATTCTAGAGATCTTTAATTTACTTGGGTGGATAAAATATAATGAATTATATGCTGGAATATTTTCATTTTGATGTTTTGGGGATCAAACCCATTTTACTCAGGTGGAGGATCACTTTAAATTGTTACATTCATAAATGATCATACTCGAATGGCCTGGGTTTACTTCCCAAAGAATAAATTTGTTGTTTTTTGGAATTAATTTATGGAAATATTTTTTCCAAAAAAAATAAATCAATGTTGAAGTTTCTCTAGAAAAAAATGGTTGGCCCCATAAAAGTCATTATTCTCGTAACATTTGTCAGAGGAGGGACATTTATAATGAGAATACAATTCTTGGAACTCCATTAGAAAATAGAGTACCTGATATAATGAATCCGACTCTACCAATGAATGATTGGAGTATTAGTCTTCACCCTGGAATACCTAAGAGTGTTTTGGAATAAGCCACAAATATGATGAAATTTTCTGGTTAAAATAAGTTATATTTGAGCAATGGGATACGATCTTATAGAGGATATTTTTTTTGTAGAAGATGATAAGTGAACTATATCAGAGTCTTGAAAAGTATTGTGTGTTTGAGTTAATGATCTAGAATTTTTTTAACATTAGATTAATGGTATATTTAATGTTAGTAATATTAATGAGACATCTTATTACATATTTTTCATTATTCTACATGAATTTAATATAATAATGTCTATTATTATCTATCACATTGAAAATGTTATAACAGTTCCCCATTATGACGAGATCCTTGAATTTCCATGACAGTATTCTTAAATATTATTATATGATCATATTACATGTTAGTATGGGACACATACAATGTTTATTTCCAGGTGTGAGTACTCATAAGCGAATGATGATTCTTCTCATGTAGTTCACACATGGTAATCTTCATTAAGGGAGAATATTATAATAGAGCTTCTTATAAGGATTACATATGTTTATATATAATTAGTTATTTCAATATAAGATCTTTTTTAATTGTTTATAAACATTATTATCATTATTAATGCATCATGTGAATCATGTGAATTTATGAATTTCATAAACCATGAGGATATAGTTCATGGAGAATCAAGATATGATGTGTATATCATGAGTGATGTGAAATCAATTAATAATTCAAGGAATAAAATTTACCACTACATATTTATTTAATTAGATACATTAACCCTTTTACAAAAATGAAATCATCAAATTAAACTCTATGTACATGATGTAACAATGTCTATATTTCAAATATTCAATGAAAGACATATCAAAAAAATAGGATGGTGATAGATCTGTGCAACCTACGTGATAGGATATTAAGATTAAGGGATTATAATACATAGAAACTGTTCATGTGTGGTTGTCAATGTTGCAAATTTAACTTCAATATATTGGGTTCCTTAACCCAATAATAGATATTAATCTTTCATATTTGGTAAGCATGCCTAATACTAACAAAAAAGAACCCTAGAAAATCACACATTAAGTATTTTTGTTGATCTTAGTAAATTTCCATTTTAGTTATATTATTTGAATAAATGTTATAATCAAGAACTATGAATAATTTAATTTCATATTTATAAGTTTATAATATTTTTTAACTATTAAATAAATATATTTCAAATTAATAAATAATTTATTTGATTACATAAATATATAATAAATATTCTTTCTCCATAAAATGAATATAATATTTATTTTGTTTGTTGAAGAATTCATAAATAATCATTTTCCATTTTTTGAATGAAAAATTAAATATATAGATAAATATTAAAATAAATATTTATTTAGGAATTCAATTAATGTGGAGGGGAACAAGCGGACCACAATCGTGTCTGGTGATAAATATTAATTTTATGCCTCTAAAATAATATTTTTCATTGTTCCAATTAGCAAGATCTATAAAATATTATTATAATTATAAGGCATAAGGGCAGATTATATTTATTATATTATTAAAGGGACATTTTTCAATTAAATAAAATTTTAACATAAACTATAAATCTAAAAATAAACTCCTATATTTATTTTGAAGGGTAATTGACAATTATGGATCATTGTGCAGAACTGAAATCTTTCTATATTCCTACTTATCTCATCTTTTCATGAATTATAAGATCTCTTTCAAGCCTAAAGGATCTTGAGGAAATCAAGATGAACATCAAAATATGATCGATTTAAAATGTTAGAACCCTACAATTAATTAGTTCTATTAGGAGGTCGAATGACCATGTGTGGATCATTATTAGAGGCAATCTAATTTGTGTCTTCTCTATGAGATTGATGTAATCAATAAAGTGTTTCAGATTACCAATATCTTTATTAAAGAGATATCCTAACTTTATTTAATCTTTCTTCATATCTAAGTTAAATTAATTAGAAATTTGACATGAAAAAAATGTACTCTATATAATCTAGTATTTCTATGATAATGTTTGATTAAAAAATTTCAATGGTCATGAGGTTTTGGTCTCGTACAATGGGTGAATGATTCATAATATTTGACAAATACATTTATGTTTATTTTCCAAAAAGGTTCTTCAAATACATCTAGAAATTTAAAGTGTTATCAGAGAATATATGTATCTATCTATAAATATTATTGTGATGGATGAACTATATGAGAAATAGTGGTTAGATATTTCATTTAGAATTTTTCCTTCATTGAATATAATTTATAACTAAGATGACTTCTAAATATTTATTTTTATCCTTGATGATCCTTTTTTTAAAATTAAGCCCCAATAACTGGTGAAAATGATCATAGATTCTATTTAGAGGTGATGAAATTTATGGACGATTGAATATGTTACACAGTTTATAGATAGAGTATATAGTGTTTAACCAGTTTCATACATAATTATGATTTTTGGGATGCATCACTTGCTGAGAAGCTATTACATGCAGTGTATTTATTTCTCACCAAGTGTAGACTACGAATACCTAGCACATAGTTTATCATATTGCACAGTGTGTAGTTGGCATAAAAATATTATAATTTAAATGGTATAACAGTTCCCATGGGGTGTTACCCAAGTCAAACCCACTTGTGTACCCATCTCTCTCTATGGGAACTTGACCAAGATCAAATACCACTAAACTCAAACATTGTGCATATTATGTACAAGGTGATTAAAATCCATTTTCCTTGCAGGAGACATGTGGTGCGCTCTGGGCCTGGCGGGGCCCCTAAGTGTGAGGTGAGTGTAACCCTTACACAGTTTTACAATTGGGGGCTTACATGAGTGTTAAAGGAGCTCTTTAATCCTAAATCAAGCTTAGGTTCAAATATGAGGTGAAGAGAATTTCCTTAGGCAGTATGTGACATATGCATGACATGGGGAGGTGGAAATATAGGCATTATGAAGGCATGCAGTGATGCAACCATGACCCAGTCCTGATGATGCTTGGAGTATGATGCAGCCACGATGCTATACTTGGCCTTTGGGCTATGTATTTGGTTTCATTTATACCGGGCCTTGGGTTCATGTAATGAATAAATAAGGCTTGATGGATGGCTTATCCCTTAGAGGGATATGGTCCACCTTTCTAGATTTTGTGTGTGATGTGTGTGTGTGTTTAATGTAATTTTACCACCAAGAACCTAATATATATAAATGATATAATATAAATATTTCTTCTAACCATGTTTTCAAATAACAATTTTCTATCCATGTCAGAATAATAAGTAGGATATTTAATGGGACACATGGTTTGTATCCATTGTGAATGTCATATGACCCATTAATTTTCGCATCTGAAGTACAGACTAAGTCAAATGTTCCATTACACTAACACACAGCAAAGAGGAACACCCAAAATGTTTCTGGATTACATGTCATGTTATCTTTTCTAGAGAACATTAGGAGTTAGTTTATGGGTTATTAAGACAAACAATAAATGGAACACGTGATATATAGCTAGTTAGTAGATATCATGTAGTCAAGTCAGGGTAGATACAAAGCCCTTAGCATTTATCTTAGGATCAGAATTTTCCGGAAACATGATGTGTAGCTCTTAAGTACACATTGCATAGTATCTCAATAAAAGAAAAAAAATTAAATGTCACTAAAATAAATATTTGAATCATGAAAACCTAATTACATTATTAGCCCCAATTTTTTGGAATTTGCAAAACATTTTATATAGAATTAGTAAATTATTAATTAATTAATTATAATTATCTATAATTATTGTTTATGTGATTACATTTTCTATTATTGATTTTATAATGGGTATCTCAAAGAGACTTCAGATGTTCATTAAAATAAATTAAATAAATAAATACTTAATTTATATAAGCATGTTTTTCAACATAATATATAACAAATCAAATTAAATGATAGCCAATTTAATTATTCATATTTATATTATTTTTATGAATTATCATGATCTTTTAGATAGATCTATATATTATTTGGTTTAATTTAATATAATTTATTACATGGGTTTTACAGTTTTTTAATATTAAATTAACTATGATGGTCTTCTTTTCATCTCACATATTTAGTAATGCAGGACCTGTGTTTCCATGTATATTTATGAAATCTTCCTCAACAAATCCTTTGGTTATCCTCTACATGCGAGTTATAAAAATATGTAATAAAAGGAAAATCTTAAGGTACATAAAGGATGTTCAAGAAAAAATTGATATGGAACCAACCTAGGTGACCCATAGGTAGGCATGTGGAATGATACAACTCATTATATGATTTATACAAGGGGACTTCCCCTAAGGCCAGATGTTGATTTATCATCCTCTCAACAAATAAACCATTATATAAATCTCATGATCATATTATCTATCCATTTATTTATTTCTATAATTTTTATTATTCATTTTACAAATTCAATACCATGATTACATAAATATATGAACTAATATACAATGATGGGATGTCAATAAATGGATTATGAATAAATATTTAATAAAAAATGTTTAATCACAAAAATAAAATGCCCTTAACATGAATAGAATATCTAGTGTATGAAATTAGAAAAATATTATGCATAATATATCAAAATAATTCATTTTAATATTAATTCATTGCACCAGACATCATTTAATTAAATATGATCCCATATAAAAAGTGTATGTTTATGGCATAATTGAGAGAAAATATTAATCATTGAGGGCTCTTAACTAAGATAATGGGTTGTGTTTATTAGACTATTAATGAATTTAACAGTCTTATACATTTCAATAAATATTTGTAGGTAGATGTTGGGGATATATTATTTAGGATTTCAGGATTGGGAGTCCACTCAACAATTCAAGGAGATGCTATTTTGTAGTTACAAGGATCTATAAACTAAAAACCATGTTATGGTTTTCATTTCCATAATTTGGATCATTAATAAGGGAAATATGGATCCATTCCACAATATTGTATTGGGTGATGGTACATTTTTATTTTAATGGTGAGGTCCTTCAAGACTTTATAAATTAGTAACAGATTTAACAAAATGAAAATTATTATTATTTCTCATATAATTTTTATTAAATAAAAAGTAATAATAATATTCTCTGTTAATATTTCTAAATAATGGTATGTGTTTATTCAACAATATCTCTAAAATATATTTTATAGAAGGGTTATCTCATTATGGCCAGTAACTTCCAATAAAGTTTCAAACTCTTACGAGTACTGTTGTCGAATGAATGGAAATATTAGGTTCTAGAATCATCAATTTCTGATCCCCTTAGAATGAGGTGAGTGATGAGGAGTTCAGTAATATGACAAAGACGTGTCTGATGTGGTACATATTCAATGTTTAATTGTTTCATACATGTCTAATGAACTCATAAAGTCTCATTGAGTCATGGATGCATATAGAATTCTCTAACATGAGATGAAAATTGTAAATGATTTTTTTGAGATATACAATGCAATATGTTAGTTAAAAATATAATACAGTGATCTAGTTGGGCCCTGTGTAGTCCTTTTTATTAGATTTATTGAGTGTATAGAGGTTCTAGGGTATAAATTATGTAAATAAATATGCACTAAAGTAATTATTTCATTAATTTCTTAGATCTTCTCTGGAATTGTTTTTAATTTCTATATGAACTGCCGGGAGAAGTCCCTTCAAGAACTTCTCACACATCATTTCCATGTTTTATAGGAGATGAATTTTAAAAATCTATCCATCATTACGATGGATAAAATGAAACGTAATGGGAGTAGATCTAATTATATATCTCCCTCATAGTACCCTTAAATGAATATAATAACAAATTTATAATCAAGGGAACATAGTTTTGTTTGTTTTATATTTGTCAATAAGGGATTTTAGAAGCAAAACTATAACAAACATAATACGTGACGGGAAGCTTAACGTGAATTTTTTATTTATTACTATTTATGTTTTTAAATAATTTTGTTATTAAATAAAGCATAAAGTTCTCAAATATTTATTCAAATATAGAAACTGTGTTGATTCAGAAATAATTCTCAGGGTGAGGATGAACTACTAATAGACAACGGTTCCAAAATCACTTCAATTACTATCAAGGAGTACCACCTTACATTTTCAAAGAGAATGGTATTGATTTTAAATAGTTGTAATTATGTTCTATCTACAACCAATTAAGTTATTTATATATTCACACATGACATTGATTGACTCATTTTGTATGTTGGTAATAACTGTTGTTTCCTTTATAATGATAACATTACTTATGGTAAGACACATTTAAATAATATTACTTCTATGTTGGATTACATTATCCATGTAATGAAAATATGTAATGAAACTAATTCAAATGACTCCTAAAATACCCAACTATAAAATCACTATCTTCATCATGTAAATGAATAGTTATTGACTAAATTACAAAAATAAGGATATTTGTACTACTCTGAACTAAAAACAAATGGTGCATGTCATTCATGTTTGCAATAAAAACTGAATAAATCATAATTTAGTGGAAAAGGTGAAAGGTAAAAGTAACTTCATTAATTAGTTTTTACCAACTCTTGTGATCCATTTCTTATTGATGAATTGGGTGGGTACTCATACTTCATTACTTTTACAGATTATTTATGTAGGTATAGATAGGTTTTCTTAATGAGGTATAAGTAAGATTACTTTGAAAATATAAAATAATATTAGAGTGTAGTTGAGAACCATATTCATAATATGACTATGAAACTCTTCTTAGACTGTGGTGGATAATACCTTAATCATGACGCCATTGATTATTTAAAAGAGTTTGGGATTCTATCACAAATCACTTATCCTTAAACACGTTACTAGAATGGTGTTAGAATAAGGAGTAGGTTCACCTTTTTAGGAATAGTGAGATACTGATGAGTTATGGGAGTCTTCCATTATCCATTTAGGGATACTCATTAAAATAGAACATATATATAGTATACTAAGTGGATCCAAAATAAGCAACTAGTATTCCATATTATCTTTGGTATTAAAATAAACCCATGTTAGAGAACATATGAGTATTGGTTGGTGAACTATCAGTTAATTCCATTAATAGAAATAAAATGCACTATAAGGCACTGATTTTATATTTACAGAGTATCCCTAAATATGATATTATCCATATGATCCTATATATAAGAATATTTTCATTAATAGGCATCCAATGTTTTTGAATGGGATCACATCACTAAAAGATATAGTTTGAGTGAGATAGACTTTGATGAAGTTTTAGCTTAAGATATATATGTCTTGACACACATAAAGATTCCACCAATCCTCATAGAAGACAATGTTCCAATGATATAGGTTTTGAATAGGAGTACAAGAGAGTTTATAGAACATGGATGATATTGTTTTAGAAACCAATGATGGTGACACATTAATAGTTATAGTAAACATCTTGTAACTGAAAAGGAAATATTAAGTAGCAAATATGTTCCCAAGTGGAATGAATATTCAAATTTGGAAATGGGTTCTATATAACAAAAACAAGTTTTTATTTTTACATAACTTTTTATGGTTGAAAATCCCGTTGGTTTTACATGGGTATTCAAGAATAAACTTGACATGGATGGGAACATTAGTTATTATATAGGATTATTTTTTTGCAAAATGTTTTAAACAGAAACAATTCATTGAAATCAATAACTTTTTTAATAATTTTTATATTTAAATTCATAAAAATTATACTTCCAATTGTAGGAAAGTATAACTATATGATTTGGAAAATTTCTATCAAAACAACCATCCCTTATAGTAACCTTCAGTAATATGTCCATATGACACAACCTATATGGCTTCTGACTCCAAAGGATTCCAATAATATATAATACTTTTAAAGATTCATTTATAGATTTATGGAAGAATAATGGTCCAGGAAAATTCATTTTGATGAACCCATAATATAATTTGGTTTCATAAATAATTAATGTGAGTCTTCTGTCTACAAATAGTTCATCGGGTGTACATACAATTTCATAAATTTTTATTTCAATGATTTGATACTAATTTTAAATGAAATACCATACTTACAATCAGTTAATTCTTAATTAATCACATGCTTCCCCATAAAGGTCTTAGGAGAAGTAGCTTATATTATTGGCATCAAGATCCATCATGATTGATCAATGAGGATGATGGGTATATGTCAGAGTATACATATTGACCTGATACTAAAGTGACATAGTATGGAACAATATAAGAGTTGATTATTTTCCTCATCACATGGAATTCATCATTATAATAAAATTTTAACTCAAAAAACATGAGGAAAGAAATATGACGGAATGGAATCCATAGAATTTAGTGATTGGTTCAGTTGTTTATGCTATGCTATATAACAGTGTAGATTTCACCTATTCCTTAAGTGTGGTTCTAATTTATCCACTTGACATAGGTGACCACCATTAGATGGAAGTGAAGACTATCTTGATGTATCTATGAACTAATAATTATATTTTCGTAGTATTTAGAGGATATTTGGAACTAGTCATTAGTGGATATGTAGATATTATTTTCCAAAAACATCTAGATGATATGAAATAAAATTCATGTTGTATCTGCACTCAAAATAGAGGTTATGTGAGTTGGATGAGTTTTAAGAATTTCATGCCTGAAGATTAACCAGTAGAGTCAAAGTATATTGAATCTTATAATTATTATAAAGTATCGGTTTGGATATTAAATTTCATCCAATATTTTTTATTTGTTCCTAGTATTAATTATCTTATCACACTTTTTTGTCATAATATTGCCATGGTATCTATTAAAAAAATATCCAATTTCACATATGAATATTAAGATCATAGTTCTTAAGTATCAACTCTTGAGTGTTTTTAATGAAAGATGTGACAATATAGTGAGAAAAATATCCTTGGAAGAAAACATGTTGGACCTATTGAATAAATCCTTATCAAAATAGAGACATGAATTTCTTGTGAGGTTTAGTGGACTAAAAGTTATAGAGAGTTTAATATAGTCCATGTGGAAGTATATTGGAGATGATCTCCTAGAGCCAAATTTTTATTATTGGGATTAACTGTATATTAATTGATTTGAATATTAATAAAACATCTTATTATATATTGTTCAATGTTTTTAATGAATTCAATTTAACAATGAACTATAGTATCTATCAGATTGATAAGGAAATATTAGTTACCTATATAGTGATAACATTGAAATTTAATTTAAAAATTATTAAGTATAGTTCTATGGTAAAATAACATAATATGATGGGACACATAGATTGTTCAAAATGAGGTATCAATACTCATAGGTATATGAGACTTATTTTCATAAATTCCAGACATAGAAATATCCATGATGAGAGATTAAGAGAAATGTATTGATTGTATAAATTCATCATCTATATATGTCATTAGATATTTCAGTATTCGAGCATGTGTAATGGTATTCAGACTATAAGATTATTATAATTAATTTCAAGATTCAAATGATTTGATCTATTTTTTAAATCCTAATAATAAATTTCATGGAGATGTTAGGAATATTGGGTGTTTCAAAATTGATGTTTTATTAATTAATAAGTTGAGGATGGATTTTCCCTTCCAACTTGATGGAATTAAATATCTCAAAAATGTTATTGAGATGTTACCGCTAAATTAAAGTTTATGGCCATAGCGTACTAACATGTTTATTTCATATAGTCAAAGAAAAACATATCAAGAACCTATATTGATGATGTTTTAATATAATCTATTTTATGAGATATTGCAACTAATGTATTGTATTATATAGTAATAATTCATGTATTGTTGTCAATATTAAAAAAGTAACTTATTTCTCTTGGGTACCATAACCCATTGCAAGATAATAATATTAGGGATTAGGAAAACATAAAAAATCAAACAATAATGAAGTCCAGAGGGTCACACACTAAGGGTTTCCCTTAATATCAGTTAAATTATATTGAAATATAATTACTAGAATATGTATTATTCTATGGATTGATTAATTATTTTATTCAGGCTTTGTTGATAACTAAAATTCGCAAGGTAATAAATAATTATTCGTCCCTTAACAAATAATCTATTTTATTACATAAATATTTAATTAATATTTATCCAATGTAAATATCTTTCTATCTTAGGAAATATTGTGTGGGAAAGATATTTTTCAAGGCACATTTTCCATAATTACTTTTACTCTATTACTTTAATACCCAACTCAGGATATGTATTCATGATCAATTCCCACCACTGATTCGCTTCACCCTCCATAATATAAACTGACAAAAGAACCATATTTTTTTTAAAACATTAAAGTATATAGGATATCTTTTCGATTGAACCAATCTATTGCTCCGGGATTAAGGGATCAGATGATCCATTAAACATAGGGGGCCATTGTCACATTAAGCTCTCGACTACAGGTTTCTGTCCTTTATGGGGGGTGATCCTATGGATCTAGGATTTGATTCATAATTTTAGTAAACTAAGAGAGTATCATTTTAATGTTTTCCATTCACGCTTCCATCAGGTTGGGCATCCCCTTAGGGAAATCCTCACACTGCCCATCGTATTAATTATTGACACCATTCATCAATTACCAACCATTAGTTGGAATAAAAGGAATATTATGGATGTGTATCATTAACACATAATGGTTATCCGATAACATTAAAGTAATTAATTCTAAATTAAATTTATCTCCTTAACATATGAGTTTATAAGCTTTTGTCTATGTTATCCATGATCTACTTCCAAAAATATATTCTTATGGACCTTTTTTATGTTCCCTTAATTTTTATTCATAATGATATTATGAATTTACCAAATAATATCCTCTGGGATTGTAAAACTAAGAGTGCAGAAAGGCCCATTTTTCTACAACAGTTCCCATGTGAGTCTATCCCGAAGTAGTTTTTTCAGGTTTCACCCCTAGACAAATTTGTTCCAGAGCCACATCCATTTGTTCATATATAAACATGGATTAATTTTTCTAATAAAAAACATAATATTTACTCACAAAAATTTAGGTATGTTTTTATTATACATAGTATTATATCTAAGGGTTTTCACTAGGGTTTTCTAATCCTAATCCAAAAAATAACTCAACCTATCCTCTGATACCAACTATAAAAACTCTGATATTTTTTACAAATTTAAACATTATTTAATACATATTTTTAACCTAAAAAAACTAATAAGATCAAGAGGTATAGTGTATTTAGACATTAGGAACATTACATAAAAACTTGAAATATAAAATTAAACATCTTTATTGAAAACTTCTTTTACATGACAAGAATATTCCTTCATACTTAACACTAAATGAGATAACCTGAGGACGTACATAAGAAAAGGGTGTGCTATAAATCCTAGTATGGGAATTAGAATAGAATAACATGAGGAATAAAATACATGTAGTTAAATAGGAATATAAATAAAGAAGAAATGAAACATGAATATAAAGGCATGAAATAGTGTGATAATCCTAACATGGAAATGTGGCAACAACACACAACATGATATTAGCATCAGTCCAGTCTCATTGTACATGGCCAAGAAGGAGTAAAACCTAATTGGACATGAATTAGAATGATTAAACCCTCATTTCACATGAATTTTCATGTGTAAAACCTCATTTAAAACGAAATATCATGAGACTAAACATTACCCAATGAATTGAAGTGCTATCACAACACACCCTTCATAAACATTACATATCATGATTAAGTGTTCCACATAAATCATATAACATGGAATATTTGTAAAAATAATTTTTTTCATGATAAATGGTTGTGTAATAAATAAATTTAAGTCCAAAATAAATATTCATATAACTATAAAGGTGATTTTCTTTGGTAGATAAATGAGTTTGGTATTCATTACGCAGTTGAAAATCGAAGGCAAATTTTGACATAATAATGTCGTCAAATATAAATTCATCAAATTGGATGAGGATATCTAAAGAGGTATCTTATAATTTATAAATAAAATTTATTGTTAAGGGATCATGGAACATTATACCACAACACATGAAATGGAATTTGAGATTCATAATATAAAATAAGTTTTTGAATGGAAATGAGGAGAGGGAGAGTCACTAAGAAAGTTCGGCTTGGTAACAGGTGTATATAATGGATTATGGATAGATTAATGAGATTCAAAGGAAGGTATCATTATTTAAAAATAAAATGGACATTAATTTTTGTATGTATGAACATATCCTATCATATGTCAATCAAAATTAAACGACATATCGCAAAAAGAGTTCTTGATAATAGAGGAGAGTGGAAGATCCATTACAGAATTCTGGAAAAGTAACAGATTAGGTAAGGTTCAAAGTGAGGGGGGAGTAAATGATCCCAAATAAAAATTTCATCCATTTTATAGTAAAGAAATGATTAAAAATGAATGTAAATACATTAAATTTTAATTAAAATGACCAATGTTAAAGAATTTGCATGAATTATAAGAAGATGAGAGGAATACCATAGTTGGATGTGTGAATCCAAAGTCTTGTGATAGGATTATTAGGAGATTTTTAGTTCATTTGGTGGAATCTTGGGAGAATAGTCATAGGTTGGTCAAGCTTAAAAGTGTTTTAGTGAAGTTAAATGTGCATTTTAGTTGGTTTATAGAGGAAAGGAGGGGGATTTCTTTATTATTTTTGTTCTGGACACTACATAATAAAATTTTCAAAACCACAAACCATCCAATGATTTTTTACCATAGTTTCTGGAAAAAGGGGAGTAGAGTAAATTAATTTATAAGGTAAAGGGATGATGATGTTAAAATATTTCCCTTTATTAAGTGGAGGTGAGTCATTATTTCAAGGAAATGATTTTAAAATATTAAAATATAATATATATTTTGGAAGATTCAGTAAGGCTTTATAAAATAAATAAAATAAACTAAAATTTAATTATTTTGAAGTATAAAACATATATTTGGCCGAATATACCTTTTATATTATTTATTACATCATTATTGGGTCAACATTATGTCATAAAACACAATATATATTTATACGATATTTAATGTTTACCCAAAAATTTGATTGTCTCAGAAAATTTAAAAAAAATCCCCATTGGGTAATTTAAAATTCTTGATCATAATAATAATAATAATTTTATCTAAATAATTTTCTAGATATTTTAGTTTTAATTTTAAAATAAAAACCAACATTTATTGAAATTTTATGGGTTTTGAAAAAAATAGTTTTTTATCCTTAATAAAAATTACATTTAACTTCCTAAAAATTATATGACCATTTATATTTAATAAAATAAATTCCATAATAATATCTTTTTCGAATAGTAGTAATTTCAAAAATCCATTAATTAATTAATAATAATTTTCTTTTCTAAAATTGAAAATTCAACAAATATAATATTTGTTCTTTAAAAATAATTTAAAATGTAATAATAATATAATGAAACTATATTAATTATTCAATAAAAAATGTACATAATCATAATCATAGGGTAATGTTACATATCCCTTTATTACCCCGACATATGATCTAAGAGTACGGTGTGCGATGGTGCAGCTTTCATGGGGTCATTCGGTGATATATTACCCCGACATTTGTTAAAACCCTATATTTATATTTGTTATGTGATCACTATTCAATGGATATATTACCAAGGGTAATGATACATAATAGTTATTTAAATCTAATTGGATATAATAAAATACATTCTCCTGTATTCTATAACCATGATACAATTAACTAAAAGAAATGGAATTTTATTCATAAATATTCTAGTCGTTACAATGATAAATAAAAAATAGATAGTGTTTGGAGGCTATGATGTAGTAGAAACTGTAGTGAGAATGATGTTTTAAATATTTGAAAAAAATTATGGCCATTATATAGTGATCATAAAGGTGAGACTAAAACTACAATTAATAAATATGTATGATAAATATGTGCTGAAAAATAACTTTCGGTAGTAGTAAAAGGTAGATATGAGCATATGTACTTGCAGATAATATGAATTCAAATTGGATTTTACTTTTTGTAAGAATTAATGACTATAATTAGGAGTGTAAATATATTGTTCATGTATGGATATTAATAATATCATTTTTATAAGAGTGTATGGATTTCAATATTATGAATTTCAATATAATACAAACAAATTATTACATCCAATCATAAGACATTGAAAATGTCTTATGATACTAAATTGGATGATTCTTAGTGAAATTTAATTTATATAACAAAAAATAAGAACCATATTTATTGATTATATATGTAATTGGGAATGTAAATAATATGAGTTTTGAAGAGTTTATTTCCAAAATAAAGGACCCATAACCACAACTGTTAACCAATGAATTCATTTTGTTTTGAGGATATAATTTCATTGGGATTCTAGGGATATTTTCTAGGGGAAAATAAATACTAAAGGGTAATATATTTCACAAAAATAATGATTAATATTTAAATGTATTCAACTATATTAGAAGGTTTTATTAATTAAGATGAAGATTGAATATAGTGATTTTCTAAAAATAATGAGAATGGTGGTGTATATGAATATCGAGTCTTCAAAACACTAAATAATAAGTTGAATTAAATTAAAATATACAATGAGACTAAAAGTGAATGACTTGTTAGGAATAATATTATAAAACATTGAATATTTATATGAAAAAGATTCAAAACTAGAAAAATCCCTACTATCATTGTTCTACTACCATGGTTTACATAATGATACCTCCAGGGTAGCCTACTTTTATGGTTTAAGTAATAACATTGTGGTAGGGAAGGATTTTTGAGCCTATAGAAATAGTTTAAATAAAACATTGATATATCATTAACCAAAACCATGACTTTGAAAATCGTGTAAATCATTCGTGGCCAGAAATCAAAAATTTAGTTGGAATAGGGTGAAAATGGGGTATGATCATATTTAAAAAAAATTATGGATGACTGGAATATATCTACAGTTTTAAAAACCTTGGCAATATTTTAAAACATGAATCACTACGGGCATGGTTTTAAATAACTATGGATGTATAATTACCTTATTCCCATGGTTTTCCAAAACCATGGAAATACATACTAGAAGAAATACATATGTCCATTCTATCTCATAAATATGGTAATCTACCAACCTTAGTACATATTCCATAAAATAAGTGGAAATAATCTACATGGAATTACCTATTTTAATGGTCTATGAAAATAATCAAAATAAAATTTTTGACCAATTTTTTAATTATTTTAAATTGTTCATAGTTATAATTATATATACACTTATATATTTATTTATATGAATAATAGATCATCGAAAAGTGGTAAATTTTTAAAAGTATTCTTGAATAGGTTTGATGATGTAATCCTTCCCATTGCATATTTTCTTTTAAGGCTACATTCAAGGTTTAAAAATCCCTGGAAATAGGAACCATTGGCGTAGCCTATGACAGAGGTCAACATAGTCCATGGAAATATGAAGCCTAAGTATATGGTATGATATCACGATGATATGATATTGACTTATTGAAATTCTTATACAACCAAAATCACAAAAACTATGACAATAGGCTATATCCATGATTTTAGAACCTATTTATATGATTTTTTCCATGGAATGTTGCTAAATTTTATTTTTGGAATAGTAATTATGATTATAGTACTAATGTATAATGTTCAATATTTTATAATTCCTATAGACACAAAAAATGATGAACTGATATAACACCGTATTATATTCCTATGTATCAAATTATAAATTGATACCTTCAAAAATTCTAAGGCAATGTAGATGGATAGGCAAGAAGATTTGATTTCCCTAGTTTATTAGTTAATGAAATCCATGAAATGAAACTGATTATCTATTCTAAAGTAAAAAACATGTTGTTTTATTTTTTTGAAAACAAATGCATCCCTCATAAATATTTTCTTATATTGGTAAGGTCAATCAATTATATCCACTAAGGAATCTTGCAAACCCAGGTTATATTTGTTTTATGAAGTGATAGACAATTAAATTGTATAACAGAATAACAATCCATCAAAATCTATTTATCTGGACGATAATATGATATTTGATAATAAAAATAATATTTTGTGCATTGAATAAAAACCATGATATAACAAGTATTTATTCATCCTTATATAGGTAAACCTTATAAAAAATCATGGTGTTATCTTATGCTATTTTACTATAATTTTTCTGAATGAAGGTTTATTAATGGAGAGGGAAATATCTACTATTTTGTAAGGGAATTACTGATAATGTGATAAGGGTAAAAATATAATAATTATATACCAATAATGATTCACACATTATCAGTATTGAACACATCCCCATGTGATCATAATACAACTATTTATAAATGAAAATTAATATTCCATGTAAAATAGAATTTATTCCCAAAAGTAAATATGAAATATTAAAATTTGAATCTCTCATTTTATAAAATATATTAAGAGTTTATTTATTTAAATATTTATTTTTAAAAATTATTTTTAAAAATTCCTTATGGATTGTGAATATTGTTTATACTAAATTTATATGGTAATTTATTATAGATGACAACATATGATTAGGTTTTTTTTACCTTGACCAAAAGTTTTAATTAATGTTATCATCTTGAATTTAGATTTTTGTAATAGTTTGGACATATATAGTTAAATAATCATTATTATTTGGATTATACCTTGTATAATGTATCCATGTATATAATGAATTTTTGATCGATATACCACAATCTTGAAGGCTTATACAATGATATGGAACTGTGGAGGTTTATTATAAGTGTCTCTACATGTACTCACATACGGATTTTCAAAATCATCTAGTCATAAATATTTAAAAATGTCAACATACCTTATTTATGAGATGAATTTGGAAATGTATGAATATTTTTGGGATTATCCTTTTGGTAGGAAAGATAAATTGTGGGATTTTTATAATGTTTCATATTAATATGGTGTGGACATATTAATTGGATTGATGTAAAATTGTTTCCAAAATTAAATCATTAGAGACTTTCATACCTAATGAAATAAAATATGATAATATAAATAATTAATTTGATGAAATTGTCATGAATTTAATACATATGTGATATATAATAAATTGGTGGTACATTTATAAGAGATACCATTATATTAGTAAAATTAAGTTTCCTTCTAAAAAGCTACATTCTATGACCTTGATAATTTTTCATTGGTGAACCTAATCATTATGTTCCCATGGGTTATTATAAGTGTCTCTATGCATAATCCCATTGGGATTTTCAATATCATATAATTATAAATATTTAAATGAGGAATAAATATACCTTAGGTATGATATTCATATAGAAATGTATGAATATGTTTGGGTTTATATTTTGGTTGAGTAACATAAAATTCTGGGTTTTTTATAGTGTTTCGTTTTAATACGGTGTGGACATATTAATTTGATATATGTAATTTTGATTAAAAAACTAAATCATTAGCTATAAGAATACATAATGGAATTAAATATGATAATATAGACATTTCATTTGTTGAAATTATCATGAATTTAATACATATATGATGTATAATAAATCAGTGATACATTTACAAGAGATAACAATATATTATTAAAAGTGAGTTTCTTTCTAAAAATTTAAATTCCATGACCTTGATATTTTTTCATTGGTGAGCTTAATCATTATTTTCCCATGGGTTATCTTAAAAAATGGAATTAAGTAACAAGTTCATCATCCTCCTCCAAATTAAAATTTTTAATTTTAAAATAGATAATTTTAATCATTGAAAGTATACCCAAAAATTAATTTGAAAATCACAATTTGCTTTAGCACAATGATGAACTAGTAATAAATAACATAAAAAATAGGTCTCCAACTAGGTACAACAACAAAAACATGACATACCATATTGTTCACCTGAACTATCAGTCAAATACTTCTAGTAAAAGTATCTTATATAATGATTAATATGAAGGTGAATGTAGTCTTCAATGGACCTATAGATATAACAAAAACCATATAACAAAAATAAATAGTAAAATTATCCATAATAAAATATAAAATATAAAAATTTAGTTAATAAGAAAGAAATTGGAAACTATATCATGAAATATCTTTTGGAGTCTCCCAATAAATATTTGAGTTATCCTATTGGGTTAGCTAAAACTCTCAACTTTTTTACTTGTTAATTTTATCTACCATTACCTTTTCAAATTTGAGACCCCAACCATTAGGTTCCTTTATTGAGTTTTATTTGGATTACACATAGCATGAAATTACTAATTATTAGGATACAAGATGAAAAGATTTAGTAGGTTCATGTTATTGATATGTAATAGGAGTATTCCACTCATATTTATATGAATCATATACCATATGATTTACAATATTTTTCTTCAAGAATTAATCATGGATTAATTATGTTATACTCGGTCTAGTTTTTAATTAAATGTGGTTCATGGTTCAAAATAATGAAATGATGTAATGTTTCATTAGTTTTAATGGGGGTAATTTCCTTAAATATATTTAATGAAACTATATTAATCAAGAAAACTAAACACAGATATTTCGTTGTTATTAATTAAAAAATATATCTTGCTAATCATGTGTGGTATATTATATGTTTTCCATATATAAAGTTCATATATTGTTTCTATGGTTGAGAAGTTTTATCCAAGAGTATAATTATGAGAATTTTAATGTTAGAGTTATAGACATCATTTTCTCCAACTTTAACTCATGGGAATTTGATACTAGGTGTGAATCCAACATTTATTGTAAAAAAACTGACTTACAGTTTATAGGAAATTTTAAATGTATGAAGTATATTTTCATGTTATAAAATTAGAATTATTTTATATTTTATAATTTGGTAGTTATGATCAAAATATACCATATGAATTTGTTTCAAAAATGGATAATTTTTTTATGTTCCAACCATAAACATAAATTTTATTTTTAAATCATGCTTAGAAATGATGGGATTTCATATGTCACCAGAGTTGTGAAGACTAATGGGAATATTCTAGGGAATTGGGTATAAAATATTGGTGCATCACATGGACGGGTAGGTGTATTGAAGGCTAATTTTAGAATCCTATGGTCCATGTTGTGACATCGTAGACTTATTTCACTCTTTTTTAATCTGAACCAGTCGCTTCATGACCTCAAGAACACCTCTTCATATAGCAAGGGATAATGACTAGCAGCGAGGGTTTAATGGAGGCACATTAGGGATATAATTCCCTCTATATCATTACTAAAATAGTGTTGAAAAAAGGAATTACAATAACAAGTGAAAGATATAAACAATTAATAAATCACCAAGTGACAAATAAAAAACCATGAAAGACCATGTAATTTTCTAAATATCATGAATTCAAGAATAAAATAGAGAATATATACAATAATGAAAGACTAAAGAAAAAAAATAATTAAAAGACTCCAAATATGGAAGGATGACTGAATACATGATCATTCTATTCTCCAATTCCAACCCCTAGACAAGAAGATACAACCAAAAAGAAACATGAGCTATGTCCCAACCCCTAGTAAAGAGATATTTTTGAGTACCAAAAGGTAAGATAAAGATAGAGTGATGCAACTCAGTATTCCACCACCAATAGTGTCTAATGAAAATACAGTTTTTGATTATAAAATGTATAGTTTGATTGTAAATTAAATTTATGTGGTAGGGAATTGATATATAAATAGACCATGTCAGGTTGAAGTTCTTGATGGGTCACCTGGTCAACCGTACTGACTTTGGCCCTACCCAGAATGTCATTGAACATGTTTCATTTTAATATTTAGCATAGTTCCAAGACCTTAGGTGTACCACCAATGATTTCATGCAATAAATATCATAAGGGTTGCATATTTTAAATAATAGGAAGCATCCCAAGCCTGTAATTAAGGGTCCCTATAGTTTCATGTTGAAACATTCATTTTTTTAAAGGTTGGGGCCAAAGTATTAATTTATTATTTAAAGAAAATACCTCTTTAGTGTGTGTATAGGGAGACCCATTACATAGCCCGAAGGCCCAAGACCAAGGGCCCTGAATACAAGGCTTGAAATCCCATTTTTTGGCCCAAAGGACCCCTTAGTGAACAATACTTCTACAGTACCCACACTACTATAGTAGATGCTACAATACCTGCCACCGCTACAGTACCCTTCACAATTTCCAACATCATAAACCATGGGAGTTTTGAGAATCATCTCCAAAAACATCCAAAAAACAATTTAGAGCACTAAATCTAACAATTTAAATAAATAATGATGAGATCCATGCCGAATGATTTCAAAAAAATACTAAGGATATAAATGTCTTAAAATTTCAATAAATGATGAGGAGTTCCATTTCTAAAAACATCAAAAAATTATGAGGAGAACCATATCCAATAATTTAAAATTTTGATGAGGAATTCCTTGTCCAACATCGATTAAAATATTATAATTTATTCAATTTAAATTGTCTTATATTCCCTAAAAAATAATTTCATACTAGAATCCAAGTATCAATCAATCCATAATTAAATAAATAGATATATGGAATTTAATAATCAGAAATATGCCATGAGAAATATCCATTCCAATTTCAAATATAAATGTACCTTTTACCATTTCATTTGTATGTTAGAAAGAGGTCCAAGAAAAGAACACAAGACCTATGGAAATTAAATTAATTAATTCATTAACATTTATTCAACTTTTTTCTATGGTCCAAACCAGATGCGCCTAAATGGTGTTTTGGTAATTTACATGCAATGACCAACACTGGTAAATAATAGGAGACAACCTATGTAGTGGTACAAGATGTGTTTCTAACACTCCAACAATGTAAAGAACTATAATTAGGGTTGGATTTCATAGTTAAAATGATTAATATAAAAATATATATAATTTTGTTGCAACACATAGAAAGTAAATCATCTGATATAATGAGTTAAAAAAAACCCCATGATTAGGGTAAAATCATGTAGACCACCAAACTCATTCTTAGTAATCCTCACTCATCAATTATCGGCATTGAATTGGGTAGAAATGAGTAGAAGTGATAAAATATAAAACAACCTAAAAATATGGCATTTGATCTCAGATGGGAATCTGATCCAAAATGACTAGATAAATGAAGAAAATAAGCTAGAGTAACCAAATAATAATTTTGGGAAACCCAATGTGATAAATGATGGTTGAATTATAGAGTTGATAGATTTGGCATGCCAAAGTCTGATAGAGAGGGAGTGGTGAGACTCCATGTTATGATTGTTTGAAAAAATGATGAAGAAGATGGATAGATTAAGGATTAATATATATAGGGTAGATCATAATTTGCCACATTTTAAAGGGGAATATGATTTGTTTTCATGGTTTTCATAAACATGTGTCAATTGAATAGCTCACAATGCCCAAGAGTCAAACCCTATACTATTTATAAACAAGTTTATGGAAACTATTCACTAACTGAGTCATTTGAAATATCTTACCCCACACCCCACATGGGTTATACACATGTTTTCACAAAACATGCACACACCATGAAGTTTACATCTTCATTTTTCTATAGTTTAATGCATGTATTTGTATCCTCAAGTGAATGGTTTGTCAAACCATGTGACACCCCATTAGGGGAATATATTTTGGTTTTACACTTACCACTACTTTTTTCTAACTATATGAATCCCTTTTCCTTTTATAAAAATTTAATTTCATAACCTACAGTCCCCAAAACTCATCCAGGCTTTTGAGACACCTATCAAGATTTAAATACCATCCCAAATAACACATTTCTGTGTAACAACTCTTGGAATTACATTCTAAACCTTGTTTATAAAACAACCAATTTACTTTATCCAAAAACAAAAATTCCCTTGTAAATTCCAACTCTATCAATGAATGTGATCATACATCCTCCCCTCAGAACTTCTTATCCCTAAAAATTCTTATTGAACATTCAAACCAACACATAATCATCTTGGGATGATAATCCCCAATTAAATGGTCGTATTGTGTTTCAAAACACCCAACTCCCCCAGCACCACTAAAATAATACGGTTCTTATAACTATAAAACTAGATCCAATTATCATAACCACAAATGAAACATCATATTTCTACTACCACAATCACATGTATCTCAAAAAAATAATGTCATTGTTTCTTCAATTCAATTAACATATGGTTCTCCCCAATGGATTTCTGGAATTGAACATCCAATTCTGAGTCATAGTATTCCTCCACCAGAATTATTTATTGATGAATTTCCTCATCATACTAAAAATTCCATTGACATGGTTGTAACTCATTCCACTTAGTTACACAAGAAAACACTACCACACATCCTTGACTAGCTGAAATAGTTGAACTCTAATCAACTAATCTTAAAATTGACACATTGAATTTCCTTTGAAACTCCGTGTCCAACCATTACACTCAACCTGTTTAAAAAATGAGTTTCATGACTTGGTTCCTCACTAGCCACTTATAGATATACATGATATGTGAAATCAAACTCCCTCCAATTGACTAATTCTGAAAATTCATGAATTGAATAGTTTATTCATCCAAAACTATATCACAATGCCTTTAATCCATGGAGGAATGAGATCACATGATGAACTCTCAATAATCCCATAAAGGATATGTGGTGATTTATTCAGTTTGAACCAACCCTTATTCATTTTTGTTATCAAGCCATATCCCAATAAATGGTGCATTCTAGATCCAGTATCTATAGATCATCACAACATACCCTAGGCCTAACACCCACAATCAGATATTCCATATGTATGTATTCAAACACTTACATGTATTTTACTATGAAATATAGCCTTACCCACTTACATTAATCCAACGGTATTATAAATCCAAAAAAAAAACATCACACAACATGTCTCAAGGTCTCATAACCTTACTGATAGAGGTTAAATGTCTGGTGACCAACGCCCCTCACCCCACCATAGGAGCTTCCTAGTTGTCTCGTTTCCAAAAAATGATTCTAATTTACATAGACCACGTCTTTTCTATCCCTAGACATATGAAATATTATGGATAAAATCCACACATACACCAGAGATGATGAAAAAATCACCCATCATCCATTCCGGCTTCTCGAGGATGGTTCCCATGATATTTACTGAGTCTCAAATCACAACAAGGATCACTACCCTCAGGTGGCTAATTGTTTACTTACCACCATA